>LFYR01001032.1:0-91771 GCA_001185155.1 Zostera marina | reverse complement strand
TCTTTCCTCATTGGCCTCGGCGGGGGTAGGGTTCCTGTTCCGCTCAACGTGAGGAAGACCTGCCTTTGGTTCGCCGCCGGGGCGGGGCCTACTTCCCTCCACCCCGCTGCTGCCGGGGTGCTGGTTCTGTACGCAGGCGCCTGTGGTGCCGCTAGGGGCTTGGCTTGCAGTTGTTGGAGCTGAGGTTGGCTCTGCTGCTGCCCCCCCGTGCCTGCGGGGGCGCCCTTCCCCCTCTGCTGCCGCCTGTACTCCTGGATCTTCGCGCACAGGTAATCCTCCACGTTGCTCTCTCCGTGGGATCTCTCCATGGCCTCGGCGAAGGTTTTCGGCAGCTTCCTTACTAAGTCTCCCGCGAAGAACGTTGGTCGGAGGCTGTTCATTAGGGCGTACAGCACCACCTCCTCTGAGATCCCTTCAATCTTCTGCACCTCGCTCACGAACCGGTCCATATACGTGCACGTGCTCTCCGATTCTCCTTGTATGACGGTACTGAGGGCGGCCTTGATTTTCGGCCTTCTTCGACGGTGTGCGAAAGCCGCCCGGAATACCGCCACTAAACCTTCGTAGGTGTGCACGGACCCTGTCGGCAGCGTCCTGTACCATGCTATCGCGTCGCCCGTCAGGGCCCTGCGGAACATTCGACACCAGACGTCCTTCCTGTTCGTCCTGTCCTCCATGTTGGTCTTGAAAGAGTGCAGGTGGTCCTCCGGGTCTGTGTCGCCCTTGTAATAAGGGATCTTCGGGGCCCTCCAGCCCGGCGGGTACTCCTCGTCCAGCAGGTGCTGCGCTAGGGCCTCTCCGCTGCCCCCCCCGGCGCCATTGCCGCAATGGCTCGCGGGGCCTCCATGGGTGGGGCGTCGCTCCCGGGTCTCCCGTCCGGGGGGGCGGACGGCCCGTACATGGGGTCTCCTCCTCTGCCCCCGTCCGACTCCAGGGTGTGGGGGGTCACCGTGAGCTGGTGCACCTGCTCTTGTAACTGACGCTGGCTCTCCTGTAGGGTGGATATCAGTTCCACGAGCTGCATCCTTTCCCGCTTGCTCTCTCTTTCCGCGCGCTCTTTCTCCTCCGCGCTCTCCTTTCGCCGGAGCCTCTCGTGCTCCCTTTCCCTTCTCTCCCGGGATCGCGACCGGGACCGCGTTCTCCTGACCTTGGGTGGGGATGCTGGTTCACTGCGCCGGCGCCTTCTGGGTGACTCCCACCCGTACCTGATCTCCTCGAGCTCCATGCGTAGCCTATCCTCCTCGGCGCCCCATTCCTCATTGGCCCTTACCTCCTCCGAATACCGGTCGCGGGAGTGGTGTCGCGCCGGCTGGTACTCCACCGCTGCCCGCTCGGGCCGCTTTGAGCACTCCCCCACTTGGTATTCGCTCCTCGTCATCCTCGTGGGCTCGTACGTCGGGCCCCTCCGTTCGTCCGGGCCGCCGACTGGGCCGGTTCGGTTCATGGGCCGCGGTCCGCGGTCCATGGTACCAACAATAGCTTTGGCCAAATGATCTCCTCCATTGGATCTTAAATCAATGGTTTCTTGATTTTTCACTGGAGTCCAAAATGTGGTTGAGATTCTCTCTTTTTTCTTTGTCAACTTTGTAGTATTTCCATGTCTTTTATTATTTCCATGTTTATTTTTGTATTATTTTCATGCTTATCTTATTCATTGAACAAATATAAAGATAAAGAATAGTCGATGGTAATTAAAAATAATTCACAAATACAAGATGTTGGTCTGTTGACCATAAATTTAGGGGTTTGACTTTAAACTTTATTTTATACATGATCAAATAATTCTAAGGGGGTTAATATGAGCCTAATTGAGATTAAGTTTAATTTAAATTCAATTCACCTTATTGAATAGCAAATACAAAATATTGACTTGTTGACCATGAAATTAGGGTTTTGACTTTATTTTAAACATGATCAAATAATTCTAGCTAGGGTTTAATATGAGTCTAGTTGAAATGATGTTCAATTCACCTTATTGAATAACAACATGATTAGAGTTAATTTAAATATGATTATCAATACTAATATGTATCGATAATTTAGATTCTACAATATGTTGTAGTCCACCCAAAGGCTCGACACTCCCACATAACCATAGTCACCGATATGTCTACGGATATGCCATCATACTTCTCTGGAATAACTGCATCTGAAATGTATATATATATATATATGGTCGAAGCTCTCAAACTCTGTCGTGCACGACCATCACTCCTTAGGTTGAGGTTACCCCATCCAATCAGCTTGCCCTGCGTCATGATGTTATGAAGACTGTATAAGACATTGTTCATCTACAATAATAATAATTATTAATCATATCAGATTATAATACAATATAATCTTAATACGTATTTTTTTGTTTGTTTTGGACTAACATATAATAGAAAGGATCTGAAGGACTCTTTATATATTCTACAGGAGACTCAAACCCACCATCATACTAGGACCAACAAAAATGAATCTCAACAACAAAATTAGTTATTTGACAAAGAGAGTTGTTGTAAAAGATAATAATATAAATGCTTGTAATACATTTAATTAATAAAAAGACACACAAGTTAATTTTCTTTACCAAAACAGATTGTTACCTTCATTCTTCCTCTTTCTTTTCTCACTCACGGTAACATAAATCTTAGCATCCAATTAGCCTCATTTAGAGGTGAATTCAGAGCAAACTGATTTATAGGCTAGCTTAGCCTCCACATAGTCATAGTATACTTGTTGACGCTCCCTGTTGCTTTGTCGATCTGTCCTTGGTCTCCTCTCTTTGATCGTGTCCAACACATTCTGAAATGTGAAGCATTTGACACTTCATGTCTATGTACATATGTCATCCTCACCGCACGTCATGCCCTTGCCTATCATCTGTCTCTTGTCCACAATCTCTAGTCATACCTTGAATCAACTTCACTACGTCTAGATCTGGATGTCTGCAAAGTACCCTCCCTCTGACATACATCTCGCACATCCATCTGACCCAAATAGAATCCTTCGCATTCCAAATCTGGCCTCCACGCTCTCTTCATTACAAATGTCGTAATTATGTCTTCGAATTGTTTGTTCAATTCCCCCCTCAACCTTCGGTAACGCCATCTAGTCCCAACTATATAACCTCCTTCTTCCCATCCCATAAGAATCTGTATGTCAGTCTCTGCAACGATCCCATCACCTCACTCGGGAATTACCTACAGGTCAAACACAAAATCATAAGATTACCGACTATGTCCAAATGAAATAACTATAGTCTCTCTACATATGATAGAAGACGGGTCTTCCATCTTGTGACCATGAAAGTGGTCACCTCTACCAATTTACAATAATCCCTCGGCTTGAGAATCGTTGGGCTCAATAAGACTCCAAGGTATCTCGTGGGGAATTTTCCCTATCGGCAATTCGCTTTTCAGCCTGTTCGTACGTACATGTAGCAAACAAATCAAAAACATTCATCACAGATAAAAATGACTCCATTTTCATTCCTCCATACTCATAGAAATTATAATATGATCTTCGTTCAGCCATTTTCTTTCTGCCCTCAGATAACCTTGAGTTTTGTGTTTTGTTTTTTAAGTTTTTGAAATTAGATTTTTTTTTAGTGTTAAAGTTTTGAATGATTTTGAGTTTAAAGTTTGATTTTGTTATAGGGATTTTTATTATTTTAAGATTATGTTATTTTATATATTGATTATTTGATGTTAATTTAGGAATTTGTAATTTATTTTATTAAAATAATGTTGTTACTTGTTATTCTTAGGCACTGATTAATGAGATTCTCTCTCTATGTTAAAAGAAGTTAAATTGTATTTTCAAAATATTCGATAGACTTGAACGGGGCAGGGTCGAGTGGGGGTGGGGCGGGGACCCTTTTAGTCTCAGTCTTGTCACTGTCACTGTCTCTGTCTCTGCATGAAGATTCGATCCCATGCATTGGTTGGAAAATCTCCAGTTGCTTTTTCGATCAATTTGATCGACAAGACGACACGATAAGGTGAATATATTATGTAGCCAGAAGAAGACCGTTTTCTATATCGTCCATTATGCATCTCTCGATTAGATAATGTTTTCTATCTCGGAAAGGAGGGAAAAATGAGCAGTTTACGTTCTGTTCAAGCATTAATGGATGCATGCATGGTGGAATTCTAGCTAGCTAGCTAGATTGAACGGAGGAGAATCCATCTACCATATCTGTGCTTGCCAACCGTACCGTCCTCGATCTCACCGAGGACATGCAACATATGTCAGACTGACTTAAAAGTGTTTAGCTAGCGTCTATATATAGACTAATTAGTTATTCTAGCTAGAGAACAAGTTCTTTCTTGAATCAATCTTCATCTCTGGCAGCTCTTCAATGTTGGTGACCGGAATCCCATCATATTGGGCGGAGCTGGGAATATGGTGGTTGAGAAGTGGTATTTTATGTGCACTGGTTTGTTTGATCTTAGTCATCTCTTTCGTGGTTTATTTCTATGTACCTTGTTGGGGAGTTCGAAGGATTCCCGGCCCTCCTACGGATCTTATCGTCGGACACCTCCCAATGCTTGCTAAATCCGGACCTGATATTTTCAGAGCCCTTGCCAAAGAATACGGTCCGGTGTTCAGGTTTCATATGGGAAGGCAACCTCTGGTTATCGTCGCAGAAGCTGAGCTTTGCAGGGAAGTGGGAATGAAGAAATTTAAAGATATCAAAAATAGAAGCAAACCTTTTCCGGCGTCGGGATCGTCTCTCCACGAGAAAGGACTTTTCCTCACAAAGTTGGTTTTCTTCACTCTCATATACTTACTTACCTATTGCATCGATCTGCAATTCTGCATGTGTGATTTATTTGAATATTGCATGCAGAGATTTGAGATGGTCTTCGATGAGAAACGCTATAATTCCGTTTTACCAACCATCCCACCTGGCCAACCTGATTCCGACGGTGCAATCCGTAATTGAGTCGGCAACCTCTAATCTATTGGTGGATGGTGAAGAGATTAACATTTCGCACTTTTCGTTGAAGATTGCCATCGATATCATCGGCAAGACTGCTTTCGGAGTGGCGTTTGGTCTTACTGATCATCACCAACGATCGTCGTCGGATTCAAACGACGACGAGATTTCAGGTTTTCTGAAACAACACATGTACTCAACGGAGTCACTCAAAATGGACCTCAGTGGATCCTTGTCGACCATAATGGGCCTCCTCCTCCCAATCCTTCAAAAACCATGCAGATATATCCTCCAGCGCATTCCTGGGACAACTGACCGTAAAATGCTGTTGATGAACCGAATACTCAGTGACCGCATCGATCAGATAGTTGAGAAGAGAGCCAGTGATATGAACTGTGAAGCAAAGGACTTCTTATCTGCATTGCTGATTGCAAGGAACTCGGAACTGGGGAAAGATCTCTTCACCTACGACTACATTAGTGCACTGGCTTACGAACATCTCGTCGCCGGAACAGCCACAACAGCTTTCACAGTATCTTCGATTGTTTATCTTCTCTGCAAGCACCCCAATGTGGAGCGTAAGCTTATCGAAGAAATAGACAGGTTTGGCCCCAAAACACATTCTCCATCAGCCGATGATATTCATTCCAGATTTCCATACCTTGATCAGGTATAAAATAAAATCATGAACTCTTAACAACCTTAATAGTTACCCATCACCATTTGAGTTAATTTTTCTGGGTATTATTCATGCTTCTGTGCAGGTGGTGAAGGAGGCAATGCGAGTGTACACAGTGTCACCACTTGTTGCAAGGGAAACATCAACTCAAGTTCAAATCGGCGGTTATTCACTCCCAAAGGGGACATGGGTATGGTTGGCACTGGGTGTTCTTGCAAAAGATTCAGGCGATTTTCCCGATCCAGATGTTTTTAAGCCTGAAAGGTTTGATCCAAATTCCGTGGAAGCGAGGAAACGACATCCCTATGCGCACATTCCCTTTGGCCTCGGTCCCCGGACTTGCATCGGACAGAGGTTCGCACTGTTGGAGATCAAGCTGGCTATTATCCACCTCTATGGACATTATGGTTTTCGGCTATCTCCAAAGATGGAGTCCCCTCCGGAGCTAGAATATGGATTGGTTCTTAACTTCAAACATGGTATCAAAGTACAACCAATAAAACGTAGTTGAAGATATTTTCAAGTTTATTTGGATTACAATAAATACATATCTAATTATCTAATTATATATATAAATTTATTGTAATTATATATCTAATTAGTAATTACATTAAATACATATCACAATTCACAAAGATAAACCGTTTTTAATGATCCATCGTTTAAGGACGTACTTAAATTGAAGAAGAAAAATCTTACAGAGGGAACTTAGATTTAAAAGAATTAAAAAAAATACTAATTATATTTCCTTTTTGTTGGAATTAAAAAATTATGTATTTTTTCCTAAATTGTTTAAATTAAAAGGTTATTTGTACATTTTTTTTGTTAGGGTGTGAAATAAATTCGGTTCGCGGGCCGAACCTTGCCCAAGCCTGAAACTCAAGTTCGTTAAGTTTAACGAACCGAGCTCGGTGGACCGGTAACCGGTAAGAGAAGTATAATAATAATAAATATTATATATATATAGAAAGAGAATAAAGATATAGTTTAGGTAGTGAAGTATTTTATCATGGATAGGTTGTGAGATTGATATTCTATTTTAACAAAATATTTATTTTAACCTGCAATTTCAGGTTAAGTTTGAGCTTCAGCTCGAACCTGACTTTGCTAACCTAGGCTCGCGAGCTTCGAGCTTGAGCCTTGGCAAATGATTAACGAACCCAAGTTTTGATAACTTTTTAACGAGCCGAACCTGAGCCCGGCTCAATAAATCAAAGCTCGGCTAGGCTCTCTAGGTGCAATATTATTTTCTGACCTTTTCTTTTTTCTATTAAAATTCGGATCTGGACCAATTCTAATCAAATCTAATCAATGTATATTCTTGCACTGCTTAAATTTTTCTCTCTTTTATTTGATCAATTCTGATTTAAGAATTTAGATAAATATTTAATGGTTATAAACAATCATTTAATGCTTAAATAAATTTAATTTCAATAAATGTTTCTGTTTATCTATAAATCATAAATAATTTTTATAATTACTTAAATTAGTTAAATACTAAATAGTTTCTAAAAATCATAAAAATAATTTTAAAAATCATATTTTTCATTGTTGCGAATTTATCCATCTTTGCAAAAAAATCCAAAAAATATTTTAATACTTCAAATTCAGTCCACAATCACAGTTCCACACCTACCTCCCATTAAACGTACCTTGTTCTTATACTACTTCGCAAGGTTACCGTACCACTAATGATTGGCATGATTTAAGAAGAAGAAACCCAAGGGCCAAGAGACGGAGAGTGGTGACTTAAACTTCTTTCTCACCTTCTTCTTCTTCCTCAGACACTAAATCATGGGTTCCGGTCATCGGATCTTGTCGTTTGCTCTTCTTCTGGTGTCGATTTCCACGGCTGTTTCTGATCCAGCAGCGAAGAAGGTGAATCTATCGCTTTACTACGAGTCACTTTGTCCATACTCCGCCAGGTTCATCGTCAATCAACTGGATAAGATCTTCAGTAATGGATTGATCTCTATCGTCGACCTACAACTCTTTCCTTATGGAAACGCTAAAGTCTTGTCTGATGGAGAGATTATTTGCCAGCATGGTTCTTACGAATGTCTTCTCAACACCGTCGAAGCATGTGCCATTGACGCCTGGCCTGCTGTGGTAATTAATCAATTTTCAATCATAAAGTTATATATACGATCTGATCTTATAATTAAGCATATATATAACCTGCAGACGGAGCATTTCAAATTCATAAACTGCGTTGAGGAAATGGTTGTGGACGGAACATACCCACAGTGGAAAACCTGCTTCGACAGATTTGATGATTTAGATTCTCAATTTGTCTTGAATTGCACTGCTGGTGCTCATGGGAAGCAGCTTGAATATGAATATGGTGCTCAAACAGATGCTCTTGTTCCGCCTCACCAATATGTGCCTTGGGTGCTGGTCAATGGACTGCCGCTTTATGATGTAAGTGTTCTGTGTTCATTCAATTCAAGATTTAGATTGATCTTCGATCCATCTAATTACATATTTGCAGGACTATTATAAGTTTGAGATCCAGGTATGCAAAGCATACCAAGGTGAGCCACCAAAGGTTTGCCAAGAGTACCAGCTGCCTGTACAAAGTTCATCTCTGATCAAGGAGATCAAGAACTCACAGGTTTCTTACAAAGATCAGATTTTGATCCGGGAATTATCGGAATAAAGTCAGATCGATATATATTTTCAAAACTGAATCAATAATCAATAATGCCAAACTCAAGTGTTCAGTTCAGTTCAATCAGTTAGTTTTATGCTCTTAAACTTAATTAAAGGTTGCAATGAGAAATAAATCTGTATTTCTGGCATGTAGTACTAACATTGAATCACAGCGCCGCCCTGTTCGATCGATTCAGCAGAATATATATTTGAATTAAACAGAAAGAATAGATTTTTTTAAATTTTATTTAGAATTAAAAAATAAATAATTATTATAATTAAACTTAGGAAAACATTCCTGTGAGATATCATTATCCTATCATTAATTTTTCATCTCACGGTTTAAAACCATTATCAGTTTTTTATCTTTTACGACCACATCACATCTTGAGAAAAACACATGGTCGAGATTAAATATTTCAATTTTGAAATTTCACCTGAAGCTAGTCTTATAAATTAATAATGTAAAAATTAAAATTTACAAGGTTTATTTATAAATGTAAAAGCCGACCCGACTCGTTTTTACCCACGAAGTTTGAACTTTTATGAAGTAAGAACATTAATATATACTTTTTCCAGAACTTTCATTCGGTATATTTTTTATTGTTTCAGGAAATCACAATCTTCAAAATCAAGAGAATCAAGAAAAGAAAAGCGAAAATCACAACTCAACTTCAAATCGTTTCAAACCAAACATCATATTTCCATCTCTCGCTTTCATTCAGTGCTTATTTTGCATTCCACCTGTCATCATGGTGCGAAACTCATCGTAGTTGATTCTTCCATCCTGCAATTTAAATTTTATTTGCAATAATGGGGGTGGTGGTCAGTAGCAGAGTAGAAAACATAAGTTGGATTCTTCCAAAAATTTTGGAAAACAAAATACAACTTACATTGTCAGTGTCCACCTCAGAGATTATTTCTTTGATTGCTGCGTCATCACCAATTCCTTCATCCTCCATGGCCGATTCCAATTCATCTCTTGTAATGAAACTGCAAGAATAGCATTAGCAGAATAGCAGAAACAAGAACATATATACATTAAAACAAGAACAAAAAGAGGAATGACATATTCATAATACATACCCACTATTGTCTTTATCAAAATACTGAAAGGCCTTGTACAGATGCTCATCATCTCCTTCCAATCTATGTCTGTGCATCGTCGCAGTGATAAATTCCATGTAGTCGATTGTCCCGCTGCCGTCCACATCGGCCTTCCATACAAATATATTATTCGTTGATTAATTGCTTATATGAAGAATAAACAGATATTACAGAAATAATCTTACAGCATCCATAAGTTGGCGAACTTCACTCTCTGAGAGTTTTGTTCCAATACGAGCCATTCCTGACTTGAGTTCTTCATATGTAATTGTTCCACTGCGGTCAGTGTCCATGTTTGTGAACATTTGCTTCAATCCCTTGATTTCGTCACCCGATAGATTTCCAGCGATAACCTTGTAAGATTTTCATCGAAATAAATTAAGATCCAATAGAGAGTAAACAAATATCTATAGAAAAAAGACCAACAACTAACCTTCAATGCCATTTTTTTAAGTTTATTCATTGCTCTAAATTGCTTCATCCTCGAAAGAACAGCACTATCAATAGGCTTGTCAGATGCTTCTTTTAGCCAAGGGTGTTCTAAATAAAGAATTAAAGTAAAAAAATATTTGATTCACATATAAAGGACATGTTTAATTCAAAACTACAAACCAAGAACTTGAGATGAATTGATTCTTGCTTTGGGATCTCTTGTCAGCATTTTCTTAACCAGATCTTTTGCACTATTTGATATCATAGGCCAAGGATCACTCTCAAAGTCGATATCATCTTTTAAAATAGAATTGAAGATTCCTTTCTCGTTTTCTGTTGTGCATAATAAAATTAAAAAACTGCAAGAAGGTAAAAAAAACTAAAATAAGTAATATACTCCATTTACCTGCCCAAAATGGCGGCACGCCACTGAGAAGTATGTATAAGATAACACCAGCACTCCATACATCCGCTTCTTTACCATAATTACGTCGAAGAATCTCCGGCGCCACATAGTAAGCACTTCCCACTATATCTCTGTATATCTTCCCTGTTTCAAAATGTGTTTGGAAATTGGAAATGGGAAATGCATATTCAAATCATCAAATTGGAATTATTTGAATTACATAGTAAGCATCAAAATAAAGATTGAACCTTCTTCGATAAACACTGAAAGCCCAAAATCTGTAGCTTTGAGCATTGCATCTTCATGATCAGTTGCAAGCAAGAAATTTTCAGGTTTGAGGTCTCTATGCAATACTCCCATGAAATGGCATATGTTAACAACATTGACAATTGCACGGCAAATAGTGGCCGCTGCCCGTTCAGTGTAATGACCTTTGGATATTATGCGGTCAAACAATTCTCCTCCTTCACAAAGCTCCATCACAAGGTTAACGGAATCCTTATCCTCGTAGGCGCCCTTGAATTCCACAATATTGGCCTGACCACTCAAATGCTGCATGATATGAATCTCCCTCTTTACATCTTCCTTGTCAGACGCGTTATCCAGCTTGCGTTTGGATATGGACTTACAAGCGTATTTTTCGCCGGAAGCAATTTCTATGCAAAGATGGGTCACGCCGAATTGCCCACGCCCAAGCTCCTTCCCAAGTTTGTAATATTTGCGAACATCTTCAAAAGGTTTTCCGAGAACGGTGTCTTGAGAATAATTGTGTTTCGGTGGAGTCAACACCGGCGGATGGAGCGTCGGTGGGTTGGATGGGTAGTTTGGTGTCGATTTTGGATCTGGTTTTCGTATTGGTGGTGATTGAGGTGTTCTTTGGTAGGAACCGCCAATGTCATCTGGTTCTGATACCTTTGGTTTGCCACTGCATATACCCATGCCTTGTACCTGTTTGCATAAACGCCGAACAGAAAAGAAGAAGAAAAAAGTCAAAATCAGTTTAGTCGGAATCTGGATCGGAAAAAACGTAGCGAATCTTTACCGGTAAATCCTCTACAGCTACTTCAGCATCAACAAGAAGAAGAAGAAGGGGGACGCAAAAAATAACGAGACGGACGAAGAGAGGCTTCGCGACTACGGCGACCACAGCTCACAAAGACTTCAGTAGGCCACAACTTTTTACAGATGTATTTATCCAGTCAGTCAGTCAGAAATCAGGATCATTAAATTCAAGTTCATTAAACATGTTCGGGAATTGATACATCGAATCGTGTTCATTTTTTTTTTGCAAATAGACCCCCAAGTTTCCATTGAATGTCGTCATTCTTGTTAACAGTGATAAAAATGTTATTAAATTCTTATCAGTTTGTTATTTACTGATTAGTCCTTTAATTCGTTTTTGTAAAACTTTTTAATTGAAGAAAAGTGGATTAGTACGTGGAATCTTGAAAAATAACACAAATTCGGAATTGGGAATAGAAATAACTCAGTCGAAGTCAAAGAACCAAACAGAAGGAGAAAAATGGAGGAAGACGTGTTAGCAACTGAAGACGTGTTTTAGATAATGTATTGATTATTGATACTGTCATTAGTAATAATCTAATTTATGAAATCCCACTAATTCGATCAGCATTCTAAATATTATAAATAGAATCAGAACGAGAATCAGAACTCGTTCGTCAAAACCACCTTTCATTCTCGAAACACTTGTAGCTTGGAATTCTCGAAAACAAGATGAGGTTGCTTGGTTGAATCATCCAATCCGAATACCGAACTATTGCTACAACCCACCCGAGTAGATTAAAAACTTGTTGACCGGATTGAGGTTCGAGATAGAAAATCCCATGTTATAGTTTAGAAAATGTATTGATTTTCCATGATCCATGAAATTTCACTAATTCAGTCAAAATCAAAATAGTCAAAATCACATTTTTAATTTACTCTCATTATCTCGTAGAGAAGAATTTTCTTATTTTCGACAACTAATTATTTTTAATGTAATCAAATCGAAAAGAAATTGTCTCAAACAGTTGGACTAAGTTAGTGGGTTAAACACTTAAACACCATTACTAAATATCTTAAAGTGTTATGTTTTTTTTGTTTGGACGCTAGCTGTTTAATTTGGAAACAGGTTTGAAAAAAATAAAGTTGTATTGTTAACGTGTGTATGTGCACTAACACTCTTAACTCTATAAATGCATGCTATGTATGTAAGTTCTGTATCAAACAAAATTAACACAACCCATGGCCATCGTACGTGCAACTCTTGTTTTTCTGGCATCGATGTTCTTGATATGGTCGGCAAATGCTTCAGACCCGCCGAAGAAGGTGACTGTATCACTGTACTACGAATCTCTCTGTCCTTTCTCCGCCAATTTCATCACCAATTATCTCAAGGATATCTTCACAAATGGGTTGATATCCATCGTCGATCTCCGACTCATTCCATTTGGTAATGCAAAAATCTTGGACGATGGAAGCATTAACTGTCAGGTTAGTTAGTTAGTTAGTTAGTTAGTTAAACCATGCTGATATTAATCTTATTAACTGTGGTCGTTACTGTAGCATGGTGTGGAGGAATGTGAGCTGAACACCGTTGAGGCCTGTGCCATCAATGTCTGGCCTGATGTGGTAATTAACGAATCGATTAATCTCAATTAATTAACCATCGATCTAGCTAAATCTAATAATTATCTAAATCTATGTAGAATGATCATTTCAAATTCATATACTGCGTTGAGGAAATGGTTGTGAACGGAACATACAGAGAGTGGAAAAAATGCTTCGACAAATTTGATGATTTGGAATCTCATCAATTGGTCTTGGATTGTTCTTCTGGTGTTCACGGGAGGAAGCTTGAATACCAATACGGTGCTGAAACTAATTCTCTCGTCCCGGCTATAACTGGTGTTCCGTCGGTTTTCGTCGATGGAAAATTGGCTAATGTACGTAAAATATTTGATTAGAAATTTTGAAAGTTGCAGGTTTTGTGTATTATAATTACTGACTGACTGCATGCATGCACAATTCCGGCCAGGACACCTACGCCTTTGAAACTGCGGTGTGTGAAGCATACACAGGTGAGCTCCCGGAGGCCTGTCAAGAAGCAAAAACTACAGATTAATCACATCCATAGGACCATAATCATGATTCATGATCGAGATTGAATACAAAATAATCACACCAGCTACCTAATGTAATACCCAATAATTATACGATTATGGATTATGTATGGATTAGAAAATAAATAAAGGATGTTTTTTATAATTTTTCTTATTTTTAGATATAAACAATTATATTATGAAAGAAGAGGGTTAGGAAATGAAAAAAATAATATCCCCCCAAATTTCCCCTCCTCCGGCAGAGAGTTCCGGTAATTGTCGAGTAGCGAAATTCTCCAACGAATTCGATCCAGAAAGGTCTGAGTATAGTCGGATTCGTGTGGAGTTTCTCATCCGTTCTTCAATTTAAAAATTCCTTAAATACATTTTCTCCATTAATGGTAACTCTAAAAGTTGTATTTACAGATCATGACAAGCCTAACTAAATCTGCACACCTAGTTCCTTCCATCCAGTAAAATGATCATGCGGTAATTGGGTGACGAATTCCGGGTCTATCCGATCCGTTTACCTGCTGAATAAAAACATGAGATTTCCACGAAAACATGCCACGTGCTCTTAAAGTGGGTAGTTGTGCATGTTGTTCACTTGTTTGTACACAGTTCTTGTGGGAACTCAATTTAAAGTGGGTCTTGTTATAACTGGTTTGAAAATAATTTAATTTGAAAATTTAATAAAAATTACGTTAAAAGAAAAAAGTGATCACCCTCGTATTAAAACGTCTCTATTTATAGCAAACTTAGACTTTTCGAACCCACTAGGACTCTATTTAATGTATGTCTGGCCCACTTGACTACAGGTCATCAAGACGTGGGCCGCTCCAGTCCAGAAGCCATGATCAATACGTTTGACCCGACCGCATAGTTGGGTCGAAATTCATCCACAACAAGAAATAAGACATTACAAGTCTTCAGTGGTGGATTTTCACTATCATAAGACCGTCAGAACAAGGACCGTTAGGAAATCATCATATCCTTCATTGATAATCCGTCATCTATTATTTAATTTCATTTTCCACCAAAAAATAATAATACATAACGAAAATCTGTCACTAAATCTGAAATTTTTCGTCATTTAACTTCAAAACATAAGGTGGCGGAAATCCGAAACATCCTCAAAGCCAATCCGCTTGCCTTGCTACGTATGTTATCGGGCATGTGTCGAGTTGAATAATTGAGTTCGAACCCAATATTTTGTAGTATCATCAAAAAATAACTTTAATATTTACTATTATCAATACAGATTTTTTTAGGAGTGAATAGTAATGTAATCTAATAGTTTATATGCCGACATACAAAAAAAAAGTTCTATGGCTACTCTTCTTCCCATTCTTCTCCTTCTGGTCACATCAATGCTCTCAACTTCAGATTCAGATCCAGCGCAGAAGGTGACTCTATCGATGTACTACGAGACTCTTTGCCCTTCCTGCTCCAGTTTCACCGCCAACCAACTGGAGAACATCTTCTCCAATGGATTGATATCTATCGTCGACCTCCGATTCGTTCCATTTGGTAACGCAAAAATCTTGGACGATGGGAGCATTGACTGCCAGGTTAGCTAAATATATAAAATTTAAAATCATGCTTGATTGATTAATAATCTATCTATCTATTTTCTCCGGCCAGCACGGTTCAGACGAGTGTCTGCTCAACACCGTCGAAGCATGCGCCATCTATGCCTGGCCAGATGTGGTAATAATTAATTAAGTAATTAACTCAATTCTCAAATTTGAAATTCATAGAGACCCAGAATTTCAAATAATTGCAGACCCAGCATTTCAAATTCATACATTGCGTTGAGGAAATGGTTGTGGACGGAAACTACCCACAGTGGAAAACTTGCTTCGATAAACAAGGTTTGGACTCCCAGTTTGTCTTGAATTGCGCTGCCGGTAATTATGGGAAGCAGCTTGAATACCAATATGGCGATGAAACAGCTGCTCTTGAGCCGCCTCGTCGATTTGTACCGTGGGTGGTGGTCAATGGAAATCCACTCGATGTAATCAATCGTTAATCGCTAAATATTGATTGCAATTTGCATCCACATATTAATCCATTCATTATTCACTGGTTCCATGCATGCAGGACGTCGCCACATTTGAAACTGCGGTGTGTGAAGCATACGAAGGTGAGCTACCTGAGGTATGCCAAGACCTGCTCTCCACAAAAAACAAATAGAATAAAAAATTGCAGTAACCATATCCATATGGTCATCAAACAATGGATAATTGATTAAGTAATTAATTATTAATCTCATACTATTATTCCATTATATTATTAAATAGTGTTCAAATAACCGTTTTCACTTGAAATTGACCCATGTAGATTAAATCGTTAATGTGTGGTCAATATTCCAACTACTGAAATTTTTCCAGTTAACCCTAAATCACAACTTATGAATCAAATTAAAAATCTAATACTGTTAATGAAATTATTAAGAATGTAATTAACCTAATAATTAAGATCAGTTTGTATACATTTTAACTAGATTTAGTTAACAAATATAACGAACAATTTCAATTGGACATTTCTAATGAAAATAAGATCAGAGATTCAGAGGTCTATGATATATTTGAAAAGTTGTGTGGTAGTCTAATAGCTGGTGTCTGGTAGGTGAAAATGTCAATGCAGGGCCCAAAGGTCGAATTATTGAAATGCATGTGAATTTAGTCGGCAACTGATCAAATTAACTATTAAAGTTTTTGAAAATTTATAATTCGAATCTTGATATGTATATTTTTACTACGATTTATCTGATAAATATTTTTATATCTTGTAAAGATGTTTCCTCCATGATTAAAAAAAAGTTTATTTTGACTCATCCGTATTAAGCTCATTTTGTTTTAACTTCATTAAATATGGTAAGTGGTTGATTTTTTTCATTGAATGTTGTTTAGTTCTACATCATCGATTAGGGAATAAACTTTTATCTTCTGCATATATGATTCATTCAAAACATATATAAGAAGTAAAATAATTTTAACCTCTACTAAGTAGACTACTTTAAGGATGATTGATTCTTGCTTAACCCAATTGAGCTTATTGTACAAATAGATGAATAGACACCGAAGCGTATAGAAGAGTTGCTACTAAGGTCCAAGAACTAGAATGGGTCAAAACCCTGATTACAGAACTAGGGCATTAAGATTCAATTACCCATGATCGTATCATGTGATTATAACTTGGGGGAAGCCTATTTACATCAAATCACATATCTATCATGCTAAAACTAAGCATGTAGCTATAATCCATAAATGTGATGCCTATGCCTAGAGACTAGCTCAATATAAGAAGGGCTTCATACGGAATTGACACTCATTTTGTGTTTAATGAAATTTCAACGACAACAATAATGATGACTGATAAATAAGAATAATCTGATTTTTAATCATATTTTGAAACTACGAAATCTATGAACAAGCAAAACATTTCATTACAGAACTAAATACTCTACCAGTTAAACCCGGTGGCTCTTGTCTTGGCTCGGAACTAGGCAATCTGCAATATTTAAAGAATGCCTTTACAGCTCCAGCAGCACCATCTTCTGATGCTATTGCATTACCAAGTTCAACAGATCGTTCTTTCACCTGTAAACTCATATATATTATATACATTATGTAAATTTCGATCGAAAAGTAAATTATATGTTACTTAATTACCTTGGGATCCAACATGAAATTTATGGCATCAACAAGTTTCGTTAGAGTGAACTGATCCACAGGAATAGGAGGAGGCCCTACTCCTCTAGAATGCACTTGTTCGCCCCAGAATGGTTGGTCACCAAAAAATGGCACAATTGTTGTCGGACACTACAAGTTACAATTTGCTAATCAATTAGATAGACGTAAACGAGAAGAAATATTTAGAATGGAAATCTATAATAGCTAACTACCCCTGCTTTGAGTCCAGCAGCTGTTGTTCCAGCACCTCCATGATGGACCTGGCAGAAGAAGTTTTAAAATACAAACAGTTTTCAAATCCAGAGAGAGTTTCAGGAGGATTGAAATCTAAAATTGAAGAGCTATAAAGATCGTACCACTGCCATGCAATGAAAGAACAACCAGTCATGGGGACAGTTGTCCAACAGATATATAAACTCTTTAGGTTCTTCCACTGAAGAGATTGTCAATAGATTAAGGTAATATATTAGATACACAGGAATGTTTTGCATTAAAACAAGCTGAATAGAAAAAGAAAACAACTTACAATTCCCAAGACCACCCCACCCCTTGTTGATAATACCTCTTTGCCCAGTTTTTTCCAAAGCTTCCACTATAATTTCTGTCATCTTTCCAGGTTCTTGGACAGGCTAAATTAACAATGAATAAAAAAGATGTTATAAGTATTTAACTATTCATAGACAGGTATATTTTTATAGGTTATCTATATAAAAAAATACAAATTAACTACATCTCTTGTATGGGATTGTGCATTTTAGTAGTGATGACATGAAAAAAATCGATTAACTAAAATAAAGTACAGTTCTTATACGGGTACAGTATATGAAAAAGAAGCAATACAAGAACTTAATGACTAGATAACAACCAACGGATATTTTTTGCAAAGCTGTACCAGCTGAATAAACTTTACACGCCTAATAACATTATCCACTTCCACTCCTCAAATGAGAAATGGCACTATGGCACCTACTCTTAGTACTACCAACTGACCTCCATGGGGTTAAGGTATTCCAATACCCACTGCTCCTTGTATGTAGCTGGTGAATACCATCAGTATGTTCTGATGCTAGTTCCTATATTTTGTTAGTGTTCAGATGGGGCCTCTTTTACACCTTTCTTTCTATGTGCCAAATGGAGATTTCAATGGTTAACCAGTGCAATGCGCATATTGTTTTCTTCCTGGCAAATATGTGTTTGATCAATAGCATGTTGGGATACCATGGTATGACCCTCATCTCTGATCCATCCTCCCATCCTCTATACCATTCTCTGAGATATTATCTTTGAGAATTACATTCAAAGAATTGGTGATCTGCTGCTGCAAAAATACTCCTGCAATGCCATCTCTTAGTTATTTCACTTGTAGAGAGATTTCCCCATCTAGCCCTCCATATACATAATGAGAACTATGAAAGCCACCAGATCATAACCCCTTGGAGAACCTATCGGTCAAGTTGATTTCTCTAATTACCTCGTATGCCAATTTAAGTCTAGGTTTACCTTCAATTTCTAGTTCCCACCGTGCATGATTTTATTGAGGCGTGCATTTAAGAATCCCTTTCTTGATGGCCAGCATTTAGATATTTCTTCCATATCCTACTTCACAATCAGATTATGGATTAGATAATAATTAATTAGTAACTAGACACTCTTATCTACTATTACTCCAAGGAGTTAATGTGCTTAACTCCCTCTTTGTTAATTGCTGAACTATGTATAAAATCCTTCCAAACTAAATAAAATACAATTTTGTAGTCAATTAATGACTCTTTATAAACTCTGTTAGGACCGTTACACTTCTCATAATGAAGTGTCCAAACAGCTTTTTTCTTTATGAGCCTAGATGTCTCACTTAGGCTTGCTCCTTCCCATTCAATTCAGTTGAACTTCCTACCTTACTGAACATCTTCTTCCATCATGTGGAAGTCAATGACAAAATGCAACAATTTTAAAGTTAAATTTATGGAAATTGAAATATCTTCTTCTTCATAAGTTATATCATGTTCCATACAATAGTTATATATTCCGCCGACTATTGGTAAAGATGTTCTTGAGAAACTGTATCAAATTATTAACAGAGAACTCACGAGACTACCAAATCCAACATAAATAGGCTTCGAACCAGATTCAAGCCATTTCACAAGAGATTCTGGTGGTTTGTAATTTGATGCAAGGTCAAGAAAGGAAAACCCAACGACATCTATTTTCGGACCCCAATCTGCAAAATAAGAAAGTTAAAATTAGGCTGCAAGGAGAAAAGGTTCAATAAAAATGTTAAATTTTATCCAGCAGCATGTCAGTAATATATAAAAGAACATGCTTCATAATTTTTTTAGTAAAGGATGCATCTGAAAAAGATAAATAATCAAATATAAGAAATATATATTACTCTAAGGACGTATAACCAATATTTATAGTAATATATATTTCTTGAATATCATGTATGTCATAACTAGAGCTAAAAATGACGCTTTAAATTATTTCAAATAAATTTAAAAGATGTAATTCATTAATAGCTAGTGATGTAGGTAATAGAATCCCAGAATTGAACTAAAGCTAAAAAAGTCTGTACAACACCTTTAGGCTTTGGAACAAGATGAGGGCTCCAAATATAACCATGTGGTACATCTGAACCATATCCCTGAGTACCACTTAAATATGTAACAGGGCGTAGCTTCAAAATTTTCTTCCGGAAGTCATTTATCATGTCACGTATTCCTAGCCAAATCATTGAATCAACGATCTGATATGAAAACTGCAAGATAGTAGTTAGAACCAGCGATTTCTTATCTTGAAATAATAAATCTACAAATTCAAAAATATTTTTAAGTTAAAAATATATACAAGTCTAAAAAAAGACAGTCATTAAAAAAATGAACACTAAATTGACTCTGGTATTAATATTAAAAACCATTTATTTTATATGGATTTAATATTATAAATGAGAAATAATGTAGATTAAAACTAATTCATTTTGATAAACAACTCGATTGGAGAATGAAGATAATAATAAACAATGTCAAACCTTAATTTCAAACAAAGAAACATCCATGCATACTTAACACAAAAGTCATCTAAATTTTTTGGGGATATTATATATGTATGGTTTAATACTATAAGAAACTTAGATAATTTTATATACCTGTCGATTTAACTCTAATACAATTACTTTACTTTTATTCACGACGCTGAAAATTTGTGATTCTAAAAATTGTACATTCACAGAGTCAATGATAAAACATTCCTCTTAAGAAAAGTAAAAAAATATACCATCATCACATATTCACATTCATGATAAATCTGTATATCATTACATGATGGTTTTCCATTCTAGGTGATAGAAAATCAATACAATGATATAGATAAATTAAATATGAAGTGCAAACTTACTCTATATCCAGCTGGTTGTTTGACACGAGATAGAGGATGTGGAAATGAACTAGTCGGCCTAACAAGAAGAAAACTGCATGTTATATTTGAAAATGAAGGTTTCTTCCTAAGAGTAGAGAAGTGCTGAATATTATTTCAAAAAGAAAAAATATACCAATTCACAAGAAAAAACGCTATGTGCAAGAAGCATACAAGATGTGAAAAAAATCTATAAGGTGGATCATATGTAAATCCAACCATTCAACTCAATCGATATTATAAAGGAAATATGTGAATCTTGATAAGTGATTCAATAAAACTCTTGATAAATGTAGAAAAACTGAAGAGGGGATGAGTTTTGGAGGATTGATGGATTCCAATTGGAAGTTTTTCTAGCATAAAAATGTGAGTTATATAGAGCCTGATTGACGAGTTACATAGAAATGTGATTTACATCAAGTAACCAAATTGGGGTTAACCAATTGGGATTTCTTGGTTGTGGATCATATACCTCCCTTCTCGACCATCTACCTGAGTCAGGGTGTCCAGTGCTTTCTAATCACTAATATTACTGCAAATATTATAAAGATTATAGGTAAATAGCACAAGTGTGAACTCCCGTAGATGTAATAACTTAAGGTGGACATTAATGGAATAATATGATTTGTGTAAGCTGAATGAGTAGATAACAAGTTAGTATGTTTGTGTGGAGACAGAATATTATTAGCATCTAATGATATTGCTAGATGTTACATAACTAGCAGAGAAGAAATTCAAACATTTGAAGATTGATGAAGAAGTATTTAGCAGTAGAATACTTGAATTGGAGAGAACAGATCTTGGGCTGCAAATAATATCTTGCAGCACGAATTATCAATAACAGATATCAATGTCTGGTGCATGATGCGTACTCACGAAAAATACCATAGTGATTTCAAAAATTAAAGATAATAAAAGAATTATATGCAAAAGTTCCAAAAAAGAATCTTACGTCCACGGCATTGTAAAAAAAATATGAATTGGTATATTAAGCGCTTCAGCCACATGTGTGTGTCCTGAAAAAGCATTCAGGTAGGTTAGTTGTCAAATGTAAATGTCTGGATGGAAAAAACTGAAAAACCTTTTCAACAATGCAGTAATGATTTTCAATTACACACCTCAAAATTGATTCAATTTTCAATTTATTATTGATGAGGGTGGATTCCTCACCAGTGTCAGACTAGTCAATTTCTTGGTTGGTCGGTCACCAAACCAGTCGATCAACTGGAAGCTCTGGATCTTCAGTCGCACGCTTTACTCCTTTTCTCAGAGAAAAAGTAGTCGGTCGCTTGGTATTCTATATCAAAATGAGCACCCCCACCCCTATTTATAGTTTTCTTGAAGGACAAATGGTCCTTTCACTATGATAGAGACGGAAAGCGGTTGATCCACTCTCATTCGGTCATACAAGTGAATTGGCCGAGAATGGATCGACTGATTTCGGGTTGACCAACCAGAATTCCAGTTGGTCGATAGTCCTTAAAATGATTGGCCTTTTAATAAACCTTCCTTCCAACTATAAATACGGACGGAAAGCTTGTTATGGACCACAGAGCCCAAGGTATGTTTGCGATATCCGAGTTTGCGTTATTAACAAACGCCTAAGGACCTATTTTTCAGATGTACTCCTTGTACATGGCCTGATATCACCAATTATTTCTCAAAGACAAGCAAATAAATTATAATTAAGTATGAAAACAAGTAAAAGACGCAAGAAAATAACATAGAGATTCTTCCTCCTCCATGTTGTTTGGTTATTTTTTTATGAATTTTTCTTCTATTATTCTTCCATTTCTTCTTATTCCCCTCTTTACAGCTCAACTCTACGTTCTTCCTTTTCCCTTTCTTCTTCCTCCATCCTTCTTCTCCAATGAGTTTTTGTTGTCTGTTAGAGTTAGAAACTCGGAATTAAATTATTTCTGTGATCAGAAATAATTATTCTGACCACATCAGAATTAAATTGTCTGCAAATATTTTTAGTGTGGAGCTTCCGCACAAGAACTAGATTCTATCAGAGATTCAGAATAATTCAAAAAATATTTCAACATTATATAGTTTAACATCAAAAATTATATCAGAATAATTCAATGCTAGTTTTGGCTAAAAATCAACCATTGAATCTTCATTTTGGAAAAAAAACTATTGAATATTACCATAAGCTGGAGGATTAGCAATTATTGCATCGGCTTTGAAAGGAATGCCTGTGTCAACTGGATCCTTACATGCAGGAAGAAGAGAAAATATAATTTCCCGAATTTGCTTTCTCTGAATGGATATTTCAGAAGGAGTTGATGGTAAGAATCCTTTATTCTTGACCATATCTGGACCACAAAATTATAGATTGATTAAGTAATTTTTAATAAAAATCTATTAGTTAACAAAACTACGGAATATGATAAAATTGTTTTACAATGTAAATATACATTCAGCGAGAACTTTTGGATCTCCTCCCAATGGAAAAAATTCTAGTCCCTCGGATAGTACAAACCTTCCAAAATTTGCATGTGTTGCTAATCTAACACGATGCCCATATTCCTGCAAGGAAAATTGGCACTGTCTTAAAATATGCAAAGTTTGACATCAAAAACACGACATAGAAAATTGTAGAAGTCAAAAGCATAAAATAAGATACTCGTTAGTTGTTATATTTATATGAAATGTAAAATTAAAATAAAAAACAAATAAACTAATACCACAGTAGGAAATTAATCTAACAAGATCAAATCATATAAAATCATACTGTACTAATATATTTAAAAAAATATTGCTACAAATATAACTATATAAACCCTGCTTCCAAAACATAATGCTGGAGATTATAAATGAAATTCATAGTGAATTAGTGGTAAAAACCTGTAAACGTTTTCCGATTGCGATGAATGGTTGTACATCTCCCCGAGTACCAACTATAAGCATAACAATCTGCAAGGGACGAATAGGCTGCATTTCCGAAACATCTATATTATCTTCAATTGCAATTTCACAGTGGGAATCCTCAGTTCCAAAAGCAAGTTCTTTATGTTCGATGTCACTTGGAATTTCGAATTCGACACTTCCATCATTTTTCACTGTGACCACTTTATTCAACATCTTAAGCTGCAATTATTTCAGAATACATCAATTTAACAGACTGACCATGTAAGACTGACAATCTCTATATCATTACCAGTAAACTAAAAATACCAGTCTTCATTTCATCAATAAAAATATAAAGTTGAAAGAAAATTATTAAAATTCAATGTACATCAAAACATCAATTTCCATAAAAAATAGGAAAGAATTTGATTGCAGAAATAAGCAATGCTTTATTTACCTTGTTTGAATGTGATCTATTCTCGTGAAATATATGATTCTCTGTTGTGTGATTCCCATGGGAAATCATTTGTTTCTTGTTCTCACTTTTTAGTCTTTGCACATCATGGCTACTTGTGGAAGCAGTATCTGACCAATCAGAAGTTTCACGTGTCATACTTTCCCTAGAGTTGTTCCTGTCAATAATCACTATAAAAACATATTTCTTCAGCACTTTATCAGTGTAGCCGTGTAGGGATTATTATCTAAATATTCTATTTGCTGAATCTGTCAATGCTAAGCAATGTAATTAGTTAGTAGCCTAGTTTTCTATACTCATTTATACATCAATATAAGTATATATAAAAAGAGGATTCACATCCTCTAAGCTCAAGGCAATTGCCACCATTTCTTTGCACACATACACTTACAAATTGCAATTTATAAATAGTTCAAACCCTGGACAAAACACCGATTGAAAAAGCAAACATATTTCAATTAAACAAAAGAAAATCCCAAGAACATAAACTGTTACTAAAAAACAAAGCAAAGTGCACTGCTTTATCTAAAGAACAATGGTTACCGGGTATATCAAGAACCCCCAGCATAATGCTGGTACGCAAGCACGCAACAGAATAATAATAATAATAAAATTGAAATGAATAAAAATAATAATAATTGAAAAAGAACATGAACATGAACGAAAATCCTGGCTCAACTCCTGCAAATTTTATTTCCAGAATTCCAGTATACTACTTGAATATCGAAATCGATTGCGATCCAGTAATTAGAAAACAACATATGATACGACATTAATGACGATTGGAGAAAATTCCACAATATATGACCGATAGAGATTAAAATGGAAGAGAGAAGAGAACCAGACTGTAGGGAGGAAATGTTTCGCCGGAATCTTTTCCTTTTTCATTTCCGTCAAAACAACACCGCTTCCCCTGTCCGGCTGTCCTTCATCGGCATCAACCGTTTCCAACTTTATTCGGTCCTTTCTTCTATGCCATATTGTATAAAATGGGTTACTTGTTGGGTTGTTGCTTCGTTGGGGGGTTTGCAGTTTGCTTTGTTGTCCAGCTAATTTTAAAAGGCTATTTTATATATAAATCCTCGTAATCTTCCATATTTTATTATAGTATCTGACTTTAAAAATGAATAAATAAATAAATTCAACTAATCTTTTGCTTTAAATATTTGGATGATATCAATTGTCAACTAATCACTTTTTTTTATAAGTAAAAAAAAAATTAAGGTAGACTCGAATTTTTAACCTTTAATTATTGAGTTGATACATATATTATTAAAGTATTTGAAGGTTCAGAATTCGAGTTTCGATATATACAATTTAATTATCAATTCGGTTAATCAAGTTGTGTTTAGATAATATATATTAGACTCGAATTATGAACTTCCAATTACTTTAATAATGTCTGTGATCAACTGAGTTAATCGAATTGCGTTTAAATAATCACTTTATTATAATTAAATTATATACATTGAGAAAGTAATTTAATTAATTTAATAATGTCTGTAATCGACTGATTTAATAAAAAAGACAAGACATTAATCTAATTACTATCATAAAAAAGTGTATTGGTTTAGTCGATTAGTTGACTTTGATGCAAGGGTCTTATCGATCTTTAGTCATGTGTTTTACTCTTTGCTATGAAAGTAAACCTATTGATATAAAAAAACCTAAAGTGATGAATTCCTTCCAATATTTAAAGACCTTGTGGAGGGTAAATGAGTCATTTCATACTGTTGGAGGCAGTCGATCCTAAAAGGTAATAATGACCCAAATTTAATCGATCGGTTGACTTGGGATCCAGTCGATCCTCCTAAAGTGGGTCGACCATTCCTCCTTTCAGTCTATATTTAGGGGTGCCACTTGATTTCGGCATATTCTGAGCCTAAGACCCACTCGCAATGTTCTACGAACCTCCAAGGCTTAGCCCAATTAAAGGTGTGTGAGGGTATGTGATGATGTGTGTCTGAAATATCGTTAGGTCCACACTCAAAACTTTTCCCACTCTCAATGCCTCGGGTTCCTTAGTACAAGTAATGCTCGTTCGTTTCAAGTGAGTTTTTTTTTCTATGGTTTCAACTCCCCGGCCCCTCTCTTGTGGTTAAGGGGGGGAAGGTATTTATACTATTCTACATAGTTAGGTCTTCTAACTCTTGGTTTGCTTTGGCCCATGGGTTTCAGGCACGCATGGTTCAGTTACCGGGTCATGGTACTAAAAGTCCTAGTATCATCAATAATGAATGGAATACCAAAAGTCTTTTTGTTTGTTACTTTGTTTTGTTCACAATTCACATAATCACATGGTATTTATAGAACAATTGTAGAAACTACAGTCTACAAGACAAACATTGTTTTCCCCCTCTTTTTCCATCGTCTTCTTCAAACATCTAATTTACCGATGAAGAAATTGCCAAGTGTATTAGGCAGCTCTAGAACATAGAGACACATTCACAAATGGTGGATCTGTGAAATTCCACTTTAATAATCGAAGACTTAGAAATAAAAAAATAAATGATGAATTGATTTCAAATTTCAATAATCAAAGGGTGAATATGTAATATTTTCGTAAAACATGAATATTCATTCATTCGTACAGATTACCGCGTGTGTATAATGTAAATAAAAACAGAGTAAATGAAACAGAGCTATCTCACTATGGCACCGCCAGACTGCCGGAGCAGGGGAAAGGAACCAAATAATAGGATAACAATTGAGATTTTCAGACCAGCGACAACGCATCTGTACCTGTTTTCAGACAGGCCGAGGTTATCTCTGTGACTAGAGGCTAGTAGAAGACCTAGCATTTAGAACCGATCTTGCAATCCAGAGCCCCTGCCGACGAGGTGATAACGCCGACTAGAGATGCCGACCTGGCACCAAGACTGGAGGCCTTGGAGTAGATCGAAGCGGAGGAGACCCCAGAGCGGACGAAAAACGCGCCGTTGAGCAAAAGATCACCCTCCGATCTCCAATTCCAGTCCTTCCACGTGCTCTTCGGCGTCTGTACTCTCTTGGTGACTTCCTTGGCGAAGCGGTTAGATGGAGCGAGGAACCTGTTTCCTTGACTGTTGATGGTTGGGTTGGCGCTCCCACCGATGGCGTACATCTCCCAGTGGGTGTAGTCGTTGTTGACGACGTGGAAGTAACCGTGTCTGCACCTTGGCATTCTCTGGATGAGGCCGGAACCGAAGTGGTTGAAGGCAATCGTGACCTGCATTATCTTGTCCTTTTCGTACGAATCACTATGCCCCAGCAACATCACCTCGTCGTGGTCGGCGAAGTGATTGTTGGAGACGGTGATGGCGGTGGATCCCATGATGGCGTCGACGAGTCCATCGGCGCAGTTTGCGAGTGAATTATGGTCCACCCAGATGTGACTCGACCCAAATATCGAAACGGCGTCTCCGTCCGCCATGGTTCGCCATCCGTAATGCGTCGGCGTGCTACGAACCTTGGTATTTCCGGTAGGAATGCAGTCGTGTATGTGAACTCCGTGGATTATGACGTTGGTGATGTACTGAAGAGTAAGACATGCGCCATGCGCGATATGAACTTCGGCGCCTCGTCCGTCGATGGTCTTGAAGCTATTCATGATCAACTCCTCCTTCAGCGTGATCACCATGTCGTTTTTAAATATAATCCAAAGCGGCTCCACTTGGATGACCGCATGTCGTAAGGTGCCCGGACGAGGATTCACCGGATCATCGTTACCCGAGTCCGTAACAGTATAGTACTTCCCATCACGCCCACCAATCGCATTACGACCGAACCCAACACCACAGTCCGCCAGACGTTTCCGATTGGCATGCCAATCGGAATCACATCTCCAGCAATCGTCTATCGGATTCCCCTTACCGCACGACAAGTAACCTAATCTCCGCCTGTCGGTGCTGTTCTTCACCGCCCTGCATCCACATTCCACAATTAATCAAGTTAAAATAAATTAAAACCATCAATTCTCAGGCTGGTTTCGATCTCAGTTCTCACATTTGAACCATCTCCGCCACCGCATCCGGATCGTCCACGTACGCCTTGAGGCTCGCCACACCGTCTAACCCAGAAAGCAGCACCATCTGCACAACTACCATCAGAACCATAGCAGCCATTGCCATTGGATCGAAAAGGTAGCTTATTCTGACAGAGGCAATCTAAGGTCCATTATATAGACATGACAAGACAGGACAGAACAGAACTATTAATCTATTATAGAGATAGTGGAGCACTAGTGTTGGCCGTCAAGATGTTTAGTAATTAATGACATGCATTAAAAGCCCACACCGAACACCAACGACTTTTTTTTCTTCTTCTATGTAAAAATGTACACAGTTAAATTACAAATTTACCTTAAAAAAAACTTAATAATTATTATGACTAGTTAAACTAATTTTCTTATGTAGCTATTACTGCGAGTCTGTGACCAGATGTAAAATATACGGTAATTTTCAAGTGTGTCGTTTGCATCCTGTCTATTAATATTTAATTCAATTCACAAGACACTAACAAATGTACGACGAAAAAAAATATACAACAAAATACACTAATTCATAGACGACAAAATGTCGATCTAATGCTCAGGATTTTTTGGCACATTGAAATTCGACGCAAAGAAAACTTACTATATTTAGACTTTAACTTGAATTTAAGAAATTTTAATAATTATTATGACCTTAGTTGAACTAATCTTTTTGTGTGGCTATTACTGTGACTAGATATATGGTCCCAACACCAACGACCGTATCTAATAAGAAATCCTCAATTGCAACGTTTATAAAATCCTGATTACATGAAGATTAATTCAACGACAAGAAAATACAGTTGATGTGTCTATTAAGGTAGAGAAAACTTCAAGCAGCCAATAATTGACTAATCAACTACCGTTGTGTGGCTAGTACAATGACATCTGAACCATTGAAATCAGTAGTTAGGTAAAATTAATACATGATAATCAAATCAATTATCCATCTGATTTGTATGATGCGTATCAGCTTATAATAGCCCGTCGGTCAGCTGGCCGTTGCGTAGAATGTGGACGCTTGATATAGTTAGGATTTCATTTTCCATTAAGTTTGCTCTTGTCAGTGCGACGGTAATAGGTACGTAGCAAGATTCTAATGTACCTTTCAATTTGCGGCTACAGGAAGAGTGTTACCGGACACATAAATGCTAACTGAACATACTGCAATTACTACCAAGCAAGAAGAAAACACAAATGACCCCTCCAATCGCAACTTATCCGCTGCATGTTTTCAGTAGATACGTTGTTGATGTCAAACTCAACTTTTTTCGTGACAATTGGTCGGGTTAATCATTATTAGCTCAACTGGTCACAGTAACTATTAATTTTGTCAATAATTTATAATTTTCACCACTATGTAACTAAATATATTATGTAATTTTGATATATCATTAACAAATAATACTAAATTAAGAGTGTACCAATACTGGTATAATTATGAACAAGTCCTTAATATTATTACTCTTTACGTTTCTGCTCAAACTTATAATTTCAAAACGAAATTAAAAGACTGGAATTAACTGAGTTTTTATAGTTACTGAATTCGCTGTA
Source organism: Zostera marina (assembly GCA_001185155.1). Lineage (NCBI taxonomy): Eukaryota > Viridiplantae > Streptophyta > Magnoliopsida > Alismatales > Zosteraceae > Zostera > Zostera marina. The sequence goes on along the minus strand of LFYR01001032.1, from coordinate 62,467 downwards.
GAAGTGACTCTTGAGAAGCTTTGAAGTGTAACTTAGCAAAAGAGAGATGAAAAAACCCAGTGTGGCTTTGCCATCTTTTATAAATTTCTGGGAAAACTCTATCTTTAGATCTTATACCTCTTTTTCAAGCTTTTTGTAGACTTAAAATGTCCATTGCATCTATTGTTTCCTGATACCTTCAGTTCTGCAATATACACACAAATTCCATAAGTATGTGTCCTAATTACAGCACCAATTCTAACATTAATCATCAAGATTAATATTCCATATTTTGATTTATTTCACATTCCATAACCAGCCACTTTGCCTGAGCCTGTACAAAATTAAGGCTTAATTAGGACAGAAACCAACCTAAACTATGTTTGACTCAATCATTAGACAATTTTTGATCTAAAGTCAGAGAACACGTTCTGTTATGAACAGGCCCCTAAGGGTTGAAATCAACCATTAATTATTTCAGCAACATTTGGAACATGATCAAATTAGACTTACTCCTTTCTATGGTAATTAATTTATGTCTTGTTTTGTGCTGCTGAAATAATTCAGTCCCTAGAATCTTGATGAATCCATCTGCTGATTGATTATCTGATGGTATATATTCTATCTTGATTGCCCCTTTGTTCGCTAATTAAGTCTCTAATAAAATGGTGAGATATGTCAATGTGTCTAAAACTGGATGAAAATTTTGGATTCTTGGTGACAAAAATTGCAGACTTGTTTTCATACAAAAATTGCAGACTTGCCAACCTAATCTCTAGTTCCCTTAACATGAAGCAACACCATTTTAATGTTAGAAAGGGTTCTATATATATATTCAAATATTTGATTCTTTTTCACTCTTTGAATCTTTAATTCAAACATAATTTGCACTTGGAAGAAAAAAGATTTGACGTTCAAATTGCAAGTTTGTGTAAACTTAAAAACTTCTTATATCTATAGCTCTTCAAGAGTTTATCTTAGTCTTTAATTTTTCAATGGTTTGAATGATATAAATTTTATCTCATTAATGCTCAAAATCCAAGCCTTCTTATTCTCCTCTCTTTCACCCATATGTTTTCTTCTTTGAACAGTTGAAACATGATTTCTCGAAGCATATATAATTCCACTTAAAACCCTAATTACCTTGATTAAGAGATCAATTACATTTTTTTTGACAAGGTACGTGATACATAAGTAAGTAAAAATTAAACTACATACATTGAGACTCGAATTCTGAACCTCTAACAGTCCATCTACTTAATTATAATAGTGACGGTTACCAACTGAACTAATCGAGTTGTGTATCAATTATTTCATATTTATTTGAGTTCAATTTATCATACAAACTAAACCCTAGCTAGTTGATTACCTATATAAAAAGATGTTATTCATGTAAACCCTAGCTAGTAAAATGTACATACAATGAATTTTGTGCGTAAACACTTAACAAATCGAGATTTAACGTTTACTCTACATAAAATGATAGAAACCCTAAGTGTGGTAAATATTGGCAACTCCACTTTAGAGATTTAGTCAAAGCCTTCTTAATGAATATTTTGTATATTTTATTGACTATAATTAACTATGCATGCATGATTAATTTGAAGTAATTTTGGTAAATATTAAAGATTATGATATAAGATTTGAAAATTGAAGTAACCATGATATTTGAGATGAAAATTGTAGTTATAGAAAGGTATTGTCAATAGCTTTTGGTTAGTAATCCGCGTAACTAGATTAACCCTTATTTGAATGAATCAGTGTAATTTTACAATGTGTTGTCTTTTTTGTAATTTTACTTTCTGCTATTTACATTTAAAGAAATTACTTTATCAATGCAAGCAAAACATTTAAGATTTCAAATCGAGCCCTAATCCAGTTGTCTGGTCAATCGATCTATTGATATTATAATCATTGTTGATTTCTTATCTAATTACCGATCTGGTCAATTAATCGATGTTATAATTATTACAAAAATCTCATCTAACTATCTGGTCATTAAAAAAGAGTTTAAATTTATAAGTTTATACATATTTCATATACATACTGATAAGTTATTAGTTCAGTTCTTCACATACTGTAATTAACTGTGATAAATAAATATTTACTTTTAACTCTATCATTTGATTATTCTAGGAAAATAAATACCTTTCTCTATAGAATAAGATTAACAATTGATGATACCCTCGGCTCGCTACGTATGGCCTAAGGATAACAACAGTGACTCAGCCTATAACCCAAGCACAACAAGGATCCGACCTGGGTCAAAACCTGAGCCCGACCTATCTATTATATGGGTCGGGCCCGGGTACCCATAAGTGTCTGTCAACCCAACTCCACTAGCAGGATAATGTTGCTATTAATACTGCTCGATCATCTAGGGATCAACAATGAGGTTAATTTGAGTGAGTCTACACTAACTATTAGAGAAGAGAGAGAAAGAGATCTAGATCGACAGAAACGATGGTCTCTTTGGTCTTGCATCATCAACAATATTTTAAATGGATTATCTTCGCACATAACTCGATTAGCTTAGTTGGTAACTGTCATTATTAAGGTAAATGGATTTTTGAAAGTTCAACTTTCAAAAAGATTAACAACAAAAATAATTCATAAATGATTAAAAATTAATTGGCTAAAGTCAAACTAAACTAGTTAGTTAAAGTAAGTGCACAACAGTTAATAGAAGTGATCATGCATTTGAAGTGCTAGACCTGTCCCATCTATATTTATTATATAGAAATAATAATTAATTACGAAATTAACTATACATTTCTTGCTCTCTTTTTATTTCTCACTTGCCAACTCAGCATTGAGTCAGCAACTACGTGGACACAAAGAAAATCAGTCAACCAAAGGCAGTGTAAGTTATATATCACATGATGATTGGACGTTTTTCCGACGAACATCAGGTTTTCTCCATGATCTTCACCGGCGATCGAGATGTACATGTTACCGGATATTTTTTGAAAGATGAACAAATTGAATATTTAGTGACTTAAACATGGAAGATCACCAACAAATTGAATAGAATAAAATAAAACCATGTAGGTTGATGAATTCATCAGTAATGGAAGTTGACCCCTAAGGAAGAGAAGATCAGTGGTGGTCTGTTAACAAACGATATCTTTCCGTCATCGTCGGACGGAGCGGGGAGGTTTAGATCCAAATCCAACCCAAACCTACTCTCCTCCTCCTCCAAGATCTTTTCTTTTTTCACTTGCCCGGGAATTGCCAGTAATGGCCGGTGCCGCCTCATGTGTCCACCCAAAGCCTGCCCCGACGAGAATTCCAACCCACATATGGAGCACTCATGCACCTTCGACTTCACAGAAGCTCCGATCACATCCCCAGAAGCGTTGTTAGTAAATGTTGTAAAACTAATCTTCATAGTAGCAGTAGCAGTGGTGGTATTCACGACATCATCCACCGCCATCGACTTTAACCTCTTGTGACTTGTCCGGTGACCTCCAAGGGCCTGGAAAGATGGAAAATCCCTGTTGCAAGTTTTGCAGTTGAAAAGACCTTCGACGTTCAAGCAGGTTCGGCCTTGAGCAAGGAGAATAAGGCAATTAGCAGCCATGTCCTCCTCCTCCGACATCGACTGGTCAGGATTATAACTCTTCACCTTCTTCTTTGTCCTCCTTCGCTTGACATAAACGTTCCGACCCATTATTCCTTCCTTCAAATTAGTTTCCATAAATCCCAACTTACTCTCTTTGACGATAAGAAGATGAAGATCTTGAACTGGATGAGATGAGGAGTTGAAACAAGAATATGATGATAAATATTGACTTCAAATGCAAGAAAGGTTTTTTTTTCTTAAAAAAACAAAACAAATTAAACTTCTAACAAAGACTGAAAGGAAGGCATATGTGTAAATGTATTAATATGTATACAATAAGGGTTTAATTGCTAATTTTTTAGAGAAGAGGTCAGACAGAAAAAAGACAAGCTTATGATAGCTAAAGTTTGAAGCTGAACAGAACTGATTGACTACTTAAAAGAGTTTGGTTTGCTTTTATAAATAAACAAGTAAATAAAAATAAAAATGCATACATTCGAATAATTCGAATTCTGAATCTTCAGTCTTTAGAAAGTTGGGGGTAATTATAGATTAATTGAAGTTGATTAATCTTTGGAAGTTTCAAGAACCAATCAATCATTCATTCAACCAACCAACTAACTAACTAACCAACCAACCAATCAATAATCAGTGTCAGTGCATATCAAATTATCCACTACTCACTCCATAAAAGATATGACAGCATGACAGACCTCCAGAATTCAAATCTTCTCAATTCATCTACCCAACCAAAGTGGCAACCTTTTTCTTAAACCACTATTTTAATTTGCAATTATCTTAATAACTACCCTTTATGTGAAAGTACTAATTAAAGATATATATTTAGTTGGATTGTTTTTAAATCACTATATAAAATACCTAATTAAACTGCTAAAGATAGATAGTGGGTGGTGGTGGTACATTGGTGATCACAGTAGTGGTGAAGGTGTAAGGAATAATCTAAGTCTTTCATTTCATTTCATTTCATTTCAATTCACTATCCACTCTACTCTTTTCTCCCATCTTGCATAATTGCATTTATTATCCATTCACCTTCTTTTGGTTGAAACAAGTTGAGATATTAATAAATTCACTATTTATAATGACAGTTTTTTTATAATCCCTGAAACAATTAAACATCTCATTTTGAACAACATGCATTAAAATATTGAGCCAAGCAACCAGTGATGATCATTGATTGGTTGACTTAATTTGCAAAATTACATTGGTTGTCAATCATCTACCTTATCAACTTTTTCGTTTCAATCATTACTTACACTAAAAATAATATTTTTCAATTTACATGACTATTTCTTATTCATAGACTTGTAAATTTATAATATTGTTGCTATTTATAAATTATGATTTATGAGTGAAACAAAAATGCAACGTCCATGCATATCTTATAAGAATTAAACAGGAAATCTCCAATAAGTAATACACTGAAAATAAAAAAGATTGAAAGGAGAGCAGCTTGAATAATTGCATCATCCACCATCACATGAAACTTATGTTGTGAGCTGTATTTTGAGAAAGAAGGCATCCCTAAACTCACTGGCAAGGAACGGAGTTGGCATATGCCAGAGCATCTTCTAAAATTTCTTTCACTTCTGTCCCTGGACCTGCAAGCTCAGCAGGAGTCTGTTCACGATAACAAACACAACACAGGAAATAATGTTAAACACAGCAAACAGTAATGTAGAAAAGAAAGTCAAAACTTAAATGAAAACTAAAAACAAACCTTTCCATATATGTTTACTTTATGTGGAGAAGCACCAACTGCGAGCAATAGCCTTACAACATCAGTATGTTCCCCTCTCGCGGCATGATGAAGGGGCTATAACGTTTTCACATTTATAAAATTAAAATACAAACGAAATGGAAATTTATTTGCTTTTTTGAACTGTGGAGGTTGTGGTTAAAGACTTACCGTTTCACCTTCAGCTTCCACTGTGTTTAGCATTCTCTGTAGAACGGCAGAGTTCCCAGAATTGATTAAAAGTTGAACAATTTCAGTATACCCTGAAGATTCATTGACGGAATTATGCACTATCATCACAGTGCTTGAAACAACCAAGGAAAATGAGATGGTTGCACTAACCTCCAGCACAAGCATCGTGAAGAGGAATGGCACCTTCCTCGTCCTTGATTTCTGGACTTGCACCACGGTCCAATAATAGCTTATTCATAAATAAAAAAATAAAAATATTAAGCTAGTGATATCGTGAAATGACAGAAAAATAAAATTTACAGTAAAAATATCCAACCTGTACACAAGGAAGATAACCATAAAGACAGCACAAATGAAGAGCTGTGTCTCCATCTTCAATTGGGTCATTAATGGTACCATTCATACTATGACTATCTATTTGGTATAAAAAAAAAATCATAATTCTTCACGTTACAATTTATAAGGATAAAAGAAGAAAGCAAATAAACAGTAAGATACATTAAACATAACAAATCATGTAATATAAAGTATAATGAAACCTTGACTGACATATATATAGCCAAGGAAACAAATTCATTTATGCAATTACACCAGCCAATATGACGAAACATGAAACTATACTGAAATTTAAAAAAAAAACTTTAATACAATAATTTATAAGATTAATAAAGTCACCATTTAAGAAGAAAGACAATCCATCCTGTAAAATGTAAAAGGAGTAAAACTTTAAAGCCTAAACTGAGAGGAGTGAAAATTTAAACAACAACCTGTAAAAAGTTTAAACCCTATATGTCATCTCAAAAGAATGATCATATTATAATATAAAAAGAGTGATCTCTGAGAGTGTAAGTTGCAAAAATATCTCAGAGAAAAACAGAGAGATCATTGATGTTTTTGTGTGTTTGTCATTACAACAACAAATGACAATTAAATATCAAATAAGAAATCTAGTTAATAATTCCTCTAGAGTCATAGTCTAATCAAGCTATTACTATTTTTGTTATAATTTATTTGGAGTTTATTGTATTTTTTTTCCCAATTCACGTGAATCGTGAATGCAGGAAGTTGGTGACATTTTCCCTGATTCTTATCCAGTCGACAAAACAAAGTACTTCAGAAATAAGATAATAACAAATATTTGACTATAAGAGAGTATTTTAATTCATTAACCAATCAGTACTGACAAGTAAGTAGCCTAGTAACAAAATCTTACATTTGATCAATTATTTCACTGCAGCGCAATCATATAAGAAAATGCATATCGCTTTGTAAAAGATTTATTCTGGTTGGGGAGATAAATATATAAACCCTAATTTCTAGTTGCAATGTAAAATATCATCCACGTAAGTAGTTAACCATATCAGTTTATTTTGAAACATTGGAAAACGATATTAGAATTTAGACATGACAAAAAAAGAACAAGTCTTTAAAAGAAAAACATGTGGTCGAATTCGTATATTACCAAGAGCATTTCGAAAAGCATCGAGGTCTCCAGACTCGGCTGCCCTCGCTAGGGCTAAGAGATGAAAAGGGATGTCAGTTTCAGCTATCCAACCTCCGTCTTCTTCCTGATCATCTTCCTCATCGAAGATTCGTTCTACTACATCTCTATCTTCCCCGTCCTCATCAAATTCATTGGGCCTTTTGGGTACCGCCATTTTCCGTTTCGATTAAGGACAATAAGAGAAGAAAAACAAAGGATTCAGACTTGGCCGATCGAAAACCCTAATCTTTTATTTAGAAATTAGGCAAGAATAAAGGTTTAATCCGGCTTTTTCAGTTTTTCTCCCACAAAAATTTATTAAAAAATCCATTAATCGGACTCTAGTCGAATCCAAAACTTAATCGGATAGATAAAACTCGGATTTTTATAAATGTTTTTGTTTTTGAATGACTGGGCTTAGTAAAAGATAATGGTGCAATAGTGCATAATGAAGATAAAAGAAAAAAAAATGTTTATATCTAAATTGGATTAACTTCGTCTGAAATGTTTTCTTCGAAATGTGAAAAAATCAAGATCAAATATTTATTAAATATATCGTTTTTGATATCTCATAAGTTATTAATAATTGATTAATATATTAAAAAGTAATTATACATTTAATCTAACAAATCGTGTCCTTGTATGGCACGCGATGTATGAATTTAAAATCCGACGATCGTCTTTTCCAATCAAAAATTCACCAGTGGTGGTCGCCATGACCTGAAAATTGAACACTTGGTTTATATAAGGAGAGAACTCGAAGGTGAGATCAAACAGCTAATTCTCAAAAACAGAAGATTACAAGTCAACAACCTAACGGATTTAGAATGGCAATCAGTCGGATCGCGATCGGAGATGTACAAGAGGTGACAAGATTCAAAGGTATAAAGCTTGGAATATCTGAGTTCATAGCAACATTCATCTTCATCTTCGCCGGAAAGGGTTCCTGCATGGCCTTCGGTATGGTTTAACCGGCAATTATAGTGATCCGTAATTATAACGGTTAGATTTTTGCTATAACGATCCGTAATTATAATATTCGCCATTCAGGAAAGTTGACCGGCAACGGACCGGAGACTCCAGAAGGTTTAATCATCGCTTGTCTAGGATATGGTTTTGGTCTCGTGACCGCAGTTTCTGTCGGAGCCAACATCTCTGGTGGCCATGTCAATCCGGCGGTTACCTTGGGTGTTTTTCTAGGTGGCAACATCACTTTGTTCAGCGGCATTCTCTATTGTATCTCTCAAGTTCTCGGTGCTACCGCCGCCACCTACGTTCTTGTGTTTTGCACCGGCGAGAAAGCTTCTGCGTCAGCACTAGGTGATGGTGTGTCTCCTTTGAGCGGAGTGGTTTTCGAGATGATAATGACCTTTGGATTAGTGTACGCCGTCTACGCAACCGCAGTCGACCCAAAGAAGGGAAATATGGCAACAATTGCACCCATCTCCATCGCGCTCATAGTAGCAGCCAACATCCTCGCCGGAGGTCCCTTCAGTGGAGGATCAATGAACCCCGCCGCCTCATTCGGCGCAGCAATGGCAAGTGGTAATTGGACCAACCATTGGATCTACTGGGCAGGCCCTCTTCTCGGAGGTGGACTTGCCGGTGTGATCTATGAAGTGCTCTTCATCGAACAAAACAGAACCATCCTCCCAAGTACCGACGACTACTGAGCTTAAAAAAGCATTGGTTTATTTGGGCTTGTCTCTTGAAAGTTAATACATATTTATCATTGTTTTTTTCAATTTTCATGCTTAATCAATTATTGAACGAATAAAAATAAACATTGATTTGGCTTATCAAAAAAATCACACTAACCAGTAACCACCATAACCGTTAACTATATAACCGAAGCTTGGATGGATGGAAACTGAGTTCTTAATCCAATAAGAACCAGATTCTGCAGAAACTGGTAAGTATTAAAAAGAACAAAGTAAACTAAATAGTAATAACATCGAAATGAACATGTTTTTGAAACAAGGTTGATTAAAAGCAATTGTGGTATTACTCATAATACCGATATTACTCATAATACCGATATTACTCATAATACCGATATTACTCATAATACCGATATTACTCCTAGACCGTATTTGCAGGCATAGTTTATCAAAAACCCTCCTGGAATCAGAGAAGAACGCAGATAGATAGGATTAGGAAGAAAGATTGATAAAGTTAAATAATTTTCAAGAAACTAAATAATGGTTTCACCTGTCCGTTCGGAAAACGTCCGGGAGAATTCATGTTTGGATTCTCGGTGTGCACGTTGCCTGTATTATTGATTGCTTCAGTGTTCTGACTTTGAAAACCAGGTCCGGAAGGACCGGAACCCTGCTGAAAAGTTCCACCAGGACCTCCATATTGTGCTTGTGGAACTCTACCCTGAGGCTGGGTGCCGATATTTACATTATCAAACTGGTTGAAACCACGCTGCTGCTACGAATACCAAATAGCAACAATAATATCAAAACAAGGAAGTAGTTAGATATCAGTAAGAACTAAGAAAGATTGAGCAAGAAAAATGATACTAGATTTTAAATGATAAGTTCACCTGCCCATTCTGAAAATTCCCTGGAGAATTTAGGCTTGGATTCTCATTGTGCATATTATTGCTTGCACTGTCTTGAAAACCAGGCCTAGAACCTTGCTGAAAAGTTTCACCAGAACCTCCATATTGCATTTGTGGAACTCTACCCTGACCCTGGGTGCCAAAATTCACTCCACCAACCTGATTAAAACCTGTCTGCTGGTATGATGCCTGTGCTCTCCCTTCCCTTTGGAAATCTGTTTGAAAACCCTGCCCTACTGGACCACGTCGATCATATTGCGAGCTTTCTTGCTGTCCAGCAAAAGGACGTGGATTTACTCCATAACCTTGTGCTGGTGGCTGCTGTCCTGATTGACTGTAAGGTTGTCGTTGTTGGGCACAATTCTGACCGTCACCCCGAGGACCTTGCTGATTGTATTGTGGTGGCGGTGGGTTCCCAGTCTGCATAGGCATTGAATCTGCAGGGCGATCAAATCTTGGACGTTCATAATTCCTATTGCGATCACCATACCTTCCCTGCCTTCCATATTGAACCGGAGGAGGTCTTGGAGTAATTTTACCCATTTCATACTTATCACCTACATTTTTTGGATTGTTTAAAAAAATGATAGAAACATCAATAAATAAACAAAGCAATTTACAACTTACCTCCATATTCCTTGTTAACAGGATCAATGTAAGAATCAGGCAAGATGAAAACAACACCAGGAAGACCTGATCGGAATAGAAGAGTGTAGTAAGAGTATGCAAATCACAAGAAGCAAATCAGAAAATAAGTTAATTCAATACCTCTGAATTTTTCAGACATTTCCTCGGTCATCACAGCCTGAAATCCATTGTATGTTGTTGTACTGCAAGCGTACATCTTCTTCATCGCCTCTTCTTTGCTAAAATAAGATTAAAACAACGAAATTGATGTAAATCAGTACATGGTTAAAAAGTTGAATCGTGAATAAAAAGTATTAAATTTTTTTTTACTAAAATCAGTAAAAGGAAGCATAAAAGAAATGAAGAAAACTTACCTTCCGACAACCTTAGCTAGATTAAAACAACGAAATTGATGTAAATCAGTACATGGTTAAAAAGTTGAATCGTGAATAAAAAGTATTAAATTTTTTTTTACTAAAATCGGTAAAAGGAAGCATAAAAGAAATGAAGAAAACTTACCTTCCGACAACCTTAGCTAAGGTTTCAACATAGGTATCCACCATCTGCTCAGGCGTGGGTTTGGGATCTTTGGGGAAGTCCATTGTAATAAGCCAGTGATTGTAATCGCATCCCTCGAAGAGAATCTCATCAGGAGAGATCTTCCCATCTCCCTGATCCGACCTTCTGTTGTCAAATGAAAGTGATGAGGAGCGGAATGAGTGTCGCTGGTTGAGCTGATGATGGTGCTGGGAAGGGGATAGGACTGCTGGTGAGATCGCAGCGCGGAAAGGTAGGGAAGTAGTGGAGATCGATGAAGATTGGAGAATGCCTTGCTTGAGGAGGGCTGGAGAGAGGAACAAGGCTCGTCGGAGGCGGAGAGATGCTAGCGCCATTGGTAGGGTTTTGGGAATTGAGAAAACAATGAAAGGGGTTTATTCAAGATTGAAGAACAGTGAGTATAAAACTCAAAAAAAACCGAGTCGTTGGATTTGGTAAATTTATACATATTACCTTTTCTTTTTCTCTAAGTGTGGATATATTTCGGAAAAAAATTGCCCGACCATTCTACTACTATTCTACTAACACTAGTGAACCATTGGACCCCGGTTAATGGGCTTGGATCCGGGTGATGAATAATAATCTTACATTATACAATCTCTCTCCTAGAGTTGAGCAGAACTTTTGCATATAAAGTTTCACAGGTGGCCAAAAGATTCCTCCAAGTGTCATACTTGGGGATACTTATAGGCTGAGGTTATGAGCCTTGACCCTCCTAGGTCTAATGGGTCGGCCCGATCATGATGTCCCTGACTTGTTGGGATGGAGGTATTATCAGTACCCTCCGTAACCTATAAAATCTCAGCTAATGACTGATACCAGTCTTGTCAAAAGATGTTTGTCTTATCCGTTCTTGAGAAGTTGAGTTGTGAGTTGGTGCATCAATAAGTTGCGTGGTCGGAGAGTTTGATTCTTCATGGAGAAAAAGCTCGTTCACTGGTCTCTACTAAGAGCCACCGTTTGAATTCCCTACTGATGGCAGTGCATCACAGATTTTCTAGTCTTAAGCAAGTTGATAGCCTCATATCGTCCTTGCCCCTGTCGCTTCTGCTGCTCCTCTGACTGACCTAGTTCCAAGCGTTCCGGTCGGTATTCCCCTCACCAGTGACGAGGTCGTCACCATCGTCTTTCTCGTGCTTTGAGCGACCTTCATGTGACTGACCTCCGTCACTATCTTTCCCGTGGGCCAACTTGATGAGTGTTGATGACGAGGCCCCTCATAGGGGATTCTGCACAACCATTTTCTTCCTCTGTTTTTCATTCAGTAACAAGTAGATTGATAAAGAGGATTATATTGTCAAGTGCATGGTAAGTGTGAATTGTTAAGAATCCTATGTCATCACTAAGCACCACAAGTGTTCAGTATAACAAATGATAAATGAATAAATAAAATGAATGGTGAATATGATAAATGGAGAGTTGATAAAAATAGAAATTGGTAAATAATATGATCAGAGATTTATCAAGGGAATTGATAATAATATTGATAGACAACAAATAAGTGTCTGGGGAATAATCAAACACAATGAACTAGATAAATAACAAGTATTAAGTATAGTGTAAATGACAGGTATGATAATTTTATTGTTGCAGTAAAGACAAAAGATTAACAAGTTTAAAAAGTTAGATAATATCAAAAAAGAAAACTGACTTGCAGTACGTATTAACAAGTTTACAGTTAAATGAAATATGAGATAATATTAAATTAAACTAAGGATGTAGAGAAATCAATCCAAGACTTAGTTGAACTAGGAATAAGATCGATCTTGTCCGCAAAGGGATCGATTTGAACATGCAAGATTATTCCCAAAGAATGTGTACGTATAGAGGCAAGATAAATATGCCAACAAAGATCGTAGATCATGAAGGAATAATAAACCAGGATCATAAAATATATATGTAAAAATCAAGATAGATATACCAAATAGAAGATCGTAGATCTTGAAAATTTTCTTTGCAGGTCGAAAAAAACAGCAGGGTCAAAGATAGGGATTCATAGCATTAGGAGACCTGCTCTGATACCATGAAAAATGGTTAGAAGGATTGAATCTATGTAATGGATTGATCGATGAGAAAAGAATGAAGTTAATTAGTAAGTTGTAAAGCGCATAGTAAGTGTGAATTGTTAAGAATCATATGCCATCACTGAGCACCACAGGTGTTCTGATAGGATCGAAACCCTATCGGATAATAAACTATACTAAAAGACAGAAATATAAAACGATTAAAAAAACGGCTAAGAAATTTTTTTAATAGAACCTCTTGTATCTCCATAATTTTTAGTATTTATAGGATCAATCCTTTCGTTTATGGGATTGATCCCCTGCCCACGTACAACCCAAATGAGTGTGCATGTATACCCATGCAACCGTAATTAATATCTAGAATATATAATAACTGCAAGGTCTATATATAATATTATAATGTCTAATATTACAATATATTAATATTTATCCACTTCCTTAATACCTCAAGGTCTAAGATGTAATTATGGTGCTTGTATCAACCCCTTCCTCCTCAGATCTGAGCTCGAGGCATCCTCGAGCTCGCTAATGAATTGTCATGGATCGAATTCATCATCATGGTCTTTGTCACGTTCCTTAAGAAAAGTGCATGAGTTTGCAACGTCGAATGTCACATCTTCAAACGTGTTTATTAAAGTTTTCTCAATGATGATATCCACTCCTTGAAACGATATAACATGTAGATCCACTTCTAAGACAATGTTATCAAGTTGAAGGAATTCTGAATTGCATACCCCTTGACAACTGATAACAGCTTCGTCGTTCGCGATTAGAATATTTTTTGTGTTGTCAATTTCCAGTCTCATCCGTTGTGCTACCGAGCTTTGGACAAAGTTGAGATTTACTTTAGAATCAATCAAAACATTGATGATCTCTCTTTTGATAACTCTTTGGACATAAGCCACATGTTTTCCATCCTCCTCGTCTATTTCCTGCAGTATGATACTTGTTTTCTCCTCGTTTTTGACCTGTTCTTTTTCTTCTTTCGGTGACTGCTCCTCGGACGATGCTTTTTCTGCGTATGTATATCTCGAGCTTTGATCGATATCGATAGGAATAGATGACGGTAATGTAGAGTCGGATGAAGTCGGTTTTAAATAATCGAGAATATGGTTTATTTGTTCTTCAAGCCAAAACAAACGTTGTAGGATGTTTAACGTTGTGGTTTGTGGTTTGTAAGTGATGTATGAGTTATATAATGGTTGTGGTGGTTGTGTCAATATGGAAACTTGTAGTGGTGTTTGAGGAAGTTGGTTCGTACATTGTTGAAATATCGTCGGATAGTGTTGGGCGTTTTCGTATGACGGTGTTGGTGAATATGTCGTTGGTGAAAATGTGATACGGAAGAGAGCTCGTCTGATCTAGTAGAGCAAGCAGCAGCCAAGCGAGTCCGTCGCTCACCTCCGGCACAGGATGATTATGTGACTGCCTTCACCGCAGTCACAAATTGGGATTAAAAGCACCTGTAGAAATCAAATAAAAACAGAGTGTTAGTATAACTAAACACTAAATGGGTTTGCGTTTCTAATTTCAAGCATTCGAATCATGATCGTGCGATCATGCACATTTTATTTTTCAATTGTCAAATGGGAAATGGGTTACTATATAACCCAAAACAGTTTACAGAAAATATTATTAAAAAATTTACTAAAAAACTCCTTCTCCTTCCATTCTTATTACTTAAGTTTGTGTAAGATGGGTTTGAAAAAAATGGCGTCGGGTGGTACATCTCCGATAGGTAGGCCAAATAATATAGAGGTGAGTTCATCGAATTGAAAACACCAAATGATAGGATCGAAACCCTATCGGATAATAAATTATACTAAAAGACAGAAATGTAAAACAAGATAAAAAAAACTGCTAAGAAACTATAAGAATATGTCTGAAATTTAGGGTAAAATATCAATTTACCACAAGAAACAAGTTTAGGTCCCAATTGAAATATAAATAACCCAAGGGTTATGACAAAACAGAATAAACTGTACGTTTTGTTTTTAACTAACAAGGACTTATCTATAAATATTTCAATAAAACGTTAGTTGGACCTAAACGTAATAAAAAAGGAATAAAAGGTTCCCAGAGAATAACAGTCCCAGTTATACAAAAGGGTTAAAATATAAAAGCCCCAGTTATTTTAATATATAAACTATATGCGTTAAACTCAAGGGCTTTTATATAAATAACACAAAGAAATAAGGTCAAGAAATGACCTATTTGTCAATACTAATAACTTGTGTACTTGTGTAGATTTATCGTTTTTAATTAACAGCTATCGGACTCGAACTTGGATCACAACAAGTCCAGCCCGTTAACCTGATGTTTTTATTAAAACAGTTTATAGTTATGTAAATAATTAGCTGTTGATTAATGTATAAATAGCTAAGTATTACAAGTTAATAAAGTATTCAATTTTAACAAAATACAATCTTAAACAAGATTAAATCAGAATTGAAATTTTCCCCTTTTCTTCCTTCTTTCTTCTCATCCCTCGACAACCGTTAATACAGGTATTCCCCCAAATTCCTTGGGCGGAAAACC
Organism: Zostera marina; assembly: GCA_001185155.1. Taxonomy (NCBI): domain Eukaryota; kingdom Viridiplantae; phylum Streptophyta; class Magnoliopsida; order Alismatales; family Zosteraceae; genus Zostera; species Zostera marina. The sequence goes on along the minus strand of LFYR01001032.1, from coordinate 47,173 downwards.
CTACGGCGAAATCCGGCGACGTTCTACAGCATTGGGCAACCGGACTCCGGAACAGCGCGCATTGACACAGACGACGCCTCCAGTTCCTGAAATTATCATGGTATCTTCCGTCCATCCTCCTGTCGACACTCCGGCTAACAGGGCTGACGCTTCCGCTAAATTTCAGGCCGGCTCCAGTGCGCATCCAGACATTCCCATCGAAACGCCAACAGCGTCGCATGAATCATCAACTGGGTCCACTGGAAAGTCACGCGCCAATAAATTTGATGAAGGTTTGTATAATAGTTCAATCTTTAAAAGGTACAGATCCGAGAGGTATATATATTTCCCCTTTACAAGACCCTGAATCACCATTTTTTTTGACCTCTGGTGATCGTGAAACCAACTATATTACTTGGTCTAATGGGATGAATGTCTCATTAGTTTCAAAAAGGAAAGAAGCTTTTATTAATGGCCAGATTAGAATGCCGGATGATATTGCTAGTAGAGAGTATAACATATGGAAAATTGTGAATGGCTTAGTACTAGCATGAATCCTAAATTCTGTTTCTCCCCAAATCCAATCAACATTGATGTATACAAGCGATGCATACCAAATTTGGTTGGATTTAGAAAGTAGATATAAACAAGGAAATGCCCCCAAAGTAAATCAAATTAAATATGAGTTGTGCTGCCTACAACAAGGGACTATGCCTGCATCTGAATTTTATGATAAATTCATATCTATTTGGGATCAATTGGTTCAAATAGATGAAATCAAAGATAAGTTTTGCAAGGGGTGCAAAAAGTTATATCAACAGAAAGAACAGAGTGATATGATTCATCAATTCCTTCTAGGATTGAATGAGAACTTCTATAATTTGAGAACTCAAATATTATCATTAGAAAAATTGCCAAACATGAACAAAGTTCTTGGATTAGTGATACAAGAAGAGAAACAGAGGTTTAAGTTCAGAGATCAAAACAATGAAAAAATTGAGTATGCATTCCATGCTAAAGAAAAAAATGCAACAGATAAAACAAAAATTATGTACTCTAAGATTGGAAAAAATTAGATACTAGGTTTTACTGTGATAATTGCAAATATTATGGTTATACCCGAGACAAGTGTTATCACTTAGTTGGAAGGCCAAAAGATAAAACTCAAAAAAAGTATCAAGGAATAAAGAAAATGAAAGTTCAGATGCAGCAAATCAAGTGACTTCCACCAGCAATCGGCAACAACTGATACTAACTCAGGAAGAAATCCAACTTTTTAAAGAAATGATCTCCTCAACAAAAAACATTAACTCTGGTAAAAAAAATTCTTTTCTTTTTAATACAAATTCACATATTGATAAATGGATTGTGAATACGGGTGCATCACAACACATGACTGGTTGCATGCATTTATTCACCAAACCTTTAATTCAAGAACATAATCATTTTGTCACTATACCTAGTGGCAAAACACTCATAGTTCAAGGCATTGAGTGTATTAAAATTTCAGAAAACCTAATACTAAAAAAGGTATTATATATTCCTGAATTTAAGGTTAACCAAATAGATATAAGCAAGTTAACCTTAGATAATGACATTAAAGTAACTTTTGATGATCATTGTTTTCAATTTCAGAAAAACAAATCCAGGAAAGTGATTGGCAAGGGTAAGTCAAGCAATGGATTATACTTTTTCACCCCTCACTATTTCCTAGTAAACTCTGTCATTGATTTCAAAACATGGCACTCTATATTGGGGCACATCTCATCAGAAAAGATGAAGATTTTAGCTTCAAAATACAAAATTAGATATAAGAGTGACATTTGTGATTGTAATAGCTATAAATGTATAAATAATGCTTGTAATGGGTATGTTTGTGAGAATAAAAATAAAAACTCTGTTGTGAACCATATGTTGAATAAAAAATTCTGTTTTGAGTAAAAATATCACAAATCCAACATCTCCTCAACAAAAATCTGTTTTAGATAAAATAAAATTTATTCAACATAATTGTGAGATTTGCCCATTAGCAAAACAAGCAAAACTGAAATTTGCCATTAGCTCCTCAAAAACTGAAAATATTTTTGACTTCATTCATATAGACATATAAGGAAAATTCTCAATCATGTCTCATGATGGCTATAGTTATTTCTTAACCATAGTAGAGGACTTAAGTAGAGGAACATGGATCTATCTAATTAAAAATAAATCAATGACTACTGAATGCATAGAAAAATTCTATAAAATAGTTAAAAACCAATATAACACCAAAATTAAAATCATTAGAAGTGATAATGGAGGTGAATTCACCTATAATAGTTTCAAAAGAATGACTGAAAAACATGGAATATTTCAGCAATTCTCTTGTCCTTACACTCCTGCACAAAATGCAAGAGTAGAAAGAAAACATAGACATCTCTTGAATGTTGCAAGAGCTCTACATTTCCAAGGAAATATCCCACTTAAATTTTGGGGAGAGTGCATTTTAACTGCAGCTCACCTAATAAATAGGATTCCTTCTAAATATATTGAAAACAAAACACCTTATAAAATAATCCATAAAAAATTCCAGATTTTGAGAATTTAAAATCTTTTGGTTGTTTATGCTATACCTCAACAACTCAAAGGGAGAATAAATTCTCACCTAGAGCTTTTCAAGGGATTTTTATGGGATATCCCAAAGGTGTTAAAGGGTACTTAATACTAAGAATTTCATATATGAAATTTTTCATTTTTAAAAATGTTTCTTTTAGGGAATCCATATTCCCATTTAAAGATAACATAATTTCAGAGAATGATAAGAATTTTAATCAATTTCAAAAAATTTATAATAATGTATTTTCTTTTCATGATGAATCAAATAAATCTTGGTATGACCATAAAAGTTATAACCAAGATAAAAATAAAATAAAAAACTCTGACTTTCACAAAGATATAAGATCAGAAGACAATGAGATTCTGAAATATAATTCAGATACAAAAACAAAAGAAAATAGTCATTCAAATCCATAGCATCCTGGATCACATAACTCAGATACACGTGTTTAAAAACACAAATAGTATCAATATGAGTAAAAACAAAACAAATAGCAATGTTGAGCCAAATCACAGCCAACAAAACAACATAAATACTGAAAATTTTCAGAATGATCATGAATCTCAAAATACTCAAAATTTCATAAATTCTGAAAATTTTCAGAATGTTGATGAAATAACACCATCAACACATGGAAACTCAAGTTGAACAGCAAATAGAGAGAATTATTACTCTTGAAAATACAGGAGAACAAAATGAACAGCGTCAAGCTGCCCCTTGCATAATTCTAGAAATACCCCTGGAAATAAATTTAAAAAAACAAGAGCAGGGAGGATAATACATATACCAGAAGCATACAAGAATTTTTTCTTTGAAAAAGACAATGAATATGGAAACAATAAGAAAGGAAAATATCTAATATGCAACCAAGTTTCATATCAAAGAATTAAAGAAAAACATAAAAATTTATTGAACCAAATATCAATAAATGATGAACCTAGATCTTATTCAGAAGCTTCTAAAAACCCAAAATGGGTAGAAGCAATGAATAAAGAAATGGAAACACTTCATTTAAACAAAACTTGGTCTCTAACCATGCTTCCTCATGATAGGAAATTGGTAGGTTCCAAGTGGATCTATAAGATCAAGTATAAGTCTAATGGTGAGATAAAAAGATACAAGGCTAGGCTTGTAGCTAAAGTTTTTAGCCAAAAAGAGGGGTTTGACTATTATGAAACTTTTGCTCCAGTAGTAAAAATGACTATAATTAGAACAATAATTGCAATTTCAGCAATTAAAAAATGAAACATCTACCAATTAGATGTCAACAATGCCTATACCTTAAACCACCACAAGGACTCCTCAATGAAGAAGATAAAAGAGTTTGCAAACTAAACAAATCCCTGTATGGCCTAAAACAGACATCTAGGAATTGGTTTGCCAAATTAAAAGAAGTTCTCCTTGAAATGAATTTTTCTCAAACACCCTCTGATTATTCATTGTTTGTTAAAAACAACAATGAAAACATAATATACTTATTAGTATATGTTGATGATATCATCATCATAGGGAACAATGAAACAGAAATTTTTTTAATAAAGAAAAATATTGAAAAAAAAATTTAAATCAAAGATTTAGGAAAATTATTCTCCTTTTTAGGAATTGAAGTTTCATACCCATCACAAGGCATAAACTTATCACAAAGAAAGTATGCTCTTGGCATCTTGGAAGAGAGTAGGCTCATGGATGTAAAACCATCAAAAATACCAATGGAGAGGCATGTAAATCTAAAAGATGAAAAGGCCAAGGTCCTAACAAACCCAACATTTTGTAGGTCACTAGTGGGTAAACTGATTTACCTAAATATCACTAGACCTAACTTAAGTTTCCCTGTTCATTGGTTAAGCCAATTTATAGGGAATCCAAATGAGATCCATCTTCAAGTATTACTCAAAGTAATAAGATATCTCAAAAATGTCCATGGACAGGGAATTTTATACAAAAATGAAAACTAAATGGACCTCCATGGGTATTGTGACTCAGATTGGGCTTCATGTCCAATTAGGAGAAAGTCATTATCAGGATACTGTATGTTCTTGAAAAATCTTTAATTTCCTGGAAATCCAAGAAACAAGATATTGTTTCTTTATCATCTTGTGAAGCTGAATATAGAGTCATTATTAAAGCTCAGCGTGAGATACTATGGTTACATCAACTTTTCAAAGACTTAAAATTAAAAATAACAATGCCAACATCATTGTACTGTGACAATAAATCAGCAATATATCTTGCTAATAATCCAGTATTTCATGAAAGAAGCAAACACATAGAAATCACGTCACTCAATAAGAGAAAAAAATTGAAAAAGGAGTAATACTCTTAAAACAAGTTGGCACCAAATACCAGCTTGCAAACATTTTCACCAAATCCCTAGGTGAAAGTGAGATTTCAGCATTCTCTGTCAAACTAGGAATTCACAATGTGTATTCCAAAGCTTGAGGGGGAAGTATAAGAATATGTCTGAAATCTAGGGCAAAATGTCAATTTACCACAAGAAACAAGTTTAGGACCCAATTGAAATATAAATAACCCAAGGGTTATGACAAAACAGAATAAACTGTTTTGTTTTTAACTAACAAGAACTTATCTATAAATATTTCAATAAAACGTTAGTTGGACCTAAAATAATAAAAAAGGAATAAAAGGTTCCCAAAGAATAACAGTCTCAGTTATACAAAAGGGTTAAAATATAAAAGCCCCAGTTATTTTAATACACAAACTATATGCATTAAACTCAATGGCTTTTATATAAATAACACAAAGAAATAAGGTCAAGAAAGGACCTATTTGTCAATACTAATAATTTGTGTACTTGTGCAGATTTATCGTTTTTAATTAACAGCTATCGGACTCGGATCACAACAAGTCCAACCAGTTAACCCGATGTTTTTATTAAAACAGTTTATAGTTATGTAAATAATTAGCTGTTGATTAATGTATAAATAGCTAAGTATTACAAGTTAATAAAGTATTCAATTTTAACAAAATTCCTTGGGCGGAAAACCCTACGGCGAAATCCGGCGACGTTCTGCAGCATTGGGCAACCGGACTCCGGAACAGCACGCATTGACACAGACGACGTCTCCAGTTCTTGAAATTATCAGAAACTTCTTAATATCACCTCTTGTATCTCTATAATTCTTAGTATTTATAGGATCGATCCTTGCGTTCATGGGATTGATCCCCTCCACGTACAACCCCGTTGGGGTAATGGGCGTGATTAATATCTAGAATACCTAATAACTGCAAGGTCTATATATAATACATAATATTATAATGTCTAATATTACAATATATAATATATTAATATTTATCCACTTCCTTAATACCTCAAGGTTTATGATAAATGGTGGTCGTATCATGTTCAATATAACAAATGATAAATGAATAAATAAAATAAATGGTGAATATGATAAATGAACAGATAATAAAAATAGAAATTGGTAAATAATATAATCAGAGATTTATCAAGGGAAGGAATTGATAATATTGATAAACAGCAAAGAAGTATCAGGGGAATAATCAAACACAATGAATTAGAGAAATAACAAGTGTTAATTATAGTGTAAATGACAGGTATGATAATTTTATTGTTACAACGGAAGACAAAAAATTAACAAGTTTAAGAAGTTAAACAATATCAAAAAAAAAACTGACTTGCAGTATTAACAAGTTTACAGTTAAATGAAGTATGAGGTAATATTAAATTAAGCCAAGGGTGTAGAGAAATCAGTCCAAGACTTAGTTGAACTAGGAATGAGATCGATCTTATCCGCAAAGGGATCGATTTGAACATACAAGGTTATTCCCAAAGAATGTGTATAGAGGCAAGATAAATATGCCAACAAAGATCTTAGATCTTGAAGGAATAATAAGCGAGGATCATAAAATATATATGTAAAAATCAAGATAGATATACCAAATAAAAAATCGTAGATCTTGAAAAATTTCTTTGCAGGTCGAAAAAAAACAGCATGGCCAAAGATAGGGATTCACATCGTTAGGAGACCTGCTCTGATACCATAAAAAAATGGTTAGAAAGATTGAATTTATGTAATGGATTGATCGAAGGGAAGAGAATGAAGTTAATTAGTAAGTTGTAGAGCGGAGCAGCAAGTTTACACAACACGAATATCTCAATGAAGAAGCGCAAGGGTTTATCATAATGAAGATCCCGATTGTATTTAAAACAAAACGAAAAATATTTTTGAAGTACAAAAGTTAACCAAAATAATATTAAACATATTATTTATACTAATCAGTTATGACTTTGAGATAAAGCGTAAATGAGTTGGTCTATTCGTTTTTTAATGGGTTAGTGTAGTAATGCCAATACATACAACCTGCCAACCCCTAATTAGGCATTCACCACAATCGACACACCTTTCAATTCCTTTTTCGCTTAATCTAAACCTTTCTGCTCCTGACAAAAGTGATATCACGAAACATACAAACCAATCATAAACGACGTCACCTTGAGAACAAGCATGTTATATATGACAAATACTCAATTCATTTTTTTGGTATATATAAGCAACATATATAGGTAATCACTCTTGTCACATGTTAATCCATATTTGCAGTCCATTAAAGTTTATATTTGCAGTCCATCACTCTTGTTATAGGGATTCCCTCGTAATGTCATAGGTATTTTAACAAATTTTAGTCATATTATCTATTTATTCTTTATTTTCATTTTTATAGACTGACTATAATGAGCTCCAAAGAAATGGTATGGAAGCCGCTGGTATTGATATCTATTAGCTATAACTAAGTATTACTTTAATATAACTAAATATATATCAGTTTAGATGATTAAAATCAAATTTATCTAATCTAAATGGATTATATATATCATTTGAATTCTGGCTTTTATCTTGCTATGTATGAATGTTTTTAACAAGAAATATATCAGCTCAAGATTGAAGTCCATGATCAATGCAACCCAAAAAATACAACCCAAAATACAATCATAAGGACCTACTTGTAATAGTTTATAACTTGGACAGAAATATACAATTTGGTTGTTCATAAATAGCCAATAAAATAATAAAGAAACTACTTTTTCCCAAATCGTTTTTATTTGAAGCAGAAATACGATTCTTCTTTCTTCCCCAAATCTCATTTCTTCATCGACGGATTTTAATCTGATTTTCCGTCCTTTCGCCGGGGTTATCGGATCTTCCAGCTTTATATGGTATCAGAGATTACGAGGGACCTGCTGCTGTTGTTTTTCTGCTCCAGCGCAACTTCAATTCTGATTTATGGCCTCCAATGATAAAGAAGCAAATACTGATATGGATAGACAAAGCGACGAAATTGTGATTCCATCCACAACTAAGGAGAAGGCATTCGACTTGGAGACTGCCTTTACTAAGATTGTTAGTGATTTACTCAAGGGTTAGTCAAATTATCCTACTTGGGCAAAGATATGAAGCTTTGGTTGGTAACCAGGAGGAAACAAAAATTTATAAATGGAAAGGTCACCAAACCTAAGGATGAAAACTCTGAGGAGTTTGAAGCTTGGGAGACCGTTAATGGTGTTGTTTTTTCTTGGATAATAAATGCCTGCGAAAAAAATATAGCTGCATCCATCAGGTCTGCCGATAGTGCAGCTGATGCATGGAATATTTTGAAAGTTAGATATAGTCAGGAACAAGCTCCTTTGAGATTTCAAATTGGCCAAGAGCTGGCCAATCTTTTTTAAGGAGATATGACAGTTAGTGATTATTACATTAAACTTAAATATGTTTGGGATGAATTGCAAGACATAAGCAGAAAAAAAAAGTGTACTTGTGGTGTATATGTAGAATCAAAATTGTCGATATAGGATTATATTTTAATCATGTCAATTTAAACCATAATTACACTATTAATCAATAGGGGTTAAATAAGTCAATCGATATTAAACTTAACTTCAGTTAATTAATTAATCATTTGAGTTAAAGGTTTAAGTCAAAGTTAAAAGTCAAATTGAGAGAATTGCATTTTTACCTTAAATATTATTATTTGGAATAATTGCATTTTTACCTGAAATATTATTATTATTATTATCTTTTGACACTTTATTCAAGGTATAATATTCCAAGGGGACAAAACACTATTCAAGTTTGAATTTATACAAAGATAAGATTCTCCAACAAACTCTATCCAAGAAAAACACTATTCAAGATAAGATCAAAGACAAAGCTTGGATTTATGTGAGAAATCAAGGAGCCATCCATTGAAGATCCAAGGGTGGACATTGAGTGGCCAAGGCTATAAATAGAAGGGTAATCCCCTCATTTTCACTTACTACACTACAAGCAAACTCAAGAGCTTTCACTCCACACTTGCCCACACGTTTTTGCCTTCAAGCTTCCAAGCTTTCAAGTGCTCAAGTGTCTTAGCTTTCCAAAGCTTCAAAAGCTCTCCAACTTCTTCTTCTAATCTTCTTGTTCATCTTTACAAGTAAGAAGTGTTGTTTGCTTTAATATTTCACTCCTCTAATCACCTAGTGTGTGTGTCCACTTTGGTTGAGAAGGTTGTCTCAATAGTACCAAAGTGTGAGAGAAGGTTTTCGAGCTCAACTATAAAGCTCTAGTTTGGTTTTATAAAATTTTCGGGAAAACTCTTAGGTCGAATCTACCTTGAAAGATTTTTAGGTTTTTAAGAGTTCCTTGATACTCTAAGGTACTAACTTACCCGTAAAAGTTAGAGGTTCTTAAGAGTGCCCTTGATACTCTAAGGTGTGAGTCTATCCGTAAAAGACTGGTTTCTAAGCAAAGTTAGCCTTAAAACTTAGAGAGGTTTTTAAGAGTTCCTTGATACTCTAAGGTACTAACTTACCCGCAAAAGTTAGAGTTTCTTAAGAGTGCCCTTGATACTCTAAGGTGTGAGTCTACCCGTAAAAGACTGGTTCCTAAGCGAAGTAGCCTTAAAGCTTAAAAAGGTTCTTAAGAGTTTCCTTGATACTCTAAGGTTTTGCCATAATCTTTAGGCGAGTGAATTCCGACAGTTGATCGGGACTGGATTAGCCCTTGTTTGGGTGAACCAGTATAAATCTCTTGTGTTGTTCTTTGTTAACTTTAGTTTTTATCTTTCATCTAAAAACAACTAAACAACACTTAATTGAAAAGGATCCCTCTTCCAGTTATCTGGTCAAATACAGAGGTTGACTACTTTACGCAGATCCCTCATCCAGTTATCTGGTCAACTATCTGAGGTTATATTCATTGCTTTAAATCTTTATTCATATATTTGTTCAAGCATTTACTTATCATATATATATCCAGTTATCTGGTCATATCTTGCTTATCAAATATATATCCAGTTATCTGGTCATTTACTCTATAATATAACTTGTGTTTATAATATAACTTAGTATTCATATACTATAGTTGTTTATAAAACACCGTCTGAAAAGTTGACTACGTATTCATATACTGTAGTAAACTTCAAGAGCAAAAGGCAAGTCCAATATATATAATATTATAAGATATAATATTATATTCTTTAAAATCATATAATAGTATTATATTGCTAACAATATTATACTATTTTATTATACAACCATTTGTGTACTTAAGTGTGTGAAGGTAATTCCGCTATTAATCTGCATAAATCGAAAAGAGGCTATTATCCCCCTTTATAGTCTCGGATCTCGATCCAACAGTATATATCTGTGGTGCTATTCAGATATGGGAGGAAGAAATTGAGCAAGATAAAGTTGTTAAATTTCTTCTTGGTCTGAATGAAGAATTCTTGAACATAAGAAGCCAGATATTGGCAGGGAAAGAAATTCCCTCTATGAATGCAGCTTTCTCTATTGTTGTTACTGATGAGAAACAGAGTAACGATCAAACACACTTATCAAGCGGATCACACACGTTCCCGGCCAGGTAATCTAGAATTATGGGTGAAAGCTACTGAGGGAAGAAAGATAGGTTGTGTGCTTGGAACAAGAGTAAGTGATCCAATGCCACTACCATCAAATCCTAATACGGTGACTTCACATAACACAAGTTCGAATATTTTTGAAATTCAACGACAAACAAACAAAGAAGCGTTTGATCTAGTAGTGCATGAAGCCTTTCGAAAACAAATGTCAGGTATACTTTAGGAAGTAAGGGAAGGTCTACGTCGAGAGACAGTTGAAGTAATTATCATTTACATATATATGTATTTCAAATATCATTCATATTTTCCTTGTATTCTCAATATAACTTATTCAATTTTTTTTCCATTACGGTCAGTCGAGCCATGGAGTTAACGACATAATCGCGCCAATTACAAAAGATTCAAATATTGAAAATGTTGGCAATAACGCGACTGACAATAATACATAGGTTTTTCGACTTTATTTAATAGTTTTTGGTGTTTGAACGCTTTTGAATGTTTTTTAGATGTCATAGGTATGATGTTTGTGAACATATGTATTTGAATGTTGTTTTTAAAGTTTATATTTATGGATTAAAGGATTTGGATATGTTTAACATATGAATTTGGATTAATATATGGATTTACGTTAATATATGGATGGATTGATATATAAATTGATATTTGTTAAATAAATGTTAATTTCTGGTTATATGAATGTGTAAGACCTAATTACAATATTGACATCTTTCATCATTTAAAATTTTTTTAATAAATTAAAAAAAAAATAGTCACGACTATTGGAAGATTACCCACTGATTTTGTCGTGACCTTTTACTTTTCTTACTGTTTTAAAAAAAATAGTCACGGTCAAAAATAAAACAACCACTAACTTTGGGCGTGACCCTTTACTTTTCTTACTGTTTAAAAAAATTAGCCACGGACAATAAAAAAAATAACCACTGATTTTCCCGTGGCTAATTTTTTTAAAATTTAACCCGATTACCGATAATAAAAAACAACCACGGGAAATGCGTGGCTAAATTAAATGGTCGTGACTAATATTTAGCCATGGAAAATCAATTTCATGGCTAAAAATCAGTAGCCACCAGACCTACGCCCACGGCCGTTCCCGTGGATTTGATCAAAGGGTCACTGATCTTGGCCATGGGTATAGCCCTGTTTTCTTGTAGTGAATGGTGTTGAACAAGATCATGCACCATCATCTGCATAACCATCACAATCAACATAAAGATCACCATCCTGATTAAGAGATGGATCTATAAAGGGCGAGTAATTGTATGTCGATGTTATCAATATACATGATACATGAGAAGTTGGCAATCGAAGGTTTCTTTCTCCTTCACAAAGAACCGTTGTTGAAAAGAAGAGTAGATGCCCAGAATGAGATGTTCTTCTCAAAAAATGAAACGGTCACCGATAATCTGATTATAGAAAACAGGAAATTAAAATCTAAATTAGAAGATACCCAAGAGTACAAATGCAAAACATTTAACAAAAGATGTGCATCATTTCAAGCCCTCGACGGTTATCAAATGAGTTACAAAAAATCTAAAATAACGACAGTTAACGACGATGTTCACAACACCTTCAATTAGAATAGACTCATTAACAACGAAGATTGTAATCTGGATATAAGTATGGGAAATTCCTTTTCTTTTATTGGATCATCTTCTATGCCTTCTTTTAACAACTGTAATATTGTTACTAAAGAGAAAAAAATTTACGAGTGCTCAATCTTAGGAGTCAAATGTTGTTCTGATCAAGCATTGGGTAGTCATATGAGAAAACACAGGAAGGTCATGCAACCCGGCCAGCCCCTAATTAGACAGTCACCACAATCGACACACCCTTCCATTCCTTTTTCGCTTGATCTAAATCTTCATGTTCCTAACGAAAATTATCTCGCGAAACCTACAAACTCATCATAAATGTCGCCACCTTCTGAATAAAGCATGTTATATATGACAAACACTCAATTCATTTTTTGGTATATATAGGCTATATAGGTGATCACATTAATCCAGAGAGACGCGTCAAGAGCAAAGATTCATGGAAATATGGGCTATAAGGGCCCAGTTGGCAACAACCTGATATTAGTTTTTATTATACAGTCATACCATTGTTTTAAAATTTAAAATCAGTAGGATTTTGTATTAAGATTAGTTGTAATACTAATATCTAAGCTAATAGTGGGTTGAAATTCAACTACAGATAGAATTCAAACTCACCAACAAGCATAAAAGTTAAAAAAGTTGTCAATGGAATGACTTAAAAGATCATATCCATAGGAAGCTCTACCTCTTAAAAGATAGACTTCCTTTGAAAGTAAAAACGACATGATTAATCACTTGCAATGTAGTAGACTGAAAGATGATGACAGGATTTTCTCTAGGAAAAGAAAAAGATGTTCATTGATAAATAAGGTTCATAACCTAGGTTGGTGATTTCCATTGCATATTGGAGAAACATTAATCTAACGTTTCCCCAAGTGAGCAAGAAGGTTCATAACCTTAATTTCAATTAATCTGCTGTTATCCAAACTTCTTTAATTTCAATTTATCAAAAGTAACTTTATCAAAAAAAAAGATGTCAGGAGCACACCAGAGTTTTTTCACCTTTATTGTCCAAAACCCACTACGCGAGAATGATGAGACATAGATCGTTTTAGGAAACATCGAATTAGTCTTCAAAGGTTGAAAAGACCCAAACGATCGTAAGATCAATTGGCTGAAACAATACGGAAGAAGTGGGGTGGTAAGCATGAATCCCACCATGTGGTAAGCATGGGGTGGTTTTAATTTAAAGAAAAATGACAACGTTAATCCATATATGTAGTCTATTAAAGTTAATCAAAATCACAATCGGTCATATCATTTAGCTAAATTTTATCCCGCCAATACTTTACTTCAAATCCTTGATTTACTACTCATTAATCAGCTGATCGATCTAAATGAGTTTTAATTAAACCCATGTGCATGCCTTGTAGTCGTAGTTCATTTAATTACTTGACTTAATGGTCTTTGAAGATCGTGTTTAATTTAATTACGTAGATTTAGGTCAGATCAATCAAAGGTACGTAGATTAATTTAATTTATGCACTGAGATAAGATTATTAATTAATTACTTTTTACCTATCTACAAGTTGAGTTAGCTTACCGGCGAAGTCACTCGCCGTCGTAGAGTAATTAATTAAGTTCATCTCTTCCAACGTACCGATTCCGTTATCACGCGCCCGAGGCTCGATCGTCTCGAGCTGGCCAGACCTGACCTGGCCTGCTACTCGATCTAATATATTCCATCCCATTTAATTCTGCTAATGGATCGCCGAGCATCGGAGATCGAGACACGCGATCATTAATTACAGTGGAATTTCGGATCTATAAATACAAAGTTGCATTGCCACTAAAACATCACTTCACTTGAGTTTTTTCGGTTCCATTCAATACAGTACCTCACTGTAAATTTGAGCAAAAAAAATGGACGGTCAAAATTTGATGGTGCAATGTCTTTTACTCGCTATGCTGCTGTTCTTGAGCATGGCTTCTGGAGCTAGACTCCTTGAGTCTTATTATGCCGGAGATGATTTCTATGGTCAAGAAGACGTGGACAAGAGAGTTGATACTTACTATGTTGAAGATTTAGGTTCCGGGTACGGTGATGGATTGAGTTCTGATAATTTAGGTAGTTATAGTAGAGGAGGAGGTGGCAATGGTGGTGGCTCAGGCTATGGATCTGGCTCCGGGTCCGGTTATTCCAAAGGCGACGGATATGCAAATGGAAAAGGACAGGGAGGAGGTGGGGGTGGATTTTCCAGTGACACAGGTAATGCAAGAGGTTCTGGTTCTGGTTCTGGATCAGGCTCGGGTTATTCCAATGGAGGATCGGCAAGTGGAAAAGGTCAAGGGCGTGGCGGCGGCGGCGGCCACGGATATAACAGTGATGTAGGCAATGGAAGTGGATATGGTTATGGATCAGGTTACGGATCAGGTTCTAGTTATTCCAATGATGGAGGGTCAACTGCAATTGCTAAAGGACAAGGTGGTGGTGGTGGTAGAAATGGTTATGGATCAGGTTATGGATCCGGTACTGGTTATTCCAAAAATGGAGGTTCCAGTACTAGTGCTAAAGGTCAGGGAGGTGGTGGGGGCGGCGGTGGTGGTGGTGGTGGAAATGGTTATGGATCAGGTTATGGATCCGGTACTGGTTATTCCAAAAATGGAGGTTCCAGTACTAGTGCTAAAGGCCAGGGAGGTGGTGGGGGCGGCGGTGGTGGTGGTGGAAATGGTTATGGATCAGGTTATGGAGGATCCGGTACTGGTTATTCCAAAAATGGAGGTTCCAGTACTAGTGCAAAAGGCCAGGGAGGTGGTGGGGGCGGTGGTGGATATAGTAGTAAAAAAGGAAATGGAAATGGTTTTGGTTATGGATCAGGTTATGGGTCGGGATCCGGTTATTCTAATAATGGTGGATCATATGCAATTGGAGGTGGCGGGGGTGGTGGTGGTGGTGGTGGATTTAATAGTGGTAAAGCCAATGGAAGTGGTTTTGGATCAGGATCAGGATCGGGATATGGTTCTGCTTCTAGTACCGGTAATTCCAATAATCGAGTATCCGCGAGCGGCAAAGGACGGGGAGGTGGTGGATCGCTACAAAGTGGTTCAGGTTCTGGTGCTGGTTATTCAAACAACGGTTCAAGTTCTGCTAGTGGAAAAGGAGGAGGAGGAGGTGGCTATTGATTGATCAATTAGGTTTGCGAAATGTTCTAACTAGTTTAGTTAATCAATATTTAATAAAGTGAAGGTTAGTTCTAATATTTTGTATTTGTTTTTTTATCATAATGATCAACGAATGGTATTTTTCTACAAGTAAAAAGATCTATAAGGGTAAAAAATTAAAGAAAATCAGGATAAAAAATTAAAACTTTACAATTATGCATCATAAATTAAAGTGAAATAACAAAGTTGATATTTTAGCTTTTTGACCGGAACAGTGGAAAAAATCACAAAGTGATGTTCTCCAGCGTCTGCATCGGAAGAGCTGAAAAAACTTGGGCGAAAAAGTTGCAGAACTCGTCGGAGGAGTTTGAATTCAAATTATATGAGTTTTTTTTTTTTAATTTACTTTATTTTTATCAAATGTTTTGAAATATTATTATATTTATATAAAACACCCGTTTATTGACTGTAAATTATCACAGATTCACAGCAGAAATCCTCTTATTTACGATATTTTGGAGAACACAAAAAACACAACACTACATAAAAACACGTAATTTTATGAATTATACATGTTTAAAATTTTAATTACCACCACCACCACCCCCACCCCCACCCCCACCGCCACCACCTTCGCCGCTGCTACCACCATTAGTGTTAGCAGAATTTTTAGTACCATCAGAAGATCCACCGAATGAATAAGTGTAGGCTTCACCTCCTCCACCATTTTGATTGGAAATATTCCATGTTTTGAAATCAGTTCCATTTGGAACACCTCCAAATTGCCAATATTTTGTTACATTTCCGTCGGTATATGCACCGGTACTCAATCCATTGGTCGCATTATACCCAAATCCCGGATTAGAATTCCAAGACCAATCTTCTCCTTTTCCACCACCACCGCTTCCGCCTCCATTGCCAGATCCAAACCAATTACCTCCATTCCATGGCCCCCAAAACCCACCAAAGCCATTGCCTGATCCAGAGCCAGAACCAGAACCAGAACCAGAACCAGAACCAGAGCCTCCTCCATTACGACCAAATCCACCTGACCATGGTCCTCCCCAATATCCTCCGCCAAAGCCATTTCCATTGCCAGACCCATATCCAGAGCCACTCCCATCACTGCCTGCTCCATACCATGGTCCCCATGAACTCCACGGTCCCCAAAATCCAAATCCATTGTTGTTTTGACCATTTCCACTATTTTCACCATTTCCACCTCCACTTCCACTTCCACCTCCACTTCCACCGCCGCCACCCTCGGAAGTTAGCATTCTAGCAGCAAATGACACAGTCACGAAGAGCATCAGCGCCAAGGAAACCGATAAAATTTTAGAACCGGCAGCCATAGCTATATTACTGTTGTTGGTTTGTTTGCAAATTCGTTAGTTTTGATGATAGAACAAATGTTGATGTATAAATAGAACTATACAGATCGAGGAGGAATATATATATTGAAGGCCTTCAAATCTAAACGTACGTGCAAAGCATGATGGATTTTTTACATGCAATGCAAGTAATGCAACCCCACGTCTATTAAATACTTAATTTAAACGACCACTTTAATAATTCTACCCATTCAAATTCAAATTATTATTTATTTCTTCGATAGGAGGAAACTAAAAGTCCTTCAACGAAATTATTGAATTTTGAATTAAAAAAAATCAAAATTTACATCAAAATCGAACTTGTTGAGCAGTTTGGCTAGAGGAAAATTCTGATTCTTCATTTAAATGCAACATGAGGTTCTTTTGCTCTGATACCATTTTAATCATTGGGAATCGTGTGTAATCAAATTGTAATGAATAATCATTGTCGTTAAATACTTTTAGAATATTATTTCAACTAACAAGCTAACTAATAACAATAATATTTATTCACAATATTAGTTGTTAGTTTTATAATTCGGCCCATCACGAATTGGCCATTACTCGTTTAATTCTTGTATTAAAACTTTTGTATTTCAGACCCCAAGTTTCTTTTTATTATAAATTATAATTACTGAGATTTGAGTTATCTACCATTAAAATTAAATTAAGGTGAAAAAGACAAAATGGACGGTCAGATTGGTTCCGACGTCGATAACAAAGAAGAAATTAAACATATTATATTCATAAATTAAAATTCAACTAAACTGAATATTAGCTCGAAGCCTCGTAAGTTTACTGAGAGTTTCCCTTGCCGCCACCGTATCCGGATGATGCTCGCCGGAGATGGATGTTCTGATAAAAATTGACTTTCTTATAAGATCATCTCCGACATCATACTGCCCGCCTCGAATAAGCAATTTTGTCCGCGTCTCCAAAACATTCGCTTTCAATAACGCAAGTTCCTGCCAAAGATTGGTGTGTTTGGAATCCGTCTGCACGGACCTCCGACGAGGGCAACAGCAGCATAATGTTTTGTCATACCACTTCTCCGCTGGTGACAAGAGGGATTCTGCAGAGATCTCCAACGTATCTGTGCACAGTCGGAGAAGTTCCAACGCGGCGTTGCAGCGGGAGAAAGTAATGAAGGTATGGATTGCGAGTGGCACGGCGACTTGTTTTATCAAGTAGAGTAACTCCGTCGGGCTAGGTTCTACGACGATGGGGTCGGAACCGAATCCGAAGAGAAGAAATGAAGCTGCCCAGAGATGCTCCGGATGTTTAACAATGGAATCACGATGGTGGCTAACGGCGGTGACCATGGCTTGCGCGACCTTGCTGGTTCCTTTCTTCCGAGCGTATAGTTTGACGAGCTCGTGGAAGTGAATGCAGTCGGGTGTGTTGGTTGCTCTGGCGATTCCGAATCGAACCAACATAGACGAAGCCTCCGATGAGGATTTTTTCTTCATGTGTGAGAGGTGGAGGAGATTCGACCAAAGTTTAGACCGGTGGGATTTGTTGGGGATTTTGCTTGCCGCCGATGCTAGAAGTGGGATCGGAATTGGAGCTGGAGCAAACCACCCACTAACCTGAACCATCTTCGTCGCTAAGCTTTTAGAACCGTCGTCAGCATGGTCGAATATCGAGAAACAAACTTCGAGTAGTTGCATCAGAAACACTGTAGGAGGAGGGATTTCACTTTCGTCGTAGAAACTGAGATCTTTCGCCGGCATACGAGTCACGGTGTCGAGTAATCTTGTGGGATTTATTGGAAGTTCGGCCAAAATAGCTCCAACGATCCCGAGTCCAAGCGTGAGTCTCCCGAGTCTCTCTTCGATGATCCTGACGGCGTCGATCTCGGCCACTGGATAATCTCTGGAATTACCCTTCATCAAAGTAATCGCTTCCATGCCGGAAAGGAAGGAGAGTTGCAGAGGCTCCAAGTTAAGAACACGAGGAAGACGAGTGGTGATGATAAAATGAGTCTCACCGCCAAATCGAGGAAGAAGATCCATCAAAGTTTTCCGATCCCACCAGTCCTTCTCGTTTTCTAGATTATCGATCACGACGAGGAACGGGATGTCCCGCATCAACTCTTTCCTCAGCCGTGAAATCGCAGAAGCTTCTTGCTTCTCGAAGCTTCTGGCGTTTCCATTCTTCAAACAGTGGTTCTCGATGCTGACGTCGACATCAAGGAATGATCTCATGTTCAGGTAGTTCTGCCTGATGTACCTGGTTTCGCCGCTCACCCAGAGAACCATCTTGTACCTTTGATGAAATCTGTAAGCGTATTCCAGAGCAAGTTCCGTCTTCCCAATCCCCGACTCACCTGACACGCACGCAATCCCTTTACCGTACAACATTTTAAACGCTTCCTTCTTCCGACAACCGCCGGAGATCGACAACACGTTAGAGGTCCTCGGTCGACGGAATTGACTTGGAGGGGGAGACGTTTCGATGTTCTGCATTTCGATTTCGTTTTCAGATTCTCTCCATATCACTGGATCTTTTCCCCGGACATCACCATCGGCATCAGCATCACAATGACCATGCGGCATCTTGTTGCGACGAATAACCAGAGACTTCCGTCTGTGGCGGGGCTTCAACTCGAAGAACTCCCTTTCACCATCTCCGGTGACATCCCCAAACAAAAGCAACTCCAACTCCGACAGTTCCTTCTTCCTCCCGACGAAAGTCTCGCACCGAACAAAAGGAAACTCGTCCTTGTCGACTCTGTCTCTCCACCTATTCACCCTTTCCACCGCACTCCGTCGCCCCAATCTGGTGGCGATTAGAATGACGGCATTGGAGATGCAGTCCCTCCAATTTCCATCGTTCGCTTCAATCATCCAATCATCGATCCTCATGACACCATCGACGGCATCCTTCCACTCCTTCTCGATCCCACCGTACAGCACCCAAAGCTCCCCACCATGTCTCTCCCACAGCTCACCCCGGCGTTCCACGATGTCTCTCGCTATGCAGTCCGACGCTGCGAGGTCGAAGAAGATCGGAATAAGATTCTTCCGTTTCAAGAAGTTGACGACTTCCTCCATGGAGAAAGGATTAGCGAAGGATTTCTTAGAAAGAATGACGACACCGAAGGAACATGCATTCATGGCTCTAGTCACAGTATCATGGCTGTGAGAACTCCTACAACGAGCCCTGTCCGCCGCGAAGCAACTAATCCCATGCGATTCCAACTCCGCACGCAGCCAGTTGGTGAAACGAAGAAGCGATGGTTTCCGTCCATGAAACCCGATGTAGACATCACAAGTCCTAGGTCTCCTCGTCGACGACAATAAAGTCGATCCACGAGCAAATGAGAACTTCCCCTGACCTCCCCTCCCATTCTTCTTCTTCTTCTTCTTCTGGCTGCACTTCTGACTACACTCCGACGAGCTTCCATCTCCCTCTGCCGAAAAATCTTCAGGGAAAGTCGGTCTCTGATCGACGGAAGAGAATCTGAGATTAGAAAGAGAAGACTGTCTCTGAAGAAGACGATCAGACTGCAGCGTAGAAGAGTCTACCGACGCCGGAGATCTCGGGGAGAAGAATGGAGTCTGGGAAGCCGATACGAAAGCTGAAGAAGAAGAAGATATATTTCTCGATGTAGTAGTTGTCGTTGCTGTTGCCGTCGCCGTTACCGTTCTCGTCGCCGTCGTCTGCTGTGTTGTAATAACGTTGTTAACATGTGTGTGAAGAAACTCCATATATCCATCGGTGAGTCTAAAACTCCACAGATATCATCGTCCCTCCTCCATCAGACCTTCACCTCCCACCGTGACCTGAAAATTAACAGACAGATCTCACTGTGGTTTTTTTTTTAACCAGATCTAAAAAAAACCCAACCACCATTCAAAGTTGAAACGGAAAGAAAAAAAAACCACCCACTCGCTCACGCGTTCACTTAGATAAAGAAAAAACTGAGAATAGCCCAATCCGCCGCCATTGTGGATGCGAAAATACTCCGACCATCACCGATACCGCAAATGCCGAACTGAGATGAATTTTTCTACCTAGTTTTCCACCAAAAATCGAAATTAAAAAGGGCAGGGAATGGGAATTCAAATATGAGGGGAGCTATCAAATCAATAAGTTGTTGATCTCTGTACATATTACATGGAGACACATAGATATCACATACGGAGAGTTGCAGAACTTGACAGTTCACATTCATATGGCACTTTCATCATCACATAAGTTGACTTTAAAGATTTTTATTTACCACTTTTAACCAAAGCAAACCACATCTGATTTTCGATAGTTGCAGTTAAAGTAAGTTGTATTTACTGTCTAGGTAGATAGGTAGGTTAAAACTTAAAACTCAAAACATGTAGTGTGTAAGGTTGTTGGATGGTTGCCGGTGAGTATCTTTAATTTTCACTAAGATATGATTGATGATATATTTTGTGATTAAAAAAAAAAATAACTTTTGTTATAAAAAGAGTATCTTTTATTTTAATTGAATTTAATATGGATGAGGGAGGTTCACATTCCTAGGATGTTTAGATGCGCGACTGTGCGTGTGGTTGCTCAGCTGCATGGATGGTATCTATCATAACTCATGAGTTTGTGTGCGATAAGATCATAAGAGTTTCAAAACAAACTGGAAACGCGTCTCGAGGTAGGAAGAATTGAATAATAATTAATTCATTGTTAACACTTAGCAGCTGTCGAGATATTGTTTCTTTTTTAGTTTTTATTATTTAAATCTGATATATGTAGATTTGGATTTTGAAATCTTGGATTTGATAATTAGTTAATTCAAATTATCAAATGTCGTAATGAAACAAACGACTTCAAATAAAGCAAGCGACATCTTTTAGATTCTACCCTATTAACATTTAACGAATGTGTAGATTTGATTTTGTTTCTTCTGGGCTTTCTACAAGGGAGAGGAGGATGTAGGTTTTGGAATTAATAACTTAATTGGTATTCATTGCATAAGGCTCTGTTGATTTTAGAAAAGAACATATGAATTCATATTTTTACTATTCGAACATATATACTAGGGGACAACATGTAGTTATTTTTAACGTAGATCGATTACCTTTATCATCAACAGTTTTCAGACTGCCTTATTGATTTGGGGAAATTCATGAAAATCTTATTAATTTACCCTCCACTGCCCCGATCTCAGGACTGTTCATATTTTCGGGTCTTGGGGTAAGGCTGCCATAGCCGCAACCCTCTCTGTTCTCAGTTCTCACCCCTAAATACCATAATAGATAAGTTTATTAAATAAATTTGGAACAGGATGCTATTTTCGGTATTGCTAGTAGATTAAGGAAGCCATTATTCCATCGTCACAAGGAGAAACCAAAACACATCGTGTCTTAGCAAGTTAGCATCATAGTGGACAGAATTTTAACTACCCAAAGAAGATCAATGGCATTAAATATTGATGATGGATAACAAGATAGACTGCAAGATCGATACATCATATATCCATCCAAGAAGAGACCACTCACCTTGGAGGCATAGAGCGAATCTAGCCTTATCTAACAACTAGTGATAAAGTGGTCAATGGTGATGCTCGTCCATCCAATGTCTTTCCACTATGGTTCAATAAGCTCAAAGAAAAAGAGACAATTAACAAATGTATTGATTATGGAAGCAATTATACATTAATATAGAAAACTACATGCTTAGAATTTAGAACCATTTAAGAACTTAACAGAAACACTTTAATCATGACCTGTTGTAACTTGCATAACTTTTATCTTTTTTAAAATAAAAAATCACTCACTGGCATTTGGCAATGAGGTAAAAGAGAACCCACGACTAGCTAAGTGTAACCGGAACTTTCAGTTGCAATGAATGACCACGTTAATTACTACTACTAAAAGGAGGAATACATTCATTATCTATCGGTGTGGCGTGTGTAAATAACAAATAAAATGAATATATTTAGATGGAAAATATCATTAAAACTTTACAGAAAGTATGGAACGTTCCTTGGACCTCTCATTTGATTGTTCTCCTCTGTCTCAGTGAAGAATTTCACCTCACGCTCCTACAGTGCACCATGAAATTAGTTAGAAACGTAAAAATGTGCTTGAAATTTGAATAGAGGCTTCTAAAATCTTACCATCTTCTCATTGAAGCTTAATATAGAAGCCACATTACCACAACGGTAACAATAATTAGGCGCTGACCAAACCTACAGTAGCAGTAAGCCAGTAGTAACATGTATAAATGGAAATGAGTAATACAGACAGACAAACAGACAGTAGAGACTAGACTAGACTACAGACACCATGTAACCACAGAGAAAACAAAAGAACAGTGGTAAAATTAAAATATAATATTACACGCTTACAGTTACGAGACCTTTGTCTTCAAACATGTATTTGAGGCCCTCTTGAACAAGTTGGTGTGCTCGACAAACCAAATCCAATTTATTGATGTGGCTGAACTGCAATAAGGGACCACTTTTGATTATGCTGTACTCATTGGTCATTGATGATTAAACCAACTCAATTCGATTTTATTATTATATGGAAATAAATCTTAAAGCGAACTCTCAGATTAAAAATACCATCAAATTATCACCTCTTTCGTGACTCTGGATCCAAAAAGCCAGCCAGCACCACGTGGACTGAGTGCCCATGTCTCAATTTCTTCAGGATCACTCCACATAAGATCACAAAAGGGACCTTCATGAGGTATTTCACAATTGCGATCAATTATTCGTATCTAGAACAAGAAATATCAATCAGAACACAATATTAAAAATGAAAATGAAATTTAGAGTAAACATGAAAGCTATAAATATCTATCTCATTGTATTTTTAAAACTTGCATATTGCATGAAAAATGAAGATTATTATTAATCTTGCATATTGCAAGATTAAAAAAATTTAAAGAACCCTTCAAAACTGAATTCTAAAATATAATAGTTAAGATTTAAGATTTAAGAAATTAAAAAATGAAGCAACCAGCAATATTCAAAACAAATGCGACAATAACAGACCTGATCAATTGATCGAATATCAGGAGAAAGACCACCATGGACACAGAGTACCTGTAGTTTGAAAACACAGATATATCTTAGAATAAAAATAAAACCACCAAATTGCTAAACTAAAAAAATGATTGCAAACTAAATCAATATAAAAAAAAACAGACTGATCCATCGATTATTGCTGCGATTGTGAGATAGTCAAAAACATCCGTGCAATATCTCCATGCATTGCCATTTCCATACTTCCTCTGACATTCATCGTAGAAACCATAAACCTAAAGAGAGAAAATTATCATTACCATTTATTATCTAGTCTACTAATGCAAAATTGTAAACCAAATGAAGAATGAGTGAACCGCATACATGCATGGGGAAAATCCATTTTGATATAAAAAAATAAAAGGTACATTTGAGGACAACGAACAAGGTATTAGATAAATGAAATAATGAATCATATTAAAACCTAAATACTCAAAATACTAGGGTGATAGATGATGGAACACGTCTATATAAAAGAATGATTGAATATTCCTTATTCCTCATTAACCAACGTGAAATTATACCTTTAAGACACCCCCTCACTTGCAACCAGTATTTTTCTTCCTTCGGTTTGTCATGTGATAGCGTGGCATCATAAAGATCACTTGTTTAAAGTTTTGCACTTTTGTGCAATATGAAGTATGGATTTATTTCGATGAGAGGTTTGTTATCAGTAAATCAACCTCAAATGCAATCAGTTTTGGAGTGTGTCCCTTAATTGACTTGAAAAAGAAAAGATCTCTTAAATATTAGTCAATCCATTTACTTTTAAACAAACAGAAAAATATTAAATTTGTATATCCTTCAGTGTTTTAAACACTTATTAATTTCTTTTGTAACAAGACAAATTTATATTTTTGCAAAGCGTTGAATTCGAATTAATTCTTGCAAAATATTTTGACATTTTCTTATAAATACTTACTCTAATAGAAGATGATTATTATATTTACTTTAGGCATTGAAGTGTCATGCTGTCATTGATAGAAGAGATTCAATAAAACTAAATCCTTGATTATAATACTTATATGGGATAATTTTCTTAAAAAACTAACATAAAAACCATTAAAAAAAACATTAACATACTAACATATTGCAACATGCCAAAAATTGAAAACCAGATCTCACCTGTGTTAGTTGCCTGCTTTCATGGTTCCCTCGTAAAAGAGTTATATTTGAAGGATATCTGGTAAAATGCAAAAATAAACTAATGATGTAACATATTTCTTAGATAATTACTTACGAAATGTGCAGAAGAACAAAAAAAGATATATCCTATACTTTTATATTTCACACATTACAATAATATGATTACCTAGCTTTGAAAAGTAAAAGAATTGAAAAGACTTCAAGACTGTTATATCCACGATCAACAAAATCGCCCTGTAAAAAGTTATGAAAATCTTTAATCATCTGGAAAAACCCTAAAAGTTCTCACTGGAAAAAATACACTTACCATGAAAATGTAATTTGTTTCAGGAACAAAACCACCTGTTTGAAATAATTTCATTAGA
Source organism: Zostera marina (assembly GCA_001185155.1). Classification (NCBI taxonomy): domain Eukaryota; kingdom Viridiplantae; phylum Streptophyta; class Magnoliopsida; order Alismatales; family Zosteraceae; genus Zostera; species Zostera marina. The sequence goes on along the minus strand of LFYR01001032.1, from coordinate 22,112 downwards.
TCATGAAATTGGCCATGGATGTCACCACATACAGTTACAGGACTATTGACAGGTTGTACATTGGATTCCTCAATCAGAATCTCCTTAATCTGATCAGTTTTCAGAAAGAAAAAAATTGAAAATTATTTTACATTTATAGATATTATATGTACAAACTACAAAAAGGTATTGAAAATTAAGAAAAAAACTATCATAGTTTTTAAAAGAAAATAATTATTGATTTATTGGTAAATAAATCAAAATGAATATACCACTGATATTTATTGGTAAATTCTATGGATTGATATCCATTCATTTAAAAGAAAATACAAGACAAAGATAAATTTGTCAGATGATAATTTTGGATTTTAATAACTTCTAGGGTTCCACATTTCTACAGAAAGAAAACTATCAGATAAAAGCTAAGGATTCCAATTTCCATCTATAAGTGTATCACAACCGTTGAAAAATTCTTTATGGCAATGTATGAGTGTATGTAAGGACTAAAGGTATACTATCAGACTACAATTTTAAAATTTTGAGGCTGCTTTATTCCGTGTAACCCACTAATTCAAATATATTCTTAAACCAATTACGGAATTAGAAAGAGATTGCTAAAGACCTAAATTGATGATAATCAGGGTGAACTGAAGAATTGATCTGAGGTAGGTCAATGGATGTGGATAAAGATTATTGTGGATCAGTTAAGATCCGGTGTTATTGGATTCCACCAGTGATGGGCAATAGAAAAGAAAATAACAGAAAGAATTAAGTGGGGCTAGAAACAACATCAAAAAATATTTATAAAAGTGTATATTGTTCCATTCTTGTAAAACAACAAACTAATATATAAAGGAAATTGTAATCGCTTTGAATTCTGATACCATATTAGTTTAGAGATTTATTGTATATCAAAATCATGTGTTTCTTATTGATGTATTCATGTTTATATAGATATTACAATAGTCTGTTTAACTAACTTGACTTGCTAACATCCTGCAGTTCAAATTGTTTCTAACTAGGGAAAGAATAATTGTAAAATTAATAGAGACGTTCTCAACTACTTCTCATTGACGCATTAATTTCGAAAACGGAAGATGCTAAAAATAATATATCATCATTGATAAAAACTGCAACGCATCCAACATCCAATCCAAGCAGTTGAGCAGAGACAGCATTTTATATATTATTAAGGACATGGGAACCAATAGAATTCAACCAAATCAATACTTAGTTACTTACGAGAGTATAAATACGAGTAATCCCTAGACTAAGTGATAAACAGATAAAAGATTGTATTAATCAATAGAAGGAACAAAGAATGCAATGCAGATTTTATGAAAACGACATACTTTTCTCAACAAATTCCAGATGTTTATTTACCATCTCATAAATCCAATCCATCTCACAAACCTCGTCTAAATTAACAGTTCTAGGTTCCAATCAACATAAAGAAGTAAATTTCCAACTGCATATTTACATCAGACCAGATACTCAGCAAATCTCCAGATGCAAAAAAAAATCACTACTAAATTTCCCTAACGTAGTAATGGAGAAAAGAAAAGAAAACAATAAACAAATGAAAGCTCACAAATTCACAGAGAAGTTGGAGTTCATTCTCCATGAGATGCTGTCCTTCCTTAACCTTCGAGATCCACATATCCAGATCCATGTTTGTATCTACGTTCCAAGCAGAATACCTAAAATAGGGTAATGGGAACGACGACCAGGGCGAGAGCAGCAAAGAAGAAAAATATTCGAGTCAGGTAAAAAAGAAAAAAATACTACAATTAAATTAATTGTACACAAAATTTAAAATATTATTTCCCCGATTTTGTTTTATTTTTTATTTTTTATCTTGGAGGCTGTAAGTCTGCAACCTGCCCTTCCACGCTCCAACGACACCAGTCCGCCACTATTTCTACCAGTTCTGTCCCCCTCGTACGTTGAACATTTACAAAACTCCCAAGGCTTGTCTTTAGGTGGTTAAGATTAGAGGTGGGCGTAGGTCGGGTCAAACCCGACCCGAATCCGAACATGTCGGGTCTGGGTTTGAGTCGATATTTTCGGCCATGAAACCCGATGCGAACGACCCGAACTCTAATTTTTACCCGATTTTTTTTGGGTCGGGTTCAGGTTAAACCCGAACCATACCCGACTCACCCGAAACCCAAAGAAATTTATAAAAAAATTATTAAAATATAAATAATTAATATAATTTCATATAAAACACTTTATAAAAAAATTAATATATATAATTATAAATTTCTCATCTTTTATAAACCTTAATTAGTTAATTTCATATCTTAAAATTTAAACATTAATTTCATTTCTCTCAACTCTTCCACTTTCATTTTCCCTCTTCGCCGTCGCTGACCCTCTCCTCACGGTCGTCGGCCCTCTCCTCTCCATCGTCGGACCTTTCCTCACCGTCATCGGATCTCTCCATCTTCACAAACCTTCTCTATATTCACAAACAATTTTATTTGATTTTTATAAAATTTAAATATTATTTAAACAACAGATTTTTTTATGCAAAATATTCAATTAATTTATCAAACCCGGATAAGAACCCGACCAAACCCGACATCAAAATCGGTTCGGGTCCGGGTTCAATATTTTTTGACCTTCTCGGGTTTTGACCCGAACCCGAACCTTAGGCAAACCCGAGGGAAACCCGACCCATGCCCAATCCTAGTTAGGATATGTTAGAAAATAATGTATGATAGTATATAAAAAATGTATTATGACAGTTAATCTTCAAAAACTCTAATGTCAACAGTAGAAAAATCTGTATGATAAAATTTCGTTAAATTCAATACATTTATTTTATCATAAAAACGAAATTCATTATCCGACGTCAAACAACTTATGCATTGAATTAGATTCATATTTGATATTACAAAATGATCATTCAACTTTTTCAACTGCTTGTCAATAACTAGGTAAAACAATTCAGCTCGATGTCGATGAATATTTGTTACCTTATGAAGTAAACGTACGTCTTGATCTACCAGGGAGAATGAATGAAAGTGTGAAGGTGTAGAGAGTGGAGTCAAAAAAAATAAAAATAAAATGAATGGACGGAGACGGAGGAGAGAAAAAGAACGAAATTTTTAAATCCTTAGATATAGATGAAAAACAATGGGTAATTGAGGTAAATAAAATAATAAATTAATTATTAATAGGATAATAATTTATAAACAAAATATTTTAAGAAATATTAATAATTATTTTAAAATTTTATATTTACCTCAATTTAAAGTTTATAAAAATAAATTTACCTCAATTATTATATTTACCTTAATTATAAAAATAAATTTAAAGTTTATAAAAATATTTAAAGTTTAAATATTAATAATTATTAAATTTAAAATTTATTAATAATTATCTTTAACAATCTTAAGTGACATCATAGTGACGTCAGTGATGATATCATATTTTTTAAAATAAGTTGTTTTATTTATTAAAAAATGAAGTTCAAGTGATACATCGTTAATAATTGATTACGCAACTACATGGATAAATTCTCCTGTCATTATTAAAGTGTGAACATAGATTTGTCATGATTGGCTGATTGCAAATGAAACCTAATTTTGAATTCTATTTGATTAGGTGACAATGAAACTTGACAACACCTTTGGGAAATATTATAGACCATAGAAGAAGAAAAATGTTTGGAAAAAGGATATATCATTCAGTCATAGTCATTAGTCATAAACCATAGAACAAAAGTATTATAAATAGTTAAATACCGTACCTCAGTTTCCTACAATAAAGAGACAAAAACATCACAACAACTGATGGCTTTATCTTCTTTGGTCACTACCTGTAGATTAACAACACCTTTGTCCCCTCTAATCTCTCCGGATTTGCATTATACTCCACTTTCTTCTTCTACCCTACACTTTCCCTCCACCTCCAAAAATTCTTCTTTAATCTCCTCCGATGTGCCCAACTGGAATCTGCTGCAGAAATTTGCAGCGACCATGTTGGATGCGGTCGAGGAATCAATCATAGTAAACCTGCTTGAATGGAACCACCTAATGCCAAGATCAATTGACCCAGCAGTTCAGATAATCGGTAACTTTGCCCCGGTTTCTGAACAACTCACCGTCCACAAAAACCTCCAGGTCGACGCTGGAGGTCGGATACCGATTTCGATCAATGGAGTTTATCTTCGTAATGGGCCCAACCCATTTTTCGATCCTGTTTCCGGCCATCATTTGTTCGACGGGGATGGGATGGTTCACTCGGTTCAGTTTCGAGATGGTGTCGCAAGCTACGCGTGCCGGTTGACAGAAACAGAGAGGCTGGTGCAGGAACGGATGCTTGGTCGATCGGTTTTCCCAAAAGCCATAGGAGAGCTACATGGGCATTCCGGGATTGCGAGGTTATTGTTGTTCTACGTGAGAGCTGGATTGGGGATCGTTGATCCGAGGAGTGGAATGGGGGTGGCGAATGCCGGTTTGGTGTACTTCGGAAATAGATTGCTTGCCATGTCGGAAGATGATTTGCCGTACCATCTGAGAGTCATGGAGAATGGTGGTCTTGAGACGGTCGGACGGTACGATTTCGACGGGATGTTAAAAACTTCGTCGATGATCGCACATCCGAAGGTTGATCCAGTGACGGGGGAGATGTTTGCTCTGAGCTATGACGTCATTAAAACACCTTATCTAAACTACTTGAAATTTGATTCCGATACGGAAAAGAAATCGGAACCTGTCGTTGTTGAGATTCCATTAGAGAAGCCAACTATGATCCATGACTTCGCCATGACAGAGAACTTCGTCGTGATTCCAGACCAACAGCTGGTCTTCGACCTCCGTGAGATGATTCACGATGGTACGTTCTCCGTTTGTCTACGATGACAAAAAAGTATCTCGATTCGGAATCCTTCCAAAATATTCCAATGATTCTGACGATTTGATCTGGATCGACGTACCAGATTGTTTTTGCTTCCACTACTGGAACGCATGGGAAGAAATAGAGAGCGACGAGATCGTCATTATAGGATCATGTATGACACCACCGGACTCCATCTTCAACGAACAGAATACGACAACACCACCTACAACCATCCTCACCGAGATCCGTCTCAACACCAAAACGAGAGAATCCACTCGTCGCTCAATCGTACCCGAACTCAACCTGGAAGTCGGGATGGTGAACCAAAACCTCCTCGGTCGGAAAACCGAGTACGCATATCTCGCCATTGCCGAGCCATGGCCGAAAGTCTCTGGGTTTGCCAAAGTTGATGTCTCCACCGGTCATGTCACCAAGTACATGTACGGGGAAGAGAGGTATGGTGGCGAGCCCTTCTTCGTGCCTAACGAAACAGGCATTGAAGGGAAGGAAGACGATGGGTATATTCTAACGTATGTGCACGATGAGAAGAAATCGAAATCGAAGTTATTGGTGGTAAACGCCTCCGATCTCAGTCTCGAGGCATCCGTCAGCATGCCGGAGAGAGTACCGTATGGTTTCCATGGTACCTTCGTTGGTGCAGAAGATTTGAAGTCACAGGTTTAATTTATACGTATACATTTTTAGGTGAAATCTGTATATATATTTTTTCTTTAATTTTCTTATAAAAAAAATTATTCATTTAATTACTCGTAATTAGGGTTGTAAATGAGTCCGGGTCCGACTCATTAAAGGGTTTGGACTCGGAGACCCAGGTTCAGGTCCAGATTAGCCAGACCCTGATATTATCAGGTACCTAAGAAGCCATTTACATTTTAAGTTATTTATATTAAGTTCTTTATTAGTCGAAAATATACTATTATTAATTAAATATGTTTATCGTTTATATAATAAAGGTAAAATAATATTTTTATGTAAATTTTATATAAAATATTATATTTATATATCCATAAAATAATAACCGTAAGGCATGTAATAAGGTAAAATAATAAAATATATCCTTATATAATTATTATCATTAAAATAATTATTAATAATAAAATAATAATGTCGCATTTGTGTTGACACGGATTCGGTTGTGTCGTATTTGTGTCAATTTTTTTTGACATAGATCATTTTCGTGTCGACGAAAAAGATAATCGTGTTCGCATGAATTGTCAGACCTTATTTTCAGAAATGGATAAGGAAGAAGTTATAAAGTAATGATAAAATTCTCTGTTAGATTCAGATATGATAAGAGATTTACTGAATATAGTGTGCATATATTATTTGACGGAATGGCAATGTCTGCAATTGGAAATGGTAAGCACTTGCCGGAATCGCAGTTGCAGGGAGGAAGAACGGAGAAAGAGGAAGAAAGAAAGTGTTTACTGTATCAATGGTAATTAGGTGGACGTTAATACGAAATTGGTTTAGTCGGAATTAGCACTGTAATTAGTGCTGTAATCGTATTGAATTAATTTGAATGTTATACAAGGTTGAATATATAATACAATGGTTAACAATTAAATAAAACTAACTTCAATCCGGCCCACTTCTTTATTATGGCCCATTTCTTTTTATTTAAAAAATTGCACTTTCAACCTCCGACTTTAACAAAATGCTTTCTATGAATCTGGGTGAAAATATCTGCACATAGAAACTTGACACTAAATTAAATAAAAATATTGTAGGAATTATTTATTTCATCCAGGTCCTCTATTCATCCAGGTCCTCTGTTTAAGGTCTGTTTAATTTTATTTAAGATCTATTTAAGACCTTAATTAACTATCTGATCTTTCTTAGATTATTCTTTTAGCATATATGTCAGATTAAATCGAAATCCACTTGAGAAACTAACTTTATTCATCACAAGAGATTTAAAGTTAAATCAATGGTAATAGTAAATTCGTAACCCTAATATAGACTTCAAAATTTCAAGAAATAAACAGAAATATAGGACGTGTAGTCAATCGATTTGGATTTCTTGCGGTGCATCATCACTGGATCTGGATTCTTCAGTTATGATTTCTTCAGAAGTGATTCCCGCGGCTTCAACAGTCCTAACAATCCACTCTTTCAAAGGTTCTTCCTTCAAATCAAGCCTCAGTAAACCTGCAAACATCCCACCGGCGAACGCCACTGGTTCCTGCAATCCCAAAATTCACGGCCTAAATCGAGAAATAAGATTTTCTCTCTCTCTCTCTCTCTCCTGACGATTCAATTAATTTTGATACCTTGAGGGCTTCTTTCAGAAGTGGATCATCCAAGGGATTGAAAAAAGCATGAACCCTAACAGTAGCAGACTTCTGATGCTTCTTCATCATACAATTCATACCAAAAGTTGAAGAGGAAGAGAAGGATGATGCGTTGCTCCAACACTTATTCTTTACCGGTGTAAAATTGGCTGGAAATGGAAGGACACCGCCACACTGTAAGTAGAGGGGAACCATTGCATCCGTCTGAGCTCCGTCGTCTGGTTTTTTTCCTTTCTTTAGACACGGCAGTTGTTTTCCTTTGTTTATCCAAGAAGAAGGATAGGTTAGTCTTTTGACTAACCCAAGTTAGTGTTATCGGATATTCGGATCCGAATAAAATATTCCAATAATTGAATGTTCTGAAATTACAGTTTCGGTCCTGTGGCTAACGTCCTTTCCTCACATTCTCTCTCCCTCTCCGGTTCTCCCTCCTTTTTTCCTCTCTTTTTGCCCAAAATTGTTGGACGGTAGAACCTCCTCCGATCATAAATCAATGGCATCGTCGGCGCGGTATTGGGTGGCATCACTTCCCGTGCATACCTCCAAACAGGCCGTCTGGACCAATCTTCAATCATCGATAACAAGTCAAGCCTTCGACACTCCTCTATACAGGGTACTCCTTCCCTCATCTTCGGATTTCCACACTACGTTCGATTAAAAAAGCACCATTTTTCGTTGATTATTTCGAACTTGGTTGTTTCTTATGTTGATGAAACAAACATTCATTGATCCTTTAACCCTGGGCTCTGTTCCGTCGTGCAGTTCAGTGCTCCAGATCTCCGGGTCGGGACCCTTGATTCCTTACTGGCTTTGAGCGATGATCTTGTTAAAGTTGGGAAATTCTGGTTTTTTTTAATAAAGATTTTTTCTTCAATGTGTTGAAATATTTAGATTATTTATTGAATTTGGCAGTCAAATACTTTCATTGAGGGTGTTACACAAAAGATCCGGCGTCAGATAGATGAATTGGAGAGGGTTACAGGTACTGATGGAAGCCCTCCAACTGTTGATGGTGTCCCTGTTGACTCGTACCTCACAAGGTAATTAGTAAATAATAATAGTGTCTGCAAAATCAATGTTTTTGGTTTCGTTGAGTTAAATTTGTGGTTTATATGGTGACAGGTTTGTGTGGGATGAAGCTAAGTATCCAACAATGTCACCTCTGCGAGAAATTGTTGATGATATTCATCTACAAGTTGCTAGAATTGAGGATGATATGAAGGTATATTTTTTCGTGTCTATGTTTTCTGATGTTCTCCTCTTTTGATATTGAATTAGCCTAATAGAGAATGCCGAAAAATGTATATTGGTCTACTATTCTGTTGTCTTCCCTTTTCCTATTACTTATTATGTGTATTTTATTTATGAATTATTGTCAGTATTTATATGGTTTGATTTTGTGTGAATAAACACTAATACACCAAGGGAAATGTTTTTTAAGGATCCAATAATTTGTTTATATAGGATTTTATCATTTTGCATCACGGTTCAACCAATGGTTTTATATTTTTCTTTCTTCTTGATGAATAATAAATCAAAGGGGTACGAAGTTTAATCATGTACCTTAAAATGTTTTAATCATTAAGGAAACTCCATGCTCAATCTTTTTCTTTCTTTATGATATTCATATCATTTAATTTTATTCTGTTTTCTTTGAGCTATCATATAGATCCGTGCTGCTGAGTACAACAATGTTCGCAGTCAGCTTAATGCTATCTACAGAAAGCAAAGTGGAAGGTTTTTTTTGCTTTGAAAATTAATGGAAAACATCACATTCGTATTTATTAACATAAAAGCGAATGAAAAGTAAACGATTTTCTATTTTTTTCAGCTTAGCTGTCCGTGATGTCTCAAATTTAGTTAAACCAGATGATATTATCACGTCAGAACATCTAGTCACGCTTATTGCAGTGATACCTACATATTCTCAGAAGGACTGGTTGGCAAGTTACGAAACATTGACTAATTTCGTGGTAAGAAGAACTATTATTCTCTTATACTTTGGAAATTTCTTCGATTGCTTGAGTATATTCTATCAAAGGATTTCTATTTTAGCTATTATCGATCACAATTGGTGTTTGATAATGCTTAATCTTCACAGGTACCGAGGTCCTCAAAGAAGTTGCACGAGGACAATGAGTATGCTCTTTACACCGTCACCCTATTTGGTAGAGTTGCAGATAATTTTAAAACCAGTGCTCGTGAAAAGGGATTTCAGGTATTGTGATATATAGCTGTTTATTTTTTACATATATTGTAATCCATAATTTAATTTTCTATGCTTGATGTCTGATTTTATTGCGATTATGGTATTTAAAATATTTTTTTATCGATTCTTACTAGAGAGTAAGAGAGGATTCATTTTTTTCGTTACCATCGTCTCTTTATTATGAAATTCTCCTTTGTTTTTGTTAATGATATATCAAGAAGCAAATAGACTTTACTTATATGATATTATTGTTATCATTTGCTTCTCATATATCCAGATTCGTGATTTCGAAAATAGCACAGAGGCTCAAGAAGATCGGAAGAATGAAGTGGAAAAATTGAAACATGAACAGGACGCCATGATGGGTTCTCTTTTGCAATGGTGCTATGCTAGTTATGGGGAGGTATTTTTCTGATCTGATTCATTTTCTTTTGATTGAATTGCTTGGAGTTATATATATATAAGGTGCCCACCACAGGTTTTCAGCTCCTGGATGCATTTTTGTGCTGTTCGTATTTTCACAGAGAGTATTATGCGATATGGTTTGCCACCATCATTCCTGGTATCGTCCATCCTCCTTGAAAGTTTCTCCTCCGTGATTTTATTCCATATACATATTTTTTATAATTTTAAATTTCTATTTTCAAAAAATAATTCAGGCTGTTGTGGCATCTCCACCATTGAAAAGTGAGAAGAAAGTTCGATCTGTACTTGAAAGTTTCTGCGACGATGCAAATAGGTTAGCTTATTTTCTCTACTGATTTCCTCTGTTGTTGCATAACTATAGGGATAAAATGTATATTTTCTTTTGCCATTTCTAGCTTAACATAGACATTGGATACCCAACTATAAACTGTCTTTTGTTGACACAGCTCATTTTGGAAATCTGATGATGAAGTTGTCATAGCTGGTTTGGGAGGTGAATCTGAGGTTTACCCATATGTGTCGTTCACAATAAATGTCGTTTGATGAATCTGAAGTTTGGGTATTTATTGTTTGATTACTGAAACATCTTTATTCATCCATATTTCCATACTTATAATGAGCAAGGAAGAAAACGACATCACAATACTTGTTCCAAACTTGTATTAGCAATGCCAGTTTTCGGTAGCTATCACTTGAACAAGACAAAGGGCGACCAAAAAATGATAAATCAACAAGAAGATGTTAAAAAGAACACAATCCATCTCTTTGAAGTTTGAACTCTACTTAAGAGACAACACCACATCATCAAAGTTGACCTGCTAAATGCTTATTACCATCCATATAGTATAAAAACATGAATATAAAGATCTGAATTAAAATCTAGAACTGTGTGAATTAAAGAAGTTAAAATCTGGATGTTGAACTCTGAGTTGCTTTAACCAGGAATCCGCAGCACTTTTAAGTAAACCCACCTTTTCATGATCCAAACCTCCTTTGGAGTTCAACCAAGCTTTTGCTTGCATTCTATAAGTTGATATCCCAAATGGGTCCAGAGAGATTCTGTCGGATTCTTCTTGACAGTTAACTTCCATCTCCTTGATCTCATCAACATCATCTTTTTCAACTGTAATAGTTAATTCATTAATTTCAAAACAAAATACTGAATCAAAATCCAAATTTCAAATGGAATCTGGTTGGATTGATTTGACTACCTTGAAAGCATGATGATAGAATATGGTATGTCAGAAAAGCGGCATATGAATCCTTAGAGTTTCGAGAAGCAGGAATATTATAGATCGGATACCTGATTAAGTACAAACACATTCATCCTAATCACTAATCAGTTCAAATTGTGATGATAATAAAACCCCTGATTAATCGATGCTTACCACGCAACCGCCATCCAACTAGCCGGGGAAAGATCGATGCTGTTAAGTGAATTCAAATGCGGATAATCTTTCGCCAACACATCGATCTACACACAGAATGAATGAACAATTAAATGAATGGACAATTCAATTGTAATTACCAAAAAAATTAAATGAATAACGACTTTATCTTTCAGAGGCACTCTCCCAAATGGAATGTCTCGTTCAAAGTATTGGAAGTAGAGTTGCCCAAGATGCTTTTTAGAAGAATCATCCATCATCATATTCATATCCCATGTTCTATCAGAATTGCTACTGCTACTTGACCTTGATAGCAGGTAATACTTGTCATCCTCCTCCTCCTCACTCTCACTGCTAAATGACGATGATTTTAACGACTCAAACTCTCCATCCATGGTCATATTATCCCTCCTCTGAATTATGGGGATGATTTTGTCTGTGTAGATTTGAATTGCAGAAAGATAAGGAATGAAATATTGAATGGAGATTCGATCAGGGCTGAAATAATCAACAAATGGACATCCAACACCATATACACTCCATTCATCGTAGCAATTCCAGAGATCTCCAAGATTGAAGCATTCTATTCCTTCCCTGTCTACTACCATCGGCTGCAATTTCTCCTTCAAATCATCCACACTTGCCTGTAATTTATTTCTTAATCAACGCAATTAAAAAAATAAACACGTCGAATTCTGCTATCAAATTTTCTTCTTCTTAAAATAAAAAATACCTTTGGGAGGATTTGAGAGCGGACTTTGGGTGTTGTGATGTCGATGAAATGGGATAAGTTTGAGATTTTACCCATCGATCGATCGATTCTCTAGAGCTAGAGGCCTCCACCTCTGCCTTTCCTTACTGCATCTAAACATATATATAACACAACAAACACACAAAATAAATGCACGTATTTTAAATTGAAATACGTTCAAAATTAAATCAGAGTATGTTTATTTATTGCGTCACTGCGTGGCACGACGATTGTCAAAAATGAAATATTCAAGAGTCAAAACTGAAAACTCACGGCAATTTGTGTTCTGTCAAAGTGTATTGAGCAAACAATATAAGGGTCTTTGCTTACTTCTGATCCTATTCGATTCTGGGTAATGTGAAAGGGAAAAAATAACTAAAGTCATCAAATACAATTGACATTAGATAATTAATGCTTTATTTAAGAACAATAAATATCTTAACTATTAAGTTAGCTAGTTTGCAGTTCAAAGTTAACAGTTAGATAATTAAATGTAGACTAAGATAAGAAGATATTTGACAATGGACAGAATAATTGATAAGAAGCTCTGGCGAGGTGGGAAGGTCTGGAAGTTTCGGCAAGGTGATAGGGAAAATCATGGATAATATTTTTAGATTTTTTTTAATAACGAAAGGTACCTCTCCACAGATGTAAAACTGTTAATTTTCAGATGATATACATACTTGAACCACATAATATATCATCGAGTAAATTTAAATAAAAATGTACAAAGTAAGATTGATTTATTGATCTCAGTAATTATTAAGGTTTCTGAGAATAGATTCGTATAGTTTTGATTGATAATGATAAAATAGATTGGATCCAAAAAGAATGACAGAAGATATTTCTATAGTAGAAGGATTCATGCAAATAATTTTGAATTATAATGGAAAGGATCATTAGCAAGTTGTGTGTTTTACATTGAGAATTATTCTCATCATATAAAACCCTACCATTAATAAAAATCGAATCTACATTTAGGATGAACACAACTACAATCAACTTTTAGAATCTTTCAGATCACTGATCTGAATTTTCACACGCTTGCCTTTGATATATCGATATTCCCATTTCGGAGGAGGGTATTTCTTTGTCAATCTTTCATAATTATCGTCCATTCCTACTTGTTTGAATGCGTCTCCAATCATGTTCACAATTTTCACATCTGGTCTGATGCCAAGCTCCTCCATGTCGGCAAAAATCTAAACAACAAACAATTGCGTGAAATCATATTTCAAGATTTGACCTCAAATCCCAATAATATTTTGACGAAATTATCTCTTCAGAGAATGTCCAAAAGATTATCATTAAAGATCGAAAATGATATTTTAATAAGCGATCAATTAAAACCAAAATTAGATAAATGGTAGGAGGCAAAGGAAAGCACACATTATATATGAGCAATAAAATTTCTATGTTTCCAAGTAAGAAAATATGAAGTTGGGTATAATATACCTCAAACATTTTTTCATGCATGCCTTTGCTGTGGTAGATTGAAATCATTTTGATAAAGAAAGTCCGCGGTAAACTTTCCAAATTTTCCGAAAAGATCTTCGTCCAAAGCTCTTCAGCTTCTTCGAGCCGTCCATCCTCTGCAAAAGCATTGAGTAATGTGTAATATGTCCCCATAGTTTTCCCTTGTCCTTTGCTGAGCATCCATTTCGACAACTGCATCACAATTTACAAATAACCTTAACTCCCACTTTTGAGAAGCAAAAATTAAAAATATGTTGGAAAGAAGAAGAAAATGAATAAATAATGTTTGGATCAGACAGAAACCTGAATTATCCTTTTCCATTCCTTTTGAAATTCGAGGGTTTTTAAGGTTTTCTTAACGACGATCAAAGGAAATTCTAACTCCCAAGCAATGAAAGAATCCAGAGCACCATAAACTTCTTCCTTGACATTTGATAGACCATTCACCTACAAAAAAAAATGATATGAAACCATGGTAATATTCTACTAATGCTTAGTTAACAAGCCTAAAAACCTACCAATTTACCACGAAACATTTTCTACTTATAACGAACTAATAGAAAGATAGCTAATCAGGTAAAAACGGATTGGGGTTTAGGGCTTAAGATGACCTTACACAATCGACGAGTTTTTGTGATTTTGAAATGGTTCCAATCTTCTGCCTAGTTTTCCATACTCTTGGAAACCTGGGCCTCGGTCCTCTTGCAGCTGCACAAATCTGAACATCCGTCGCAAGATGAAAAAAAAACACAGGCGCACACACACACACACAATTTTAAAAACAAAAACAAAAATAGAATCTGACCAGAAGACGAGTAGAGTTCCGACCGATTTCCCCTCTATCTGGAACAATTGGTTGAATAAATTTCAAACTAAACATCCTGTAAAGAAAACCCTCGTCTTGATTTACTTTCTTCTCCACATACCCAAATCACCCCCTTCTAGCGTTCTTACTGGAATAGTGGATAAGGAAGAAGTTGAAAAAAATCTGGTTAGAATATTTGTGAAAACAACCTTATATATTATCTTATTAATAAAAAGCACTCCGCTTCGCATTTACTTCAGCACCAACTTATTTGGTGTCCTGTTACATCTCAGCAATAATAAATCGTTGTTAAACTTCCGCTGACACACCTTCATTTTCTTCATCTCCAAATCCACCGACTCCGGCGTCAGATCTCAAACCTCTTCCACCAATGGCTTCGAAGTTCGTTATGGTGATTATCCTCGTCCTAGACATGATCGCATTCGGCCTCGCCGTCACCGCCGAGCAAAGACGGAGCACCGTAATATAAACCCCTTCCTGGTCTCTCCCTTTTGTTATTGTTATTTCTCGTGGATCTGACGTTGTTTTCTGCGTACTTCTATGGCGGTTTTGCAGGCAAAAGTAGTGGAGGATGAAGAAAAGACTTATGATTATTGCGTCTACGACTCTGACATTTCGACTGGATTCGGTGTTGGCGCTTTGCTTTTCCTTTTGGCCAGTCAGATCATCGTTTTGGCTGCTAGCCGGTGTTTCTGCTGCGGCCGGTCTCTTCGTCCTGGTGGACCTCGTGCATGTGCTCTGATTCTCTTCCTCCTCGCATGGTACATATCGTTTAATTCCCCTTATTTTCCTCCTTTTCTTTTCTGTCTTTGCTGATTAGGTTTTCTCGGTTATTTAGGATTACGTTTTTAATAGCAGAGGCGTGTTTGTTAGCTGGATCCGTGAGGAACGCGTACCATACGAGGTTCAGGAAGATGTGGGATATAGAAACGCCTCCGTCATGCGATACAGTAAGGAAAGGAGTGTTCGGCGCAGGAGGTGCGTTTGTGTTTTTCACCTTTATTCTCACTGAACTTTACTACTACTTCTTCTCAAAAGCCAATGATGCCGGAGGTGCTCACTATGGTGGGTCTTCGGGCGTCAAGATGTCCGAATTCCGCTGAGTGTGGGATGGACGGTTGAGATTCGATGATGCTGGTGGATATGATATTTATTGATCTTTTTTTTTAGATGTATTTTAATTCATTGATTTGGAATTTGAATTGTCGGTCAGTTCACTTGGTCTGTATTATTCGGATCATATGACAGGTGTTAAGAATGTAAGATGATATGTATGTAAGTATTAATGTATGCGTTGGGATTTTTGTCATGAGTTGGCGGTTTGCTGATTTAGTAGTCGGTGGCTTCTTCACAACTATTCAATTCACATTAATTTTGATAATCAAAATAATTATACACTTGTTAAAGGCTAAAAGTCCATTAAATGTTACAAAAGTTTAATTTATATAATATATTAAAATAAAGAGCACATATCTTGGGTTCTTAGTTGGGCCGGCAGCATAGGATCCGGACCAGTCTGGTCTCAACTTATAATAGGATCTGAAATTAGACCCATGTATTATAACACTTGATGACCTGATCTTATAAATTAGACTGTAGAAAGTTAAAGGAATGTGAATTTATTATATTTTTAAAAATTTCAATAGCGGCCCGCATTGGCGCATTTGCTTTATCTTTTGTATCGAATAGAAAAAAAATCGCAACTAATTTTGTAGCCACATTTTGTAGCAACTAATTTATTATACATTCTACAGGGCAATGTGGACTTCTAATTAGATGCAAATGTAATGACTATTATTATTGATTTTCTAGATAAATTATTATTGATTTCTGAGTCAGGCTCCTATGCTCATTCAAGTAAAGACCCAAACTGAATCAGAGCCATGAATGATGAGTTAGCTGCATTAGAACTCAATCAAATATGGGGCTTATACCCAAACCATCAAACAGAAAAGTGATAGGGTCCTGGTGAGTTAAGGTCAAACACAAATCTAATGGTGGCCAAGGAAGGGGCGCCACACATGAGGATTTTGATTACAAAGAATTTTTTTAACTTGTAGCAAATATTATCTCAATCAAAACACTATTGACAGTTGCTTCTAAAGAACTGGTTCATATTTCAAATGGATGTCAACAAACCATCATTTCAAGATCATCTACATAGAGTGAGCACAAGTCATTGACTTCATTAATTCCTAAATGATTTACAAGTACAACAATCAGATAAAACCACATTATAATAATGTGATAATTAATCATGATGATTTTCACACATATATATATATAGCATCCAATTCAATATTCCATAAAACATATTGACATAGATTGGCATAAAATGTTGCAATTTGGAACATGTTTCATCAATTAACTAATTGACAGACATGTTCACAAAACCTGTTAACTTGGATAACCTCAAAAGAACTTCGTCCAAGTTAGGAATTCATGATATACACACTCCAAACTTGAGAAGGGGATATTAAAGATTATTCTTTTTGAAGTTAAGGCAAATCTCAAGGCCTATTAGTTAACTAGGTCATATAAATTATACTTGTTTGTAATAACTTTTTATTATTATTCCACTGCAATACAAAACTCTGGAAACCCTAGTTTCCAAAAACTCTGCTTTCTTTCTCTTGTTTTCTTGGTCTCTCCACAAGACTATCACATTGATCTCGATCTCAACCGCTCTAGATTCTAATATCATAGTTTCCAAAAACTCTGTTTTTTCCCTCTTGTTGGTACCGATGCCCGTCCAAGGGGGTCACGGGCCGAACAAGCCGCAAGCCCCTTCACTCGAGCAACGGGCCTGGGCCAGAGGAGGCTCAGGAGGGCCCACGGAGGATTCTTATAAATACCTTCCCTTGTCCAATAGAGGAAGAGGTTGATAATCACTGAAAGAAATAATAGAGAATTGTGTATCTAAACCTCCAACGCGAGCCCACAAACCATCACTTAACATGTCTGATTATTTTTTTAACAATCGTTGAAAACTTTTAACTGATTAATGTACATATATATATATATAGCAAAGGTATTTCCTTAATGAACGGAAGCAAATTATTTCCCCTCAAATGAGTGAAAACTTGTGCTTTCTAGACGAAAAAAATCATCTGATCCAACTTTACGATATGCAACTTCTTTATCAGAAGAAGAAGAAGAAGAAGAAGACGACGTTGTTGTTAGAAGTTGTCATGATCATAAAACAAAAAACAAACTTATTCAACTGGAGCAAAAGCTAATGTCTGATGAGTGATAACAATAATAATCGGAAAAAACAAAACCGTCCATTCTATGTAATGATGAGTAATGGCCATATCAAAGCAAGCAGTTTGGTTGACTGTAAAATGAATATAAAGTTTTTTTAAGGTTGGGTTGTGGACTTGTGGTAACAGGTAAGGTTAGAATGGGTTATTCAGTTTGGATCGTTCGATTTTAGTCTGTTTTGAGGAGTAAAATTCTAACTTTTTCATCTATTTTCATAGAGAAATGAAATAATGGATTTAAACACTTCAAATTTTCAAACTTCTTCAAGATTAAATCGACATCTTTATTTGATTTGAGAACGATAAATTTGGACGATAAATTTGAGAACCTTCCGAAATACATCCCAACAAGAGAGACTTGTTGAGATAATGATATATGCGTCGAATTAAATCACTCATATAAATTAATGTAAAATCAGATTTTCAAGAAGAGAAAAATGGGTTTGCCTTGAAAAAGAAACCTAAGAAAGAAGATGATTTGACAATATAAAAATTACATTAATGTAAATTAAATTATAAAAATTTATAATATCGCAGCAAATTATGGTAAATTTTTTAAAAAAAATATATAAAATAAACCATTATCTAGAGATCGCCATCCACATTGACAAAAGTAAATCAATCACACTAAGTTGTCAGATAACGAAATGTGCAGTAGTTTGGATTTGAGATCGCTTATTTTCTATAACCCTTCTAACTACTAACTACCAACTATATCTACCAAACTAATTAACTATACTGATTTGACCTAACTAAATAATTATTTGACTAACATGTCTATAATTATAATCTTATAGACTGTTATGATGGATATTGTAAATGAAAAATGAAAGAAAATCAATAATTATAAAAGATATTTCATGAGATAAATCGTTTAATTTTAATTTAGATAAATGATGATACCTAAATTAATAAGAATGAGTTAGAAGATATTTAATGAGAATAAAACCAAAGAATTGATTAAAATGTAGGACAACGTGTTCAAATAAGAACCCCATACTCGGCAAAGATTGAAGAAGAAAAAAAAGGCAATAAGCGAAATTGATAAGATACCTATCCAATTATATGAATTTGATTAGTTGAAATTTCAGATTTTATATATAACTTATATTAAAAAAATTAGAAAGGAAGATGAGTTTGACAGGTTGACAGACGAGTAAACGACAACTACATGCATGATGCATGCATGGTGTTATTTCACTGATAATAATTTAAAAAACAACAAGACATGTTATTACACTGCAAAAAGACTGTAGATGTAGACCAAACAATTCGAGTTAGATGACAAATGGTTTCAACCATGTTCCTCACTTCTCTCACATGGTGGTCCGTTTATTTCCGTACCGTCGAACATTTCTCTGATTGTCTTTTTGTAATTTACTTCACCCACAGTCCACCAGACACCAGTTCTGCTGCTGTAAGCTGTATGTATGTAGATTTTAATTTGAAATGGATTTTATAGTTTTGTAATTTCGGTATCATTTCGCAGTGATAAACGTGCGATGATTCAGACGATGGTTGTGGTTTGTTCTTGTATTTTACAACTTTTAATTAATTGCTATTTTCTACAAACAAACATTAAAGTCACTTTCTTTAATGACTAATGCACTGCGGTTGTCCATCTCGTTCATAATTCATATATATGCAAGTTAGCTCTTTCATTACTTCACCATTTAATTACTTGAGCTATGGCCTATGTATAGTTAAGGGAAACTATATATATATATATATATATATAACTCATTCTTGTTTAAAATAAAGACGTTAGGTATATGGAAATTAAAATATAGAAAAAACTTGATGAAAATTCATATTTAATCAACTTGGACGATCAAGATTTTATAAAAATGTCTCATCGGAAAATTGTTCTTAAAATATAAACTCACGTGGGTCACGTCCTTATTATGGAAATTTGAAAGGTGTGTGTGTAATTTATTATAAATTTATACATAGATAAATCTTCAACCATTCGTTGTTTTAATGTTTTCCATCGTACTCGAATCTTTGGTAGAGATACGGATGCAACTGATGCAAACCGTCCATCTTTGCATCATAGGTCAGATAGAATGTTTATTCTTAGAAGTTTTAGTCTGCATATCGAAAAAACATCCAGATAAATCATATAGATTATGGTGTCAGATGTCAGAATTTAAATCTGGGAAGGAAGAGAAAGAATCAGGAAAATAGATTAATTTACAAAAATAATTTTATAATCGACGCCTGAGAGATTCGAACTCTCGCGGGGAAACCCCATGTACTTAGCAGGCACACGCCTTAACCACTCGGCCAAAGCGTCAATTTTGAATATTTAACGCAAAGATTCAACTCAAACATTTTTTGACTTAAAATACTACGTTAGATTCAGAATCGCAAATATGGACCACTAACCGCCATTTATAAATACTCTACCATCTGTCTTCCTACAAAAAACGATCTGTCTCTCTACCGGCCTTCTACTTACTGTTTAAGATCGTTCTCCAAACGCATTCAGGTAATTCCGTTCTTGTATGGCACTGAGCTTTCTTGCAAGGAACGAGGTATCTGACCTCTGCATAGGGAAACCGACATTGACACCTCTTCCTGTCTCCACCACCGTCTCCGACGCTCTCTTTGCTCTCAGGCGATGCTTCGACTCCTACCTTAGCATATGCTCGTCTTCTTCTTCTTCCCACACTGCGACATCGGAATCAAAATCTGCCGGGAAAGTATCCATTGTCGATATCATCTGTTTCCTCTGCTCTGACTCCAACATCCATTCCCCCATCGCTGCTCTCAAATCCCCTGTCTCCGCTGTTTCCTCCGAGTATCTCATCCCCACTGTTGATCCTCACTCCAGGTATCGATCATTTGCTCTGTTTCGTTTTTTTTTTGTTTTATAACGGTTTTCTGACGTTCTTTTTGTTTGATTTCTGTTTGTTTAGTATTTTGGAAGGGTTGGATCTGATATTGGATGGTGGAGCTCGGAATCTTATTATTCCGAGGAGGAAGAAGAAAAACGGAAGCGGTGGAAAAGTTTCGGAAGTTGACTGCTGTTGTTTGAGTCAAGAGGATTTCGTTAGATTCTTCCTCGACTCCATCGGTATATTCTCCTCAGTTGCCGCTCAATCTGTGGAGACCCTAGGGATTATCAATACAGAAACTCTCGCCATCGGTTACAACGATCCTGCAATCTCAGCCATTCATCTCTTGAAACAAGCAGCGCTCGCTCATTCTGCTGTCGTTGTCGTAACAAACGACGGAAAACTTATTGGAGAAATCTCCCCTTCAACTCTAGCCTTCTTCTTCTCCGGAGGTTCCATTGAGAACGACACTGACGTCTTCTCCCTCCCTGCTGCCGTGGCCACTTTAACTGCCGGTGAATTGATGGCATTCGTCGACTGTGGCGGAGGTAACTCTATGATCCCGACTATCAAGGAGAGGCTTAAGGAGAGGAATCTGACAGGAATGCTGGAGTTGTTGGAAGGTGATTACGACGAGGATCTTATCTCGGTTTTCTCCTCGTCTTCTTCGGGGACTTCGTCTTCCGATGAAGAGTCACCTGCGACAAGGAAAAGCTCAATAGGTCGGAGAAAATATAGTAGGTCGGGGAGCTACTCGGCCAGAATGGGGAGGAAATCGGAAGAAGCTATTGTCTGCCATCGTAGGAGTTCCCTTGTTGCTGTTATGATCCAAGCTTTAGCTCACCGTGTTAGCTACGTCTGGGTTGTGGAAGAAGAAGACTACAAGCTTGTGGGCGTCATCGTCTTCCCTGATCTGCTCAATGTTTTCAGAGAGCAAGCCCTTGGTTTAGAATAATGATGACGTGGCCCATCGGATTTTACTCTTTTTTTTTCATCTTTTTCCTTTTGTGCAGTCCGTAGAATGGCATAATGGTAATATGAAAGTTCTCTAGTATACTCATATATGAGTTTGTCTTTATCCTGCCTTCTGTTTTTGACAATTCATCTTTAAAATAAGAATTTTTTTCATATCATTTTATTTGGTTATCGTTTTTTAATTTCAGTCAGAACTCATTAGACAATTCTTAAATTTATTCACATTTCACAATTTTACATTGAATTTATTTTATTTTTATTTTAAATTCAATTATTGAGATATGTGTGATAAAATATCTTAGTGATTTCAATTTGTCATCTAATTATTTTAATATTTTATTCAACTATAGTAGAAAATTATTTAATATTTTATTTTTTCTATTCATTTGTATTTAGAACATTATTTTTCATTATCAATACATTTAATATTTTCAAAAAAGAAAATGAATTCTATTTAAATGAAATTTGAGATTTACGTGAAGAAATTGAAATTGTTATTTAAAATTCAATTTTTAAATCTTGAGATATGTGACATATATCGCATAAAATATATAACCTGTTTGTGTTTAGAATAAACTGATTTTACCCAGTCCTCTTATTTATTTGGTAGGGCCGTAGGAATTTTAAAACTACAAATTTTATAACGTGTTATTTCATCATCACACAAAAACTGAATAACACAACAGGCAATTAGACAATATCAATTAGGCAATTAGACAATTATAATTAGGCAACTGAGATCTGATTTGACGGAATTAGCAATAAAAAAAATCAAGAACGCAATTAAGATTTGATCTGATTTCAAGGAACGCT
>LFYR01001010.1:118772-182098 GCA_001185155.1 Zostera marina | reverse complement strand
GCTACCAGTGGGCTCGCGGGGTGGCGAGATGAGCCGGAGGCTGTGGAGTCCACGACGCGCGCTCTACGTCAAACACCTGCAGAAGAGGAGGGGAATCGGCGACTCACGTGGGAGTAGGCGATTCGGGCTCCATAGTTTGCTCTGGTTGGAGTGTGTGTCAAGAGGATATGAGTTGAGGGTAGAGGTCCCCCAAGGACCCCTTTTATAAGGTCTTGGGGGACGTTTTCCCCATTCATGAGTGTGGGGCCCACGCCATTAAGGTACCCTATTAAGGAATGCCTTAATGGCGAGGGTCCGCTCAAGTAACGGCTGGGAGTCGGCGATTCAGGTATGGGAATCGCCGATCCAGATGTTCAATCGCCGACTCCCCATGAGCCTAGTGGCAGCCTACCAGAGCTGTCCACGAGGCCTAGAGTTAGCGATTCCCACCTGGAGTCGGCGACTTGGTAGTCCCAATCGGCGACGCCCAAGTGTTAGCTTGAGCTCTTGACGTAGACACGTGCTCCGCACCGTGGAAGCCTTTCCGGGGGTCCGGCATATAGCGACGGAACCCTATTCCTTGTCGAAGGGCGTTGTTGGGAGTGACTGACGTGTTTAGGCATGTCTCACCATCCCCCTTCCAGCTGAAATACTTCGGTCTCGTCCACAGGTTGTAATTTCTCCCTCTCTCAAATGTCGTGTGGGGCCTGGACGAGCATATTGTTCAATCTTGTCAGCTGGGTAGCCTTCTTATACTGTAGTCTAGAATCCTTTTGTGATCCCTTGACTGTTGCGACGAACCCCTTTAATGGGTATCGTATGCACTGGTGATAAGAAGACGGGACTGTCTTGATTCCATGAATGAATGGTCGTCCGAAAATGCCATGAAAAGTGGATTCTACTTCTACCACTATAAAATGACAAGTTCGACTGACCCTCCCTTGAATGGAACAGATGAATACTTTCAAATCAATAACACCGGCCACTTGAATAGCAATGTTAGTGAAACCATAGATGGCTTCCTTGCAGGGAGATAGCTCCTCCCTTTTAAGACCCATCTTGGTGAAAGTGACCATATAGAGGATGTTCGCGGAACTGCCACTATCGACAATCATCCTCTCGACTCAGGAATCGGGACCGATGTCTGCTTGGATCACGAGTGGATCCTCGTGAGGTTGCAGGACATCGTCCAGGTCCTCTTCGGAGAAGTATATAGACTTCTCCTCGCAGACCCGTTTTTTGTTGTCTCGAGGTGTCGATTGTGACATCAGCACCTTCCGGGCATACCCTCTGTTCTGACCAACGAAACCACCACCATATATCATATTAATGGTTTTCTGTTGGCGATCCTCGCTGCTGTCTCTATCTGGCGAAGGAGAACGTGGACGCTTCCCCTTCGGGTCAGATTTGCAAGTGTCCCGTCCTCGGGGTCCCTTGACGAAGTTGCCAAGTTCTCCCTTCGAGATCAGTTGCTCTACAAAGCCCGAGAATTCCCTACAATGGTCTATTTGGTGGTCGTGGTCTTTGTGAAAGCTAAACCTTTGCTATCAAAAACATCGTCAATGGCAAAACCAACCGGTACTGCGATATCATGGCGGTTGGCCAATTTCTATACAATTTTCCCCTCGTCTGGAGTTAAAACAGGACGAGCTGTAGGCCTACGATCCTTATTAGACACAGGGAGAAGCCTACTCCCAGGACAAAGGCTACAATCTACAAAAATAAACTCACTCCGGTTCCGCCTAGTTGGAGGATCTTTCAGCAAGGCAGAGTGAGAAACAGTGGTAGCTCGGATAGAACAGGCAATAAAGGAACTACCCTTCTTCGCATTTTGGAAAGAAAAGTAGTGAAAAAACAATCGAGATATCGGAATAATGTCAGAGTCCCTAAGGATGTTTATGAAACCTCTGACATAGAAGAAAAAGGCAGCACCTATCTGCGAAATACACACACCAGCATATAACAAGATTTCACTAATCAAAGGAGGAATCGGAAGGATAGGAAAAGTTAGTTAAATAAACTCTGGGAAGTGTCAACATAAAATAAGGGGGCACGTCACCCGTGAAAGCGTTAGGGAATGCCCAGTACACTCTTTCTCTAAGCTCTAAACTATTCAAAATCCTTAGAGCAGCGTCAATGGAAAGAGTGTTAGAACACTTACCTGCATTACAAGGCAATGGGTAACCACGGATATCTATCAAAGAGACAGAGCGGAAAGAACCATACCCAACCCCGTATTCCCCACGATCTAGGTTGGGAACAACATGAAAACCATCTCTAATCAGGACAAACCACTGACTCCTGGAACCATCTATTTCCCGATAAAAGGATGGGACGTCATGACTTGTCTCTTCAAGAGGCGAAGGGAAAGGATATTTCTCCTCATTTTCAGGAGGGTAATCCACAGGGGAAGCTTCTAGCACATGGATATTCTCGGGAGAAACCTCAGGAGGAAATTGAGAAGGGGTATCCGAGGCTATAGGGACATCTTCTGGGATAGACACCAAAGCACGGGTGGAAGGATATCCTATGTCTACATCCCGTTCGGGAGAGGAAGAACTATAAGACTCAGATCCCGATCTTCCAGGAGTTGAGGAGGACAAGAAAGATCCCGAGCCAGAAGTACCAGAACTAGACGAATTGAAGAAGCAATAGGAGAGCCTACAATAAAAAATCCAAAGTGAGCTTCAGAACAGAAACTTACTACTTGGAACTGATTTTTGCTTACGGCGAGCAGTAGGACCTTTTCTCTTCCTCTTCTTCTCGGCATCCGGAATAGGAACTTGTTTGGCATTTTCTCAACCACACGAGTAATATGCTCAGCAGAAAGAGGAACACTCTGCTCAGCATCTCGTTCCTTTTCCTGGGGGATTTCTTCTTGAGCAATCTTATCGATAGACATAATAACAATCTACACAAAACACCACGCTTAAATCAGTTTAGCCATTTTGTAAAGGTTGCGAACTTTAGAAAAAGTAGGAAAATTCGACTCCAAGAAAGTCGACACCAACAGTAATATCGGTTACAACTTTAGAAAGTCGACGACAAGAAGTCGGACTTCAAAAAGTCGAACCACAGTCCGAAGGGAAGGCAACTTCAAAAAGTCGGATCCCAGTAATATCGGTTACAACTTTAGGAAGTCGACAATAAGAAGTTGGACTTCAGAAGTCGAACCACAGTCCGAAGGGAAGGCAACGTCAAAAGACCAACTTCAAAAATTCGGATCCCAAGAAGTCGATCCCAGTAATATCGGTTACAACTTTAGGAAGTTGACGACAAGAAGTAGGACTTCAGAAAGTCGAACGACAGTCCGAAGGGAAGGCAACTTCAAAGGACCGACTTCGAAAAGTCGGACTTCTAGAAGTCGCACCTCTAAGGTTGAAGTCGAAGCCTTACGCGTTGGAAACTTGAAGGGCAGAAATGTCGAAGGCCAGAAAGTCGATGCCGCAGTGCAGAAGGAGTAGACGAGGAGTAAATGACCCCCCTCTACTATTTATAAGGGGAAGTCGAAGACGAACCGTCACGGGCCTATCGGACCCAAAACTCTGCAGGCCTCATGGGCCCAAAATGCCATGGTCCGAAAAAACTCTAAGTCCGTCCAGAATGTCCGACATTAGGGTACTGTTCATGCATAGACATCGACATCCTCAGAGAAGGATAGACATCGGCATTAACTTGGACATTGACATCCTCCACCAGAGAAGGATAAAGTCGACATTCCACAAGTAACAACATTGATATCCTTAGAGAAGGATAGATATCGACATTGACATGGACATCGATATCGATATCGACAACTTTGAAATCCTTAGAAAAGGATATAGTCAATCTACGTACTGCACCAGCATTCCTCAAAACAAAGGATAAGTGTCAAACAAGTACGAACAGGGAAAACATCTTTATTCAGAATCATGATTAAAAGAATGAAAATATTACAAGTCCCTAATTGAAATTAATACGGCGATGCAATCGACGAGGAACATGATTTGGTGAAGAACCACCACGTCGGGGGCACCACCGGTATCGACCACGAGAGGGGACAATAGGAGAAGCTACAGTTGGTAGATCGTCAACAGACAATTCTTCAAAAATTGATTCCCTAGCTGCAACAACAACGCTCAACAATTATTTGGCACAGAGCAGGAAGATTCATGGTGGGAGCCCGAGGATCCAAAATATTAAGAATTCGATCCAGCTCCTCAATCTCTCCCTGAATAAAGTCATCGAAGAGACTCATAAGAAGAGCCATGGATTAAAGAAAAAGGAGAATTGAAGAGTCTATTTATAGACCCCAAGGCCACACAAAACGACAAAAAGAGAGAAAACTGACCTCAAGATCGACATTTGCGGAGACAACCCAGATGATCGACTTTTTAAAATTCAGCACGACAACTCTACTTTTTAGGACAAACACAAGAGATCGACTTTTCGGTAAAATCGATGGACAAACACAAGAGATCGACTTTTCTGTAAAGTCGATGGACAACACAAGAGATCGACTTTTCGGTAAAGTCGATGGACAAACACAAGAGATCGACTTTTCTATAAAGTCGATGGATAACACGAGAGATCGACTTTTCTTTCTATTCACCAAGGCAGGAGGGTGTAGGAAAAATATCCCAAAAATTTTAAAAGATCACCAAGGCAGGGGGGTGTAGGAAAAATACTCCTGAAATTTTGAAAAAAGTTCACCAAGGTAGGTGGTGTGGGAAAAATACCCCTGAAATTTAGAAAGTTCACCAAGACAAGGGGGTAGGAAAAATACCCTGGAAATCCATAAATCCTCTCAGTCTCCAGAAGTGGTAGCAGAAGGGGCCTTGAAGGTGCAGAGGCCTTTACGGTCATATCACCAAAGAAAAATAATATCGATGATGGTACGACGACAGAATAAACTGTACCACTCTAAGATATTTGAACTCCTATAGTTGTTGGACGCAGTAACAAAATAGGACGTGAAATTAACTCCACCAACGAAAGAACGTAGGCGGAGGAAGTCTTAGTAGTAACAGGGTCAGGATGCGTACCTCATTCAAAAACCACGTGCCCTACCTATGAAAGAACGTAGACAGAGAGGTAAGTGTTCAAAAGTGAACCCCACCTACGGAAAAACGTAGGTAGACGGGGAACACATCGGCAAAACACACGTAACACCTACAAAGGGGTAAGCGTTCAAAATTGAACCCCACCTACGGAAGAACGTAGGTAGACGAGGAACACATTAGTAAAACACACGCCTTACCTACAAAGAGGTAAGTGTCCAAGAGTGAACCTCACCTACGGAAGAATGTAAATAGACGGGGGACACATCGGCAAAACACGCACCCTACCTACGAAAGAACGCAGACAGAGGGGTAAGTGTTTAAAAGTGAACCCGACCTACAGAAGAACGTAGGTAGATAGGGAACACATCGGCAAAACACACGCCCCACCTACAAAGGGGTAAGTGTTCAAAAGTGAACCTCACCTATGGAAGAACGTAGGTAGACGGGGAACACGTCGACAAAACACGCACCCTACCTACGAAAGAACGTAGACAGAGAGGTAAGTCTTCAAAAGTGAACCCCACCTACGGAAGAATGTAGGTAGACGGGGAACACATTAGTAAAACACACGCCCCACCTACAAAGGAGTAAGTGTTCAAAAGTGAACCTCACCTACAGAAGAACGTAGGTAGACGGGGGACACATCGTCAAAACACGCATCCTACCCACGAAAGAACGTAGATAGAGAGGTAAGTGTTCAAAAGTGAACTCCACCTACGGAAGAATGTAGGCAGATGGGGAATACATTAGTAAAACACACGCCCCACTTATAAAGGGGTAAGTATTAAAAAGTGAACCTCACCTACACAAGAACGTAGGTAGACGGGGGACACATAGGCAAAACATGCACCCTACCTACGAAAGAACGTAGACAGAGGGGTAAGTGTTCAAAAGTAAACATCACCTACGGAAGAACGTAGGTAGATGGGAGACACATCCGCAAAGCATGCATCCCACCTACAGAAGAACGTAGGCAGAGGGGTCAGTGCTCAAAAATAAACCCCACTTACAAAAGCAATAAGCAGAGGGGGACATATCAGCAAAGCATGCATCCCACTTATAGAAGAATGTAGGCAGAGGGGTCAGTGCTCAAAAATAAACTCCACTTACAAAAGTAGTAAGCAGAGGAGAACATATAAATCACGAGCTCCAGCCGCGGAAGCAGCAGGCAGAGGGATCAGTGTTCAAAAATGAACTTCACCTATGAAAACAATAGGTAGAAGGGACAACACGCAACTCCAGATACAGAGAAGGGGAGAGGTACGCGAACATTTCTCGGAGATAGCTCAGCAAGGCGTCCAGGTGGGCAAGCCAGGTTTCGCCTGGAAGTGGGAAATCAGGCTAGACAAGCTGTCCAAGGAGAACACTTCGGCTAGGACAAGCCGGACAATAGTTTCCAGAAGTACATGACAACCTCCAAAGAAGCATAGGTATAACCTCGCGGTCGTCAATGGGGGAGAACTGGTGAGATAGGATCACATATCCCAAGACATCACCAACAATTCACACCCCAGCACGCAGAGAACGGGGGAACACTGATAGTACAACGTCCGACACACAGACCATAATACTAAAAGATGTATCCCAAGATATCTAATACGCAGAGGAAGGGGGAATACTGGTGATATAGTATCCCGAACCCGATACGATATACCAGCAACTAGAAGTCCGGATAGCCCGAGATGAGTTGAGATACCTATTCTAGGTTTGGGGAGGTCCCAAGTCAACTCCTGAGAAGATCAACTTTACCAAGAGTCGACTTTCTCGGGACTCAACTTCTGAACAAAGTCGAATCCTAGGAAAGTCGATCCCAGAAAAGTCGATCTTGGACCAAATCTGATCAGTTAGGCAGTTGGGCGGTTAGGCGGTTACTGCCCAAATGACCAGATTACCCCAATAAAAGCCCTAGAAATAGGAGGCATATCTTACTCATTAAGGCAGGTTATTTGGAGTGAAGAAGTCCTAGTGAAGCAAAGCTCTGCACACTTGTGTTCCGGCCTGATTTCCCCGCGGAGTTCCTCGCCTGGCGCTTGTTGGAAGCGTCTTGGAGTACTGGTCGGGTTCCACCCATATCACAACCCTAGTTTGCGATCCGCAAATACAAATTAGGTATTTCACGAATATTTACGAATCTAACCCTAAGATTCTAAATATTTACGATAGTATTTTTATGTCTTATTTTTTTATTTAATTTTTGCG
Source organism: Zostera marina (assembly GCA_001185155.1). Taxonomy (NCBI): domain Eukaryota; kingdom Viridiplantae; phylum Streptophyta; class Magnoliopsida; order Alismatales; family Zosteraceae; genus Zostera; species Zostera marina. The sequence continues at coordinate 174,878 of LFYR01001010.1, read as the reverse complement.
ACTCTAAGTTAATTTGGAGATATAAATTATCCACAAATTTAACTGATGAATGAACTATGATTCATACGACCAAGCTTACGGCTAGATTGTCTAAGTGAGGGTTTTAGAGTCTAATTTACGACTAACAAGTGTCTAAGCTACGACTTGCGAATCTAGTTTCGAGCCTAGGTTATAATTTAAAGATAATTTATATGGAAAATTAATAAAGAGAAAACAAAAGATTTTTCATTGATAATCAAATAAATAAAAAATACTCAAAAAATCTCAAAAAATTCCAGGAGCCTATGTCTAATCCTTGGTTTCTCGGTTCTTGCGCTTGCACTCATCAAGGACTTCTTAGTTATTCAACTGCTCCTCAGGGTTTTTGTTGATCCATTCCACTATCTGAGTAAGAAAGTTGGATGGCAAGTCCGGAAACATGAATGGACCGAAGAAACTCATTTCCTGGAGTTGATCAGATTGATCATTTTCCTCCCACTCCAGGTCCTTTATCCTATCCGAAGAAGCATAAAGATCCTCATGGGCTTTCTTCAGCTTCTCTTCAGATTGGGAGAGATTCAACTCAAGATTTTAAATATTGGTACACCACGTAACAATACTCCCAATCTCTACATTAAGTTGACACTTTTGCGTGTCAATTTCTTTGGTAAGCTCAGCCTCAGAAACAGTCTTCGCCTCAAGCTCCTTGGATTTAGCCTCGAACTCTTTGCGGAGTTTCAAAATATCTCGAGAGTATTCCTCGCACTCCTTCTCCTTTACAGCAATCTCTTTATCCTTTTTCGGGAACACATTGTTTCGAAGATTGTTCACCTCCAGATGCTTTAGTCTTAGCTGGTGCACCACCATCCTGATATTCTTATACTTAGAATGAAGCTTGTTTAATTTCTCGCGCTGAAGAGAATCACTATACATCTGCATCTCAAGACAAGCGTTTGCTACATACGCACCCTGCAAAAACAAAATTATTATCAGAAAAACTATATAAAAACAAAAAAACAAAAATTCCGCGAGAATGAGTCACTCACAATGGTCATCATTTCTGATAGTTGGCTCCTAAGCAAATATCCAGGCTTCACCGCAAGAAGACGCATTGCCCTCTCCCACATCTCGGAATCCATATAGAGACTTGGATAGTTGAATGCAGGCTTGATGATGCACGGAATCTGCTACCAGTGGGCTCGCGGGGTTGCGAGGAGGGCCGGAGGCTTTGGAGTCCACGACGTGCGCTCTACGTCAAATACCTGCAGAAGAGGAGGGGAATCGGCCACTCGCAAGGGAGTGGGCGATTCGGGCTCCATAGTGTTCTAGTGTGGAATGTGAGTGAGTTAAGCGGAGATGAGATGGAGGACACCCCTAGGACCCCTTTTATAGGGTCTTGGGGAGTGCCCCAATCATTAGCGTGGGGCCCACTCCTTTATGATGCCCAATTAAGGGTGCCATAACGACGTGGGCCCACCCAAGTAACAATTGGGAATCGGCGACTCAGGTATGGGAGTCGCCGATCCAGAGGTGGAGTCGCCAATTCCCTTGTGGTCAGGTCCTCGGTCTACCAGACCCGAGTGCCCTGTCCGGAATCGGTGATTCACCCCTGGAATCGGCAACTTGGTAGTCTCAGTCGGCGATTCCCAGGATGCCTTCCGGGGGTTCGGCGTCAAGCGACGGAACCAAAGTACTTGTTTGAAGGGCGTTGCTAGGAGTGACTGACGTAATCAGACATGTCTCACCAGTACTCCCCCCTGAAGAGAGCACAAGAAACATGCGTGTATCACCAGTATCCCCCCCTAAAAGCAAGGTGATCCGCATCAAGGCAAAAGTGACAAGATGGGATTGAATCATTGCGGCCATAGCGACACAATGACTCTGTATCCATGCACTATCAGATGGGTTGATTCATTATCAGAATCTAGTTCCAGGCTAACGGAACTACGTACTTATAGTCTAACTCTTATCAGGAGCGACTTTTGCTGTGCCTCATCATAGCCAAAGCGACAAGATGAGAGGGAATTATTAAGCCCAAAGCGACAAAATAATTCCCGTCAATTAAGGCCAAAGCGACAAAATGGACTGACTCACTATCAGAGCCTGATTCTGGCCGAAGCGGCAGAATGCGTGGATTCACTATCAGAACTAATGTTTATAGTCCACCCTGATCAAAGGCGACTTTGCGTCCACAACGACGGTTACCCCACCGGGGCCAAAGTGACAAGGTGGGTCAAGATCATGAAGGCCAAAGCGACAAAATGATCTCCAAGTCTATCAAGGCCAAAGCGACAAGATAGAAGAATTATTGAGGCCAAAACGACAAAATAATTCTTGGTCCATTAAGGCCAGAACGACAAAATGGACCTGGATCTTTTAAGGCCAAAGCGACAAAATAGATCCGATTCTGGTCGAAGCGACAGAATCATACCTGCGAAACAAAAAACAACCTGCAAAATAATTATATCAGTCTAAAGGATATATTTATTGATTTACTGACCTTGCCGTGTGGAGCTGCCTCTCATGCTGCTCCTACTTATGCTCAATAAATCCTTGATCGATCTGGCCGAAGCGACATATTTATCATGCTCAAAATGTGACAGCTTCTGACCAAAGCGACAGAAGTGTCGGAAAGAGCTTATAATACTCCCCCCCAGAGTTCGACGACTTCTGGCCGAAGAGACAGAAGTATCGGGGAGAGCTTGTGATACTCTCCCCTTGAAATCATTAAGGCCGAAGCGTCAAAATGAACTCTGGTCTATCAAGGCCGAAGCGACGAGGTAGACCGACTCATTATCAGAGTCTGATTCTGACCAAGGCTACAGATTCACTATTAGAATCTGATTCTAACCCAGGTTAGAGAACCTGCTGATTCACTATTAGAATCTGATTCCGGTCAAGGCTACAGATTCACTATCAGAATCCGATCCTGGCCCGGACGGCGGAATCTTACCTGCGGAAAATGAAAACACTCTGCAAAACAACTAGATTAGTCCAAAACGCATATTTTTATTTGTTTATTGAACTTACTGTGCGATTTTACCTTTCGTGATGCCCCTCCTTTGCTCAAATTTATCCTTAGTAAATCTGGCCGAAGCGACAGATTTTACCATGCTCAAATTTTTTGACGACTTCTGGCCGAAGCGACAGAAGTGTCGGGAGAGCTTGTGACACTCCCCCTCGAAAACATGCACTTGTGGCAGTTTTGTTGGTATTTTACCCTGAGTCGGTAATTGGAAGCCCCAATCGGCGACTCCTATGGTTTGGGTAACTGCAGGGGGTATTTTGATTTTTACCCATCTGAATCGGCGACTCCCTCTAGGGTTCGGCGATTCCTATTGCAACTGTCGGATCTTTTTAGAAGATTCCTGAGATATTTGGAGAATATATGGGGAATATATGCAAAATCTCCAAATAAGGAAATAAATCTCACAGTGCTGCGAGATAGTGTCCGGAATCGGCGACTCCAGTGTGATATCGGGGATATGGAGATCGATTTCCGATCTCTCTTTTTGCAATTTTCGGATTCTCTGGGGGGTTTTTGCAATTTTCCCGGGAGCTATAAATAGTGGAAAGTTTTCCCCAAATCTCACAACACTTTTTCCCCCTCTCGAATCGCCTAAAACCCTAATTCTTTCAATCGCCGATTCCTCAGTTGTTCTTTCTTGAGTCGACGATTCCCACGTGATGTCTAACCCCGATTCGAGTGTTACTCCCCTTGAAAAAGCTGAAACCTCCGCCTTCATCAACGAGATGACTGTCGAAGGACTTGACGAGGTGTTGAACTCCGTCAAGTCGCCGATTTCCTTTCCTGACAGAGTGGTTGAGTCGGCGACTCTGGTCGTTTCACCTCGTGATTTGAACTTGAGTGCCTCTGTGTACGAACTGCTTGGAGCCTCACCGGAGTCGGCGATTCCGAGCAGGGCCCTTGAAGTTATGCCTGACAGACCTCTGGAACAGGGAGAAATTCCCGGGACCTCTGAGTCGGCGATTCCCCCTGTGGAGTCGTCGATACAGACTGGGCCCATCAAGGAAAATCTTTCAGGAGAAGAGGTCATGGCTCGAGTGCCGTTAGATCGGCGACTGCAAGCCGTGGCTCGCCGATTCTTCTTATTGGATCGGAGACTCAAGAGCTTGAGTCGGCGATTCCTATTGGTATGGATGACTCCTCCGCGCACCAATTTGATCCATTGGTAGTGAGTGCCGAGGGTCGCATATTATCAGGACTGAACCCGAACCAGGGGCCATCTGAGGGCGATGGCTCGAAGAAAAGGAAACGAAGACGCGGTCATGGCAGGGGTAAGGTCCATGTGCCGGAAGAAGATGAGAGGGTCCGCGTGCCCCTTAGTGTTGACTTCGAAAAGCCATTAACTCTTGATCGCGGTGTCCCTAGCCCGCATCGTAGAGCAGGCCGGCGCTCTATTGAAAGAACTCCGCCACCTCCCGTGGACTTGGACAGAAATCGAGATCCGGACCTCGATTTTGATACATATGTTGGATCGTCGAACCCAACTGGGTTCGCTCACTGCAAATTTGCTCTCAATGGTGTTCCAAGGTTGCTCCCAATAGGCCGCTCCGGGGACGGCGAATATGAGCAAGTCATGACTTCTGCAACCTTGGAAGTTTCGGGCGAACTGCATCCCCCATCCAACCTTAATGTGAGCGATGCTCGTAACTTGTTATCGGGGGTGCGTATTTCTGGACACGTGCGATTCTGGGTATCGCGCTATCAGCCTGCGAGTCTCCCACCATTGGGATTCCAGGCTATCCCGAGGGTCTACTTCAAATATTTCTCGGAACTTCCAATTACTGAGATAATGAGCGAAGTGTTACTCGCTTTTGACGTGTCGCTGTCGCAACTCCCGGCAGGATTCTTCGTGATCCTGAGAGGATTTTTGAATGTATGCTGGGGTCTAAGATTAACTCCTACTACGAGCTTATTCTTGAACTTTTACAAGCTCGTCAAATATTCAAAGCCGGGATCTGGTCGTGTTGGATTTATGCGACGCTATTTTGACAAGAATATCGTCGACGACCTACCGACCAACTTTGGTTCATGGAAGAAGGAATTTTTCTTTATTACTTCTGAGTTTCTTCCCGGGAGTCGTGAGGAATGGAATGACCCCGAACGAGTGCACATGAGTGCTCTCTTGGGTTGACTGCTAAGGATATTGAAGCCGCGGACCTGATCGGGAAAACACTTGTCGACTATTGCGTGCCGCGCGGTGTCCCCTTTGTCCTTTGCCAAAGAGAGGACTTCACTTTTGAAGATGTGGCTGAAGTTCAAAAGCCACAAACTAAAAAGGAGATTCTGAGCGGAAAAAAGTGATCGCTTTTATAATTTGACGCCTCTCCCCTTTACATGGCCAAACGATTTCGAGAGGCTAAGATAATAAGATTAAAGAAGAATAAAGCTGTTGAGCCCCGACGGACATTCGAGACGGGTTCAAGTTCTCGTTCCACACCCACACCTACTACTGGCTACCAGCGCTACACTTCTGGTGTGAAAATTTCGGATTTTAATGCCGATCCTCAGGTTAGGATGGAAGCCATGTCACTTCTATTGGCCAAGTCAGGGCGGTGGGTTATGAACGAGCTACTTCAACATATGACTGCCGTAAGTGCCATTCGAATTTTCCTTATGTGTATATATATATATATATATATATTTTTTTTCTAACTCTTTATGTTTTTTTTTGTAGGCTTGTTATATGGCTCATGCGTGCTATAGTGTCGATACCATTCATGACACTGAGAAACTTCAAGAAAAATACAATCAGTTTGACGCGAAGTTCAAGGAAAGCGAGAAGTCTCTTACCAAGCTGAGAAATGCGAAGTCCCGAATGGAAAATATGCGTGACAACATTCTGCCGAAGAAAGGCAAGACGATCGAGTCTAAGCAGAAAGAGATAGAAGAATATGTCACCAAGATATTGAGACTTCGAAAAGAATTGAAAGAGACCTCCGCTGGCTATGTTAAAGAAGTTGAAAATCTGAAAGCGCAGCTTGGAAGCGAGATAGGTCGTGTGGTCTCATCTGAGGCTACTATTGTTGATTTGATGAAACAAGTTGCCCAATTGAAGAATGAGAATACGGGACTTAAGAGTGAACTTGCTAGCGCGGAGGAGATATCGGCGCTCTCAAAAGACAAGTCCGTATTTTCTCGGATGGCCGAAGAGTTGGAGTTGGATGTGAGATACCAATCCGATCAACTCCAAGAACTTAATTATCTTCTTTGGACCTTCCGTGGTTCCCGCTCTACCACCTGGCTATATCACGGACATCATGACATGGGTAGAGCAGCATCCTGAAGAGCTCGAGAAGAACAAGGATGCTTTGGACAAGATGAAGGACGAAGCTGCTAAAGAGTAGATCATTTTAGTCCTTAGAATTTTGTAACTTTTTGAAATATTTTTGTAATCTTTTGAACTTTATTATTAATCAATCGCTTTGCTTTCTTTAATTAATTGTTTATTTACTTCATATCTTTGAATTGTAATTAAGACCCGAAACTAGATTCGCGAGTCGTAATTTAGCCGCTCTGAACGTAAATTAGACTAATCCTATCGCTAGCCACTCTGGGCGTAGACTTGGCCATGCGAATCGTAGCTCAGTCTATGGTTAAATTCGTGAGATGAATTAAACTTCACAATTAATAAAAACTCGTAACGTTGATCGAAGTAATAAGTTGAAAACAAAAAGTATTGAAAAAGATAACGGAAATACTTAACATTTTTCTAGATTCTAGAATTAACAAAAACTTTAGAATTCTACTCTAGGTTCTATTTGACTCCGGCCATAGCGATGGAGTGACTTTTTACCTTCATTGAGACCGTAGCGACAAGATGAGGTTGGATCGTTATGGCCATAGCGACAAAACGATTTCTAATCTATTGAGACCAAAGCGACAAGATAGACTAGTGAGTGTTTGGAAACCCTAACCGTGGGCGGTGTATGAACCTTTTTAGGGTTATGTTGGTGTGTACTCCACATGTTCCTGAGACTCTACCTCTATTCCCTAATGTGTAATTTACTTCTGGCCAAAGCGACAGAGTGACTTCAACCTTCATCGAGGCCATAGCGACAAGATGAGGTTGAATTGTTAAGGCCATAGCGACAAAACGATTCTTGATCTATTAAGGCTGACTAGTCGAAATAGATTTCTTATTTAGGATAGAGTTATGCAAAGGAAACTTAGAGAAATATAACTTTTATTGAAAAAAGAGAAAAGAATTTACGAAATAAAATCTAATTATTTTATTTTGCTATATGCATTGAAAGGACCTAAGGAATGGGTGGATGAATACTAAGCGTAGTATTGCTGCATGTTGTCTGCGTGCCAGGTGTTTGGAAACATTGTTCCATCCTGTCGCCTTAGGCGATAAGTTCCTGGCCTTATCTCCTCTTCGACGATGTAGGGACCCTCGAAGTTGGATGACAACTTATTCCTTGGTTTATTTCTTTCAGTAATGCTAGCCCTCCGCATGACGAGAGTTCCCGGTAGAAATACTTTTTTGCGTACTCGGCGGTTGTGGTATCGTGATACGCTGGCCTTGTACGATTCATTCCATAGGTTCGCCTCGTCACATGTTTCATCCCTCAACTCTAGCTCTGTTTCTAGGTTTTGGTCATTGTTTTGCTCGTCGTACCTCGAGACTATGTATGTTGGCATACTCATCTCGATTGGTACGACAACCTCCACTCCATATGTCATAGCGAAGGGGGTATTTCCCGTGGGGTTTTTACAAGTTGTGCTATATGCCCATAGGATTTCGCACGACTTGTCTGCCCAGGCCCCTTTTGCCGATTCGATTTTCTTTTTGAGTCCTTGTACGATGGCCTTATTGGTTACCTCCACTTGCCCGTTTGCCTGAGGTCGGTAAACGGAAGCGAAGTGAAGTTTTGTGCCCAGGTCCTCCCACATTCTTGAAAATTTCCCCCCTGTGAATTGGGTACCATTGTCCGTGACAATGTGTTGGGGAACTCCGAATCGGCACACTATGGAGCGATAAACGAATTTGACTGCCGCATCTTGAGTGATTTTTGCTACAGCCTGAGCCTCGACCCATTTCGTAAAGTAGTCAACTGCTACAAAAATGAATCGAGCTTTGGATGTCGAGGGTGGGAACGGTCTACGATGTCCAGTCCCCACCTTGCAAACGGGATCGAGCTCAAGATCGGAGTCATGTCCGCGGATGGTTTTTGTTGCATTGGACTATGCAACTGACATGCTCAGCACTTGCGGACGTAAGTGCGTGTTTCTAACCGTAATTGTGGCCAATAGTACCCCAGCCGTACGATTTTGAAGGCTAGTGCTCTTTCTCCCTCGTGGAATACGCACGATTCTTCGTGTACTTCCTGGATAACCCTATCTGTATCTGGCTTGGCCAAACAACGTAGTAGTGGGTTGTCGAAGGACGTTTTATAAAGAACTCCTCCAACGTTGCATTACTTGGCTGCCTTGTATTGCAATTTTTTGGCCTCGCCCCTATTGTCAGGAAGTACCCCATTCTTAATGAATGCCAGTATTGGTTGTCTCCAATCCTCCTGGGGATTGGATGTGACATTCATAACTTGGCAAGAGGGCTGGAGTACATAATCTACCAGAATTTCACGCTGACCTCCCTCCCAGGCCGATGCTAGCCGTGCTGGGCATCGGCGGGTGTGTTTTGAGTTCGAGGGATTTGCTCGATTTTAAACTCAGCGAACTGCTTGGTGAGTTCCACCATTGCTTCCACATACTTCCTGATTTGTGGTTCCTTCAGGCGAACTCACCAGTGGTTTGCCGAGCCACGAGTTGGGAGTCAGTGCGAAGCGTGACCTTCTCAGCGCCGAGAGTTCGTAATAGCTTCAGGCCATGTATGGCTGCTTCGTATTCTGCGACATTGCTAGATGCCAGGAAGTGAAGCCGTATCGAGTGTTCGTAATTTTTTTCATCTAGACTATGGATTTTTACTCCGATACCCGAGCCTGTGCTGCAACTCGAACCGTCTACTTCCACAGTCCATGGTTGGTTTAGGTTTGATGGTGTGAGCTCGACAATGAAATCTGCCACAGCTTGCCCTTTGATGGCAGTGGCTGGTCGGAAATCCAAGTCGAACTCACTGAGCTCGATTGCCCACTTAGTTAACCTTCCCAATATGTCAGGCTTCTGGAGTAGACGGCACAAGGGACACGATGTAAGTACTACGATCGTGTGCGTCAAGAAGTAGGCTCGAAAACGACGACAAGCATGGATCGCAGTGTATAAAATCTTCTCAATTGGAGAATATCGTATTTCTGCTCCTTGTAGTCGCCTCGAGTGGTAATAGATGGGAACCTAGTCCTTATATCTTTGTGCGATAAGGACTGCACTTGCGGTTTCCTTTAAGGCCGCTATGTACAAATACAGGTTTTCCCCATCCTTGGGTGAGGTCAGCATTGGAAGTGAGGACATATGTGCTTTTAGCTTTGTAAATGCCTCCTCACATTCCGGTGTCCAAGTGATACTACCCTTAGCCGCAGTTTTTAGTAGCTGGAAGAACGGTTTGCATTTGTCAACCGTTTGTGATATAAAACGACTGAGCGCATTAATTCGTCCGTTCAACCTTTGTACATATCTGATTGTGCGGGGGGCTTCCATATCAAGGATTGCTTGGATTTTATCGGGATTTGGTTTAATCCCGTACTGACCTACGTAGAAACCAAGGAACTTACCTTCCTTGATTCCGAAGGAACACTTGCTTGGGTTAAGCTTCATTCCGTATTGCTTTAATGTCCTAAGAGTTTCTCTCAGATCCTCGGGGTGTTTTTTCACGCTTGATGATTTGACCAGGATGTCATCAACATAAGCGGAAACATTGTGCTCGATCTGGTCCGCGAAAACCTTGTCCATTAAGCGCTGAAATGTAGCCCCAGCATTCCTTAGGCCGAATGGCATCACCTTATAACAGAACGTCCCTGAGTCCGTGATGAAGGATGTTTTTTCTTCATCAGGCTCATGCATCAGGATCTGGTTATATCCTGAGTGGGCATCCATCAGAGAGAGTTGTTCGTTACCGGACGCTCCATCGACTAGTTCGTCGATAGATGAGAGCGGGTAACTGTCCTTGGGGCATGCTTTATTGAGATCCGTGAAATCAATGCACATGCGCCACTTGCCATTGGGCTTCTTGACGAGTACGGGGTTGGCCAACCAAGTTGGATATCGAACTTCTCGAATGTGCCCAGCACTCAGAAGTTTCGATATCTCTTCGTTGGCGGCTTCCCTCCTGTCAGAGGTGAGCACTCGATGCTTTTGACGACGAGCTGGGATGGATGTGTCGACATTGAGTTTGTGCGTCACGATTTGACGCGGAATCTGTCGGAGCCTCACCCTCCCAAACGAACCTGTCCTTGTGCTCCTTTAGGACAGGTACAAGCTTGGCCCTTAGGTCGGGGGCTAGCCCCTTTCCTAGTGCCACGTGTCCCCCCTCCAGCTGGTACATTTCAGTCTCGTCCATGGGTGTAATTTTTCCCTCTCCCCGTTGTCAGGTGGGGCGTGGACGAGCATACTGTTTAGTTTAACCAGCTAAGTTGCCTTCTTATACCCTTGTCTAGAATCCTTTTGTGATCCTTTGACAGTTGCAATGATCCCGTTGATTGGGTATCATATGCATTGGTGATAAAAAGATGGGACAGCTTTGATCCCGTGGATGAAGGGTCGTCCAAAGATGCTGTGAAAAGTGGATTCTACCTCCACCACTATAAAACGGCATGTTCGACTAACCCTTCCCTTTCGGGATCCGATGGAGACCTTCAGGTCAATAACGCCGGCCACTGGGGCGGCGACGTTAGTAAACCCATAAATGGCTTCCTTGCAAGGAGACAAATCCTCCTTCTTAAGGCCCATTTTGATGAAGGTGTCCATGTAGAGGATGTCTGCGGAACTGCCGCTGTCGACAATCATCCTCTCGACATGGGATGTCGGACCGATGTCTGCTTGGATCACGAGTGGATCCTCGTGGGGTAGCAGGACATCATCCAGGTCCTCTTCGGAGAAGTATGTGGACTTCTCTTCCCGAGCCCTTTTCCCATTGTCGAGAGGTGTAGACTGTGACATCAGCACCTTCCGGGAGTAACCCCTATTCTGGCCAACGGATCTGCCACCAAATATCATATTGATGGTTTTCCGCTGGCGGTCCTCGCTACTGTCGCTGTCCGGCGAAGGAGAGCGTGGACGCTTCCCCTTCGGGTCAGGTTTACAACCGTCTCGTCCTCGGGATCCCTTGACGAAGTTGCCAAGTTCACCCTTTGAGACCAGTTGCTCGACGTAGATCGAGAACTCCCTGCAGTGGTCGGTGAGGTGGCCGTGGTCCTTGTGAAATTTACATAACCTTCCACCCTTTTTGCGTTGCAGGGTCCAGAGAACGGGCAGGAGGTAGATCTGCCCGGTTCTTGAGTTTGTCAAACAGTTCGCCTTTATTGATTGTCAGAGGGGTCTACTCCTTCCATGGTTGGGATGGACCCTTTGGCGACTGTTTGGTGGTTGTTTGATACACTTTATTATCGTGTTTGGTCTTCCATTCCTTTTTGTAGGAATTAGCCGCATTGTCAGTGTATTTGTTCGAAAAGCCTCAGAAGCTATTTTTTCCGCCGTAGCTCTTTTTTTCGAACTTTGGTTTTTCGAAGCTAGTGTTCTTATGTTCCACTAGCTTATTCTCATTCTGCTCTTCCACCTCAATAAACGATTGGGCTTGCTGGAAGAGGTCAGGTAGGGTCTCCACCTTATGGAGAGTGAGATGCTGGGCCAGAGGGGAGTAGGGTACTAGCCCATTCGTGTATCCCGCTATGGCCAGACTCTGGATTAAGTCGCTCACTTCCGTCATCATTGAAGTGAACTTAATAGTGTAATCCCTCAACGACAGCTTGTTCTGTCGTAGTGCCAGCAGTGCGTTGGCACTGTGTTTGATCTTAATCATCCCCACGTGCTGGGAGATGAATTTGGATGAGAGGTCCGTAAAGCTGGAGATCGATCCAGCTGGCAGACCAGAAAACCACCGATCGGCGCTGCCCTTGAGAGTGCCAGGGAATGGCCGACACAACAGCGCGTTATCGGTGGTTTGCGGTTCCAAGACACTAAGGTAGAGGTTGATGTGATCTCTTGGATCACCCGAACCATCGTACGCTTCTATCCTGGGTACCCGCCAGGTTTGTGGAAAAGACACCTTCAAAAGGTCCTCTCGAAAAGGAGCACTTTTGATTCTCAGAAATTCCATCGGACCGCTGGCGGATGGGTTGCTCGCCAACTTCCGACGAAGGTCTTCCACAAACCGTGTTGTAAGAGTCTTTTCAGTGTGACTCTTACTAGGTCCAGCCTTTGCTTTTGAAAGCTCTGGACCATCCACAGCCCGACTCTTTATCTTCATTCATCGCTTTGGCTGAATAAGACCACCCACAGCCCGACTCTTTGACCGAAACGAAAATCCATCGCTTTGGATGGATTCACCTCGTTGTTTCGGTAATAAAAAAAATAGTATGGGGCTTTTCGCCTTTTTTCACTTCCAGTGATTCTGTCAGTCCACATCCGGAATGCCCAGATCTGATTTTGGGATTCTGCAACCACACATCACGTGAAAAAAGTTTTCTCTACGAGTACCAAAAAGTAGAATTTCCCAACAGTGCAAGGAATCTTTTCTGGGATAGGTCTAAATAGGCATCCCAAAAACCACCGCCGGCGGCACGATATTCTGCAAAAAAATTGCAAAAAAAATTGCGATTTTTTTTGTTAATTTCAAACTTTGGGGACTAGTAGTACTCCTCAAGGGGGTCACAAAACTACAAAGAAATATCATACAAATTTTTTTCTGTTTTGTACCTACCCATAGCTTCCGACACTTCGGAAGAACTTCCACTCGTAGTCTGTTGCTTCAACCCAATAGAAGCAACCATCCCATTTATGGCTCCTTTTACTAAGGATCATAAAAAGAAAGCTCCCTCTACTGCTGCTGAAGTAGGAGCTTCTGGTAGAAGGGTTGGTTCCCGTACTGTACCAACCTCTAAAGCACCACTGTCCGCACATAAGGTGCCCTCATCACTCCCACTAAATGGCGGAGGTACCACACTACCCGGACCAAATGGGGGAGTGAACCTAACTCCTGTGTTAGAAGAGAGGTTGATTAACTTTATGGATACAATAGAAAAATGAGTTAGCAACCTCGAGAAAGCGAGGGGCCACAAGACCATCATCTGCGAAGGAGCGGGTGAATTTGGGTCTTACTATTCTTCATCTGCGGAGAAAAAGAGGAAATCTCCAGTCCCTCCTAAAGAAAGGGCTGGACCTAGTAAGAGTCGCACTGACAAGATCCTTACGACACGGTTCGTGGAAGATCTCTGTCGGAAGCTGGCCGACGACCCAGTCGCCAGCAGCCCGATCGAATTCCTGAGAATCAAAAGTGCTCCTTTTCACGAGAACCTTTTGAGAGGATCTTTTCCACCAACCTGGCGGGTACCCAGGATAGAAGCGTTTGACGGTTCGAGTGATTCAAAATATCACATCAACCTCTACCTTAATGTCTTGGAACCACAGACCACCGATAACGGGCTGTTGTGTCGGGCATTCCCCGGCACTCTCAAGGGCAGCGCCTATCGGTGGTTTTCTGGTCTGCCAGCTGGCTCAGTCTCCAGCTTCGCGAACCTCTCTTCAAAGTTCATCGCCCAACATGTAGGGATGATAAGGATTAAGCGCAGTGCTAACGCACTATTAGCGCTCCTACAGAGGGACATGTCTGGTGATACAGTATCCCGAACCCGGCCACAACTTACCAGCAACTAGAAGTCCGGATAGCCTGAGATGAGTTGAGGTACATATTCTAGGATTTGGGAGGTCCCAAGTCGAATCTTAGGAAGATCGACTTTCCCAAGGATCGACTTCCCTGGGATCGACTTCCCTGGGATCGACTTCTGAACAAAGTCGAACCCCAGGAAAGTCGGATCCCAAGAAATTCGATCTTTGGAAAGTCGACCTTGGGCCCCGATCTGATCAGTTAGGCATTTAGGCGGCTAGGCGGTTACTGCCCAAATCACCAGATTACCCCCATAAGAATCCCTACAAATAGAAGGCACCCCCCACTCATTGAAGGCAAGTCATTTTGGAGTAGAGAGTTCCTAGCGAAGTAGAGCTCTGTGCACTTGAGTTCCGGTCCGATTTCCTGCGGAGTTCCCCGCTTGGCGCTTGCTGGAAGCGTCTTGGAGTACTGATCGGTTTCACCCTCATCAGTTGGCGCCGTCTGTGATTCAAAGATACTCACAACAAAAGCTCCTCGACTTTTGCGAAAAAAGAGTTCGACTTTTTTCCAAGCCGCCAGCCAGGGAGTCTTGCGTAGAAATTAGCTCGTCGAAAGGATCGACTTTTCAGGAAAAAAGAAGATCGACTTTTTTCTCTTCCTAGAAGAAAAATCGATTCCTCAAGGAGCTACGCTTTCAAGCTACGACTTTTGACGAAATCTCCAAGTGTACTAGGTTCGACTTTTTTTCTAAAGTCGATCTCTCCAGGATGGTAACAACAAGAAGTACTTCTCAAGGGGGAGGCAACTCCCAGGAAGTACCAGAACAACAGTCAGGCAACTCGAGGACTAAAAAACCAGTGGGTCGGCCACCTAAGGCTAATAAAAATAAAAGCAAACATAATGAAACTGAAGTTGAACCTGAGTCAACCCACCAAGTATCAGCAGGTGGAGAGAATCTAAATATCACGCTGCAGGCAATAGCTGAGGCCATACGACTCCTTACTGAAAGGGGACAACCTCCAAAGGAGCAGCCTCAAAAGGAGAAGTCTCAGGAAGAACAGCCTCCAAAGGAGCAGTTTCAGGAAAAACTTCCTCTAAAGAACCAGAAAACATGGGCCTCAGCAACATAGGGTTCCCGCGGATTCGTACAAGTACTAGTAAAAGAATTGGTACAAATGAAAGAAACTATAGCTAGAATGGGCGAAAGACTGAAAAATCCAAAGTATCAATGTTCCAGTCAAAGGTGCAAGCATCAAAGAAGGCCAAAACGCAGCATGAAGTGTCAAGCTATAGAGCGACACACTCTAGCGCGGTACCACCTCACGGAAATAAAAAACCAGGGGAGCAAAAATCTCAGGTACCACCTAAGAAACCCGCGTACAAAGAAAGAACGGGAGATACAGAGGGGGAAGAATGCGAACTCCCAAGCTGGTTAGAAGGCATGGAGGCTCTGCACAAGTCACTAATGATGAAACCAGCACCTTCAAAATTCAGGCTGCCTAGGCTACAACTCTATGATGGGAAGATGGACTCAGTAGACCACATAAATATGTTCAGAGGAACAATGCAATGGGTCACAACGAGAGATGACATCCTGTGCAGAGCATTCTCAGGAACACTAAAAGGGCCTACATATAGATGGTTCGTCGAATTACAACCAGGGAGCATAACAAGTTTTACAGACCTGAAGAAAAAGTTCATTGCCCAACATTGTAGGAACACAAGAGTCAGGAAAGGCACTGAGTCATTATTTGCAATCAAGTAGAATGGAAACACGCTTCGGAATTACACAACTAAATTCACAGAAACTATGCAAAAAATCTCTGATCTGAACACAACAATTGCAATATGTGCATACTCCAAGGGGCTAGACATGAACACATCATTAGCAATAAAGCTAAATGTAAATAATGTAAAATGCATGGAAGACCTGCTGACAAAGGCTCAAAAATATATAAATTCTGAAGAATATGAAAAAGAAAAAAGAAAAGGTTATCATAAGCAACAAAAAGGCATATGAAGCACCAAAACAAAAATTCAAAAAATTCGAGAAAGGAGAACCATCCTGGAGACCAAAAAGGTCTACCAGACATCTGAGGAGTTCGGAAAATCAGGATACCCAAGGTTCAAAGACTTGGGATTCACAGTTTTCAGCACTCCAAAAGAGGAAATTTACAACAAAGAAAAAGGAAGGATAAGGTTTCCTCAGCCAGTAAAATTAAACCCTGCAATAAAAGAGGCCCGGACAAGGATGAAGAGGTACTGCAAGTTCCACAAGGATTACGGGCACACACTACAAAAAACCAGCGCAGTTCTGGCGGCAAATTTCGGCGGTCTGGGCCTCAGTATAATGGTTCCTGGCAGCCAAGCCGACGATATTCCATCGCCGGAAGTAATGTCGCCGGAATTGTGAAATACCGTTGAAATACCGGCGGCAAAAAATTGTGGATTCCGATTTTAACAGAAATTGTCCCGGCGGCTTAGTCCCTGGCATTTTTTTTTGAAAATTATATCCCGGCGGCCAGGCCGTCGGCAGTTATTTTTGGAAAATAATTTGCCGACGGCCTGGCCGCTGGCAGTTATTTTTGGAAAATAATTTGCCGACGGCCTGGCCGCTGGTTAATATTTCCCGGCAGGAAAAAAAATTCCCCGGGAAAAAAGTTCTGGCGGCCAAGCCGTTGGTTCACTTTTGAAAAAAAAAAAAAAATTGAAATTAATAAATTAATAAATTATTTAATATATGAAATTAATAAATTAAATTTGAAATTGAAAATGAAATTGAAATTGAAATTGAAGTTTAATATTTAATGTACAACAAAAATTAAATTCGATAATTACTAATTTAATTTCTTTTTTTCGCTCTTCTTCTTTTTTTTAGTTGCGACAACCTTTCGTAATGCCTCTTTCGTGAATATAATCGATCTTCCTCCGCGCGGTTGTGGAGTAGTGTGCTCCTCTTGTGGCGTAGTTTGTTGAAGAGGCGTCGTAGTTTCTTGCGTTGGTAGTTGAGTAGGCGGTGCGGCTCTAGAAGATGACGCTCCAGAAGTATAAATGTTGAACCCTCCCGCGGGATGCGCTGCATCGTTGTTGAAGATTGGCGGAAACTCCGGTAAGCGCAAGTTCGGATTTTGAGCGAACATTGCGTTGTTGTATTGTTCGAAAAACGCCATTTGACGAGCCATCGCCTCATTCTGACGAGCCATCGCCCTCTCGACAGCCTCGTTAACCTTATCTTCAACCTTTGCTTCGGTCATTGCATCTTTTCCTTTATCCATGCAGAAGTTCCCCACATACATCCGATGCGTTGTCTTTTTGCTCAATGAGAAACCAGTTGTTCCTAATGTTCTTGATTTCTTCGAGCTTCTACCGATAAATTCGGTTATAGCAAATTTGATTAGAGCCTAATTAAAAAGAAAAGATGATAATAATTAATGTAAATATAACTAATGAATTATATTGGAAAAAATATGAAATAAGTACCGTGTCAGTCATTTTTTCTTGTTGAGCCATATTTTTGGCTTCTTCACTGTCTATCCATTTAACCGCTTTATCCTTAAAAAACAAATGAGAGTAGTCAAATAAATAGTAATTAACTGTAATTAAAAATTTAAAAGATTACGTACCACTCGTTCGTCTTTTGGATAAGCTGCCTTTATATTGAGTTTCCAAATTTCAATATCATTTAATCCCTTTTGTTCCTGTAATATTAAAATTAGGAAAAGAAAGAAAAAAGAACTTGAAAGTAAATATGAAATTAAATAATTTACTTACAGCTTCGTAATTTCTTTGTGCTAGACTTTTCGAACCTAAACTGTGTGATGTTTGTTTAGCCCGATTGCCTTTGTTAATTTCAGAAATTTCCTATATTAAGTTTTAAAAAATAAAATAATTAAGTTATTAATTGCATTTAAAAAGAAGAAATTAATTAATACGTACTAATCCCCTCGGTGATCTTCTCTCGGTCAGCTTTTTTAGAAATTGTTCTTTGATGATGTAATCGGGTAATGTTCTCATAACCTCTTCGACTGTTAGATCTTTGTTATTATATTTATCTAATAAAGAGTTATAAGCGCTTCTCCATAATTTGTTTAACCTTTCATTGACACGTCGATAACCAAAGGTTGACACGCTGTAATCAAATTCTCTCTGTTCGATGAATAATTATAAAATTAATTATTAATTAACTATAAAATCTATAATAATAATTAATTATTAATTAATAAACCTATATCGTTGTCATCGCCTCATCTATGTTTTTCTGGTCTTGTTCAATCTACGGTACGTCCATTGGTAGTAGCTTGAAATCGTTCGCGACCATTGCGCATTTCTTGTTTAGTTTTCTTGCTACGCTATCGTGGACAATTTGATCATTTCTGAATTTTATTACAAACCGTTGTCCTTGTGATGGATGATATTCAGCATGATCTTTGTTTTGTTCTCTTGTTTTTTTCTTCGTTTGATCACCATCGCACCCAGCCATGTTCATGTCATGTAGATTCGGATGATCATAATCTTGTTCATCAGTTGAATAATCACTCTGATCGGGAGTCGTGACGACCATGAAAACCGATAGAACGAATGCTACTAGTAACCAATACATCTAAATAAAATAAAGATAAACTAATTAATTGAAAGATAATATAAAATAAAAATAATATTCAAATTCATTATACATCGTCTACATCAAATATTTGTCTATGAGGTCTTTTTAATACAAAACTCTTATTAGATTTAATAGGATCTATTGAATAAAAACATTGTTTAGCTTGTTCGGCAAAAATAAACGGTTCTTCCCCGTATTTTGGCATAGACGTTTTCACACTAACCAGACCGAACTCGTCTTTTTTATATCCTTCGTACCATTTGCAGTGAACACATGGGATATTTCAACATATCGTGTCCGTAACACACTTTGAAAACTTTCTGAAGAGTTCCATGGTACGAAAGATCATCAATTTTCGGATCGTCATTTGGATTCTTTAAGTATGTGGATGTAGTGGCGGAGACTAAGATACCGTGATTTTGTGTCTTTTTTAAATTTGACACTTCAAAAGAAAGAAATTTCACACCGTTTAAGATGTAGCCGTTGTACGATTTTAGGAAGAAATTTGGACCTCTTGATATCGAACAAATATCTCGTGAAATATTCTCGTCCTTGCCCCTATTTTTCTGAATATATGTTTCAAACCAGTCTGCAAATTTTTTGAAATGTAATTTTTAGGAAGTAATAGTCGGATAACTAATATGTCAAACGTAAATATTAAATAGATACGAAAAAGATATATCGATGATATGAAAATGATTAATCATGTCATATACGTACCTTTGTTTTAGGTCTTCGATATGAAGATTTCGGAATATCTCAATAATATCCAAATTGAAAATGATATATCGATGAACTTGACCATGTTCAAGTTTAGTGAGCGAAGTGTGAGTTGATGCGCCATAGTAACCATCGATATATCTTTCCGTTCTATTTGACTTAGTTTCAACGTTATGTAAAAAACGTGAACAGAATGTCATAGATTCGTCGGCCAGATATTTTTCTGCAATCGACCCTTCAGGATGACTACGGGTCCGAACGTATTTTTTCAAAGTCAATAGATATCTTTCAATTGGATACATCCATCGATAATGAACTGGACCAGCCACTTTCGCTTCACTTGCAAGATGTACTACTAGATGTATCATTATTGTAAAAAAACTCGGAGGAAATATTTTTTCCAAGTTGCACAATGTAATAACGATGCTTTTTTCCAATCTTTCCATATCTTCTACTACAATCGCCTTAGAACAAATCGCGTTGAAATACTTGCATATGTCAACTAAAACAGATGTTTAACTTCGGATGTGTTGATCGACATAACGCAATTGGAAGTAATTGTTGCATTATCATATGACAATCATGACTTTTCAAACCTGTAAACTTCCTTTCTTTCAATTTCACTGTTGAGGAGATGTTGGAATTCATCCAGAAATTTGAGATCATGAAACACTTTACAGAAAATCATCTTTTCTTCATTATTGAGATTGAATATCGCCTTTGGAATCTTCCATTCAGAATCATTAATCTTTACTGGATGTAACTCGGAACGAATTTTCATTTCTTGAAGAACCAAACGGGCACTCAAATTGTCTTTCGATTTGCCATCCATTCCCAATAAAGTGTTTATAATATTGTCGCAAACATTTTTTTCAGTATGCATAACGTCGATATTATGACGTATCAACAAAGTCTTCCAATATGGCAATTGAAAGAAAATACTAACTTTTTTCCATCCAGGAGGTAAGGACATGACTTTCATCTTCTTCTTTGATGGTCTCTCATCGTTTTTGCCGAAAATAATAGAATTTCTAAAAAAATTCAAATTCAGAAATACCTCTTCTCCCAAGGGTCGTTTAGGTGCTTCTTCACTTTCGATTTTGTTATTGAAATCCTTCTTATTACGTCTATACGGATGGCCTTTTTCCAAGAAACGACGGTGTCCAAGAAAAGACTCTTTCTTTCCATATTTCAATCGAACACTACTCGTTTTTTCAGAACAAACTGCACATGCCAATTTTCCTTTCGTGCTCCAACCAGAAAGATCACCATATCCAGGATAATCATTAATTGTCCACATCACTGCAGCATGCATTTGAAAGCTATTCTGAGTAACGACGTCATATGTACTGACACCAGTGGTCCATAAAATTTTTAACTCATCAATCAATGGTTGTAAGTAGACATCTATATCATTTCCAGGTGAGGTAGGCCCGAATCAGGTCTACCCATTGTCACGCAAACCAAATTACGCATTTCATTGTTTGGTTCATCTTCAACAATATTTTCTATGTTTGGTTCTGAATCGTAAGTTCGCTCACCATGTTTCGTCCATATAACATAATGTGCCAACCAGCCATTCATGAAAATGTGTTGACGTAAATCGGCAATTGAAATCACATTTCTATTAGTACAGTCTCTACATGGACATGGTAAATATCCTTCCTTATATAAACCATGGCATTATCGTAAACCATATTGAACAAACGCCGTGAGGCCATCTCTGAATTCTTGGCTACAGGAGCTCAAAGTTAACCAAGCCTTATCAGGTACCTGTATTTCAGACATTTAACTGAAATACATACTATTATAATTGATTAATAAACAATTATTTAAAAACTAACTAACAATCAAACTTATAGAAAATCTGATTGTTAATTTATTTAATTAATAATTCATTAAATAATTAAATAATTATTTAAATTAAATAATTAAATAATTAATTATTAATTAAATAAATAAATAAATGATTTTAATTTTTAGATAATTGTTTTCAACATTGGATTTTAAATCAAGTTCTTAATATAAAAACTGATTAATGGAATTTCCAATATTTTCTTAATTGGATTTTAAATCAAGTTCTTAATATAAAAACTGATTAATGGAATTTCCAATATTTTCTTAATTAATTATTATTTAATAATTAATTATTAAATAATTAATTAATTATTAACTAATAAATAATAAATAATTATTGAACAATTACTTAAAAATTAACTAACAATCACACTTATAGAAAATCTGATTGTTACTTTTTTTAATTATTAATTAATTAAATAATTATTTAAATTAAATGAAATTAAATAATTATTTAATTATTAATTAAATAAATGTTTTTAATTTTTAAAGAATTGTTTTCAACATTGGATTTTAAATCAAGTTCCCAATATCAAAACTGATTAATGGAATTTCCAATATTTTCTTAATTAATTAATAATAATTAATTAATTAATTATTCAACAATTATTTAAAAATTAACTAACAATCACATTTATAAAAAATCTGATTGTTACTTTTTTTAATTATTAATTAATTAAATAATTATTTAAATTTAATTATTAATTAAATAAATGATTTAAATTTTTAAATAATTATTTTCAACATTGGATTTTAAATCCAGTTCTCAATATAAAAACTGATTAATGGAATTTCTAATATTTTCTTAATTAATTAATTATTCAACAATTACTTAAAAATTAACTAACAATCACACTTATAGAAAATCTGATTGTTACTTTTTTTAATTATTAATTAATTAAATAATTATTTATAATTTATTAAATAATTATTTAATTATTTAATTAATTATTAATTAAATAAATAAATAAATGATTTTTAAATAATTGTTTTCAACATTGAATTTTAAATCAAGTTCTTAAAATAAAAACTGATTAATAGAATTTCCAATATTTCCATTAATTAATTATTAAAATAATTAATTAATTATTCAATAATCACTTAAAAATTAACTAACAATCACACTTATAGAAAATCTGATTGTTAATTCTTTTAATTCTTAATTAATTAATTAAATTATTAATAAATTATTAATTAAATAAATGATTTTAATTTTTAAATAATTGTTGTTCAACAATTATTTAAAAATTAACTTACCCTAACCCTAATTAATTAAATAATTATTTAATTATTTTTCAATTAAATAATTATTTAACTAATTTTATATAAAATAATTACTAAACATTTATTTATCTAATTTTTAAATTTATTTAATTTTCTATTTAATTTGAAATCATGCATTCATTTTAACTCATGCATTCATTTTAACACATGCATTCATTTTAACTCATGTATTTCAATTCATTTCATGGCATTTTATTATTTCATAGCATTCATTTCAAAAAATTTGTATTCATTTTAAATTCACACAATTTAAGAACATGCATTTCATTTTCCAATTATTTAATTAACATGCAAATTATATTAACTAATTAATAAATGAATAATTTAAAATGAATAAAAAATATTACATTGATCGATCGATGAAGATTAAAACGTAAATTGAATTTCAACCGGAAATGCTAATTACAACTATCCGTAAATACCTACAAAAAAATATCAACACATAACATATATATCGATCAATTCGATCAATAGACACAACAAAACACATAAAATATCATAAACTATATATCGCAACACAGTCAATATCAAAAGACCTTAATTAATTTGTAAATTACATACCTTGATCAAAACAAACATCTGGCGTGAGATGGTCCATTAACAATTAAAAACAGTTCGGCACAGCAGGGAACGGAGATCGGATATCGGAGACACAAAATCCAACAACAATTCAATCTAAAAAATGACATAAATTAAAAGAGAAAATTTAAATAATTAATTAAAACAGAATATTTAAATAAAAAATTCAAAAAGAATTTAAAACAGAACATACCTATTTGATTAAATTAAAACAAAAATTTAAAACATATTTGATTTAAAACAGAACATACCTACTTGATTTAAATAAAAAATCCAGCAAATCTATTTGATTAAAAATTTAAAACATAACATACCTATTTGATTAAATTAAAACAAAAATTCAAGAAACTACCTATAATAAAATTTCAGAAACTACCCTATTCCAGCAAACCATATAGATCAAAAGATTAAAAGATCAAATATCAACTACCTATTCCATCAAACACACAAATAAAACATTAAAAGATCAAAATAAATAAAAATTCATTATAGATCAATTAATAACAAAAAATTTCAGTAAACCATATTGATCAAAATATTAAAACATTAAAAGTTCAATTATCAACTACTTATTCCAACAAACATACAAATAAAACATTAAAAGATTGAAAAAATCAAATAAATTTCCAGCAATAAGTGTTTTAACAATTATAGATCAATTAAAATAAGTGTTTTAACAAAAAGAGTAAATATTAAACACTTACAAAAACATCAAAACACAAAATCATTTAAAAAAATAAAAAAGTAAAACATTCAAACCAATAAATTAAAACAATCATAACATTTAAAACATTTAACCCTAACAATTTAAAACATTTAAAACAACACACTAAATCAAACATCAACCATAAATTTTAAAAACCCCATTTCATAATACCCTAAATTAGAAATCCCCATTTCATAAAACCCTAAATATAAACCCCCTAATTACTATAACTTTCACAAATAATAAATCCCAAAATCAAAAAACCCCAAATCATAAACAACAAAAAAAAGGAGAGAAAAAGATGAATAAGAAGATAACAAAATAACAAAAGAAGATAACTAATGGAGGATGAAGAACATACCTTTAGGAAGAACTTCGAAGATCACCGGAAAGAAATGGCTGGAAGATCACCGGAGAGAAGTTGGGGGAGGGTTAGGGAGGAGTGGGAGTAGTGGAGACATTTTTGGGGGAAAAGAAAATGAAAGAAATCTGAAAATTTTTTACTTATATAAAAAAAATCCTGGCGGCCTGGCCGCCGCGAAATACTTAAGTTCCAGTTGACTAAGTTTGACTGTACGGGGGACCACGACGGCGCAAGTGGTAAAAATTAGGGTTTCCCAAAAATACTGGCAGCTAGGCCGCCGGCTACTGAAAAAAACAAGCGGGAAAAAGTATCCAGCAGCCAAGCCGCCGACAATTTTTCTACCGACCGTTAAGGGTTTTAGGATACCGGCGGCCAGGCCGCCAGCTCACTTCTTCCCGACCGTTGGGAAAATTGGAGCTGGCGGCCAGGCCGCTGGCATATTTTTTTAAAAAAGATACCGTCGGCCTGGCCGCCAGCTCATTTCTCTCATTTACGAGGGAAAATTATGTCGGGGGACAAGTGTAACATTCCGGCGGCCTGGCCGCCGGGAGATGGGCGCCAGAATTATGCTGGTTTTTTGTAGTGGATTTTTTCCGCCTTTACAACTAGGTTCGCCTTCGCAATTGCATCTTTCGCTAAAGTTTTGTAATCGAAGCCGCAATTGTGCTGGTTGGAATAACGATGGGCAGGGCAGAAGACGTCATCGCACCGATACTTGTAAACCATCAGACCAATTTTCTTTTTGGAGAAAAAGCAACGATTCGTCGATTTCTTCCACAGCTTTGTTTGAATTTACAGCTTTGTCATGAGCTTGTTTGTCTTTGTCTACTTTTGCTACGGGGTTCTCCAAGGAAGGATCTCCGATCTTGAAATAATGAGTCATTTCCACGTTTTCCTTACAAGGAAAGGGGACGATGGAATCCACCGGAGCAAGCTTTGATTTATTCAAGATGTGATCCTTGTAGCATTTAGAGCTCAGGTTGTTCACCACGGAGTTTCCAAAAAATCCGCATCCGTTGGCATACATCATAGGCATGGTTGGCGTCTGTAAATCCCAGAAGCAAGGATTGTTCGTTTGCCAGAATCTGTAGAGGGAACTTGAGTCGTGACTAAGGAAAGAAGAAGAGTTCTCCCGAGTGAGCTTGACATTAAAGAGATACTTCTTTATTATATGTAGTTAATATATTATATAGAAATTATAAAAAGTAGTATTCTAACTGACTAACTAATTAGCTAACTATTAATTGTTAACCCTAGCTAGAAACTGTTAGGGTCTTGAGTCGGTTTAACTGAGTGCCTGGTTCTTGGTTGTGTGACCTGGGTTTGGTCATGACAAGAAAGAAAAGGAAGAAGAGAATGATTAAATCTTATTGACGATGATCATCCGTTGGTGATAACGATTGTGCAGACGCAACTACTTTCTCGAACTAAACCGACGTCTCTCTGATACCATGACAAGATATCAAAATGAAACGTATATCTCTGTATTTTATAAAATTGTTTTCCTTTGTATCCAATTAATACAGACTTAAACTATATATAATCATTCTATCTTAACCAACATATTAGGTTGGTTAATTTACAATTCATCCATATAATAACATATAATTGCTTATATAATTATTTATCTAACAGGTCAGACATTGATGGCGAGTTATCTGGACTTGGTATGGTCTTTGACCCATCTTCCGTAATTGTAACCATAGCAACATCAAATGCAATTGTAACATATATTATTATTATTACATCATTTTTTAATCAATTATTTGTTCAGGTTACAAAATCAATTTAGACCAGTGTTATAATCTTAAATGTTAGGATTACGGATTTTATATTGTTATTTGAAAAATGTTACGATAAAATTGGTAGGAAATAACAAAGTCAGATAACTATTAATGTCTATATGAATTTAATATATCACTCGAAGGTAAATCTTGCTACTTGTATAAAGGTAACGTCTGCTATAAAAAAAAACTTAAAGAAAATAAAATTATGATCAAAATGACATATGGATCGATAAGATTCCAGGTCAGGAACCGAGATAAGGGGGTCAATGGACTTTGTATGTTTATATACTATTGTAATTGTAATATTTTATTACTCTCTAAAGATTTAAATAATCATCTATTAATCTTTTCCATATTATCTGACTTCCTCTTTCTATAATAATTGAATTTGAAATTAATAATTGGTTTATAAACAGTTTATAATATTAATTAACGAGTGAATGATAATATTAGGAAATCCATCGGGAAGCTACTGTCTTCTTCTTCCTCTTTCTTGTCAAGTGCAATTGCTATATTCGAGACCCCATCTGGAAGCTGCTCTCTTCTTCGTCCTCTCTCCGGTCTGTTGCTATATTCGGAAACCCATCATCTGGAAGCTGTTGTTTGTTCAAAAGTTTTCTTAAACAAAATCTAATCATTTCTCTGTAAAACATACCAGTTCACTACCATCAAGCTAGCTAGTAAATATTTATTTCTTCTGGCTTCTATGCTTTAGATCTGCGATTTTATTTGCTCTCGGGGATTCAGGGAACGAACCATGTTTTAACTCTGCGATGTAAGTTGAATTACTGATCTGTTTTTATATATATCTTTTCTGTTTATGAAATGGTTTTTTGGGTTAAATCTATCTATTCCTCCTACCATATCTCATGATTTATAACTCCATAGAAATTGTAGCAAACAAACCGTCTCTCAACTCTCACTCATTTATTCTTCAATAAAATGATATTTGCTTTGTGACTGTAAGTTTATTCATATTCACCGTGCTTTAAATATATAAGATTACTCCACTTTTCTTTTGTAATTACTTCATTTGTAAATGAGTTATTTTAATTTTTGAGATCCGTAAATTTATCATCATTCACAATCATAAACTCCTATACTGAGTGAAATTAGAGGAAAAGAGGATTACATGTGTAGTATATTTATACTTGTAATCTAAAAGTTCTGGGATTATTTGTAAGTAGACCTTTGAACTAATCGTTTACCCTAATACTCTCTGTCAATGTCGATGGAGGAACTCCGACTAGATTGAGTAGAGTGCCTTTGTAAAGACATCCACGACGGTATATAATAGGTTATCCAATAAATAACCCAAAACATAGTATATATATACTTATAGATGTAAAATTTACTTTACCTTTCATTTTTTGTACTACATTCAACCTCATTCATACTAAATCACTCTTCTCCATCTCTCTTTCTCGAGCAACTCGTCGTCGTCTTCGATAGACGTACTCACCCTTAATTTTCAGTAGTTCATCCACCTTAATAGACAACAGTGATAGTTACCAAATGGGCTATTCGAGTTGTGTAAACCCGGAGCATTCTTACTTCTACTGTATAATATAGAAATAAAAGTTCATCCAATACTATTACCATTTTTGAGAGTTTTTTTAACAAAAATCTTTATTTTTCGATTGATGGTTAAAATAAAATAATGATACCA
Source organism: Zostera marina (assembly GCA_001185155.1). Taxonomy (NCBI): domain Eukaryota; kingdom Viridiplantae; phylum Streptophyta; class Magnoliopsida; order Alismatales; family Zosteraceae; genus Zostera; species Zostera marina. Next base: position 147,585 of record LFYR01001010.1, on the reverse strand, counting down.
CCGCTTTGGGAATGAGTCTAAAAATATATGTAATCCATCATTGAAAAACAGAGATGAAATAAACTTGTGTTTCCATCTTTTCATCTTCTACACAATTAATAAAATTAATGGATTATTTTTATTCAATCTTCTTGAATGCTTTTTTAATGTTTATTTAATTATCCCTTCCTCTTTCCAAGAATAATATATAAGAAGCTGATCGATCGATCATATCTGTCTTCCTTTCTACGATTCAACTCTCATCTTGGGTTTCTTTCATGCATTGGGATTTCTCCACTGGTATGTTTCTACTTAATTAGTTGTATTCAAAATTTGTTCTTGATCTCAAGTTTTGTTGATTTTTTTTCATTGTGAAGTATTTTTTTTTAGAAGAACAACGAGAAATGTTGAAGGAGATTGTTGATTTAAAATTAAACAAAGACATGATCAGCTCTCTACCAGAAAATATCATAGATAAGATTCTTGGGAGGTTGTCGTTAGAAGAAGCTATAAACACAAGCTTACTATCAAGGAATTGGAGATACAAGTGGAGATCCATGTCGCAAATTATCATTCACAATCAATATTCATTTTCAAGAATCCAAAATCTAACAACTAAAGTTAATCGGAATCTCTTACTTCACAGATCGAATATTCAGAAATTTATTTACAATGGTGAGTATGCTCTTCGCGGCAATAATACTGTCGACTTTTACTCGCATCTGGATATGTGGTTGGATTATTTGCTACGCGGTCATCGTATTCGACATCTTGAACATAGTTTTTATCAAGTGGAGTATTTGATTCCATCCTCTATCTTTTCTTTTGATAACTTGACCACACTAGATCTCAAATGCTGCAGAATTTTACTTCCTTCATCATTTGTTGGGTTTAAAAATCTAACCTTTCTTAGTCTTAAGAAAATCACATATGATGACGAAACGACCTTCCAGAGATTCATCCGTTTGTGTCCACTTCTAAAGCATGTAAATCTGGATCTTGATGATCAAACTATAATTTTGGAATTGAATGCTCCTAGCTAGTCTTCAGTCATTGAAATTTTCTAGTTCATTCGTTCAATTGCGGTTTAAGGATGGTATGTTGATTGCCAATGCTAGTCTTTATCATTTGGGTTATGAGTCCTATGATTTAATTAATTTTCTTGGCAACCTCTCAAATGTTACTCATCTTCAACTCTCTGATTTTTTTTCTCCGGTAACAAAAACTAGCTACTTCCTTCTACTCAATTCAATATTCTTCTTATTATTTTTCATTGTTGATGGTTAATTTTTTAATTTTGTTTGTAGTTTCAGGGCATTCATTATGAATCATCTCTTGAAGAGATCAAATTCAATTTCTTGAAAAAACTTGAAATCAATGTCGACATGAACTGCTCCGAAAACATTGCAATTCTTTATTGTATTCTAAGAAATTCTCCATCATTGGTTTATCTGAATATTTCAAATCCATCAGTAAGTGCTGATGTTCATTTTCCATTAATCATTGATTCATTGATTTATATCTAATTCAAATTTATCTTTTATTTTATCTATACAGTTTTGTAATAGAGAATTGACCAACGTCTCATACTATGATAATATCTCTTTACAGTTCAAACATCTGAAAATCTTCGAAATTCGCATTCTTCGTGGATTAAAATCGGTAATGAGATTTATTGAATTTGTTCTTCAGAATTCGCCTTTGCTTGAGATGTCTAATATAAAATGGAGCAACTTTAATGACAAACAAAGTATTGAGAAGAAAGTTCATATCTTGTTGGAGTTGCTATCATTTAAAAGAGTTTCATCATCAGCCAAAGTTAATTTCTTAATTTGAATCAAACTGGAAATGTTCGTATTATGATCTTCTACATGCAAATTAAACATTGCCGAATTTGAAAAGTTTGATGCATGGTTGTAATCAATTTTCAAGTAATTTGAATAAAGTTTATCAATTTCTTGATATTTAAACTGAATGTTGATAACCAGCTTACACAAATTTGTTTTCTATCTTAATTTTACAATTTACAATGCTCTTATAATCTAAAGAAAACAACAGAGCAAATTAAACAAAATCTTCTGCTCCTGCTGAAGAGGGTCACACCGAGCTGGAGCCTACCAATCTACGCTATTTCCTTTGGGCAGGGCAAGTCCCCGGCGACTAAGGAGTTGTTGTTCTCTGTGTCTGGCCCGGCTGAGTGGCTCTTTATCTTTCACTTTAATTTGTTATCCCCCACCATAATAGCTCAATTCATATTAGAAATATTCCAGCAAGCAAACATATGAATCAAAGCAAAGAAATGATGAAAAAAAAGAGCTAGATGATCCACTCCAATATAGAAGAATTGTTGGAAAATTAGTCTACTTAACCGTGACTAGACCAGACTTAACATATACAGTGAATCGACTCAGTCAAAATATGGCAAAACCAAAATAAAAAGACCTATCAATAGCTCAACAGCTCAGAAGGTTTTAAGTTATATAAAAGGCTCACCTGGCTTCTCTTTATTCTTTTCAAGATCAATAACTTCCGGAATAAAGGCATTCTTAGATTCAGATTGGGCATCATGCCCCATTTTAAGGAGACCAACCATAAGGTTTGACAAACAAAGAAAACAAACAGTTGCACGATCATCAGCTGAGGCAGAGTATAGAACCTCAGTTTACACAAGTTGTGAAGTCACTTGCATGGATAACAAATTTATTAAGAGAAATTGAGATTTACCAAGAAGGACATACAACACCAATTTTTCACACAGACAACAACTCACAACACCTATAGCTAAGAATCCAGTCTTGCATCAACAGACCATGCACATTGAAATTTACATATATACAGTACGAGATAAGATATTAGAAAAAGAGCTAAACCTACAAAGAGTGGACACCAAACTAAATGTTGCGGACATATTCAAAAAACCGGTAGTTGGACATTTATTTCAAGCATTATCAACACAACTACGGCTAGTGAAGACTTGCTAAGAAAAACAAATCAAAGGTGTGAATCAAATACAAATAAATCAATGATGAAAACCAAACCTTGTTTCCTTTTCAAATCTCTTCCACCTTCTTCTCCCCTCGCTTTGCTCTCACCCACTGTCCAAAAAGCACCAATGTCAAAACCAAAATCTTCCACCCTCACCTAATTCTTTGTCCTCGTGCCCTCGATCACTTTAAAATAAAATTCCTATCCTAAAACCTAGAAATAAATTCATATATATATATAATATCCACCCAGATATCTGATACCCAAATATCAAAAGAAAGTCAAAATTGACATATCTTTTGAAGGGACTGTAAAAGTATATATATCAATCAAAATTACATATATATATTAAAGTATTACCAAATTACATCAAAACTATTTTTCTCCATTAACTCATAATAACCACAATTATATATGATTACCCAAGATAACCCTGTTTATTCAAGTATAGCCGTTGCATAATTATAGCAATTTATATCACAATTATAACCGTTGCACAATTATGACAATTATATCACAATTATAGTCGTTGCACACATGATTATAAATAATCACAATGGCTAATCCATACGTTAAGATTTGATTACAAATCTAAACATATTCCAACATTAATTTTCTTGCTGTTTGTTCATCATCGTCTCCAATGGATCATCTTATTCTTGGAATTCATCATCATCCGGTTGTCAATCTTAAGAATCATACCTGCAGTTTCTGTTCCTCTGTTTATCATCTGAGAATCTTCATCTGTGAATTTCAATCTATTTTGAATCATCTTTGTTTAAATATTTGTATTATATTTCTTTATATTTTGGATTTTATATCATCTGCATTCAGTAAATTCATAATATATATCATAGACATTATCATACCATTTGTAATTAATGGTATAATATAAGCATCAACAATGAAGGATAGTAATTGATTTTGTATTAAAATATGAATGAAAGTTCCGTATGATTTTTCCATTTGATATTCGATCAATTCAATGGTGAGTCTGTGAGTGCCCCTATATTTTTTTGTTTTTATTTGCATATTTTTTTCCGTAGCAGTTAAAGGTATTCATATTCTTAGATTATACTTAATATTGAATCAGTTTTAATGGAGATATAGCGAGGACAATCTTTTTGAAGATAAATTGAAAAAGATTATAATGGAAAAAAAATGAAACATCTAATGCATTAAGAAAATTTCTTCAAAATACGCCAAAAATACTACAAAATAGAATGCAAACAACTAACATTCTCTAATTTCTAATTAAACAATGTTTTAATTAGAAATAGAAAGCATTAAAATAAACAAAATACATAATTTTTTTGACAATCAATGTTTGTCGAAATAACACCAATTCCCTCCAGGCCAAAAAAAAATACTTTGACAGCAGAAGCCCTTTCAAATGATAATAATTCCTTCAAAATATCAATTTTCTTCTCAATACTTAATTCCACATCACTGATCCATTTTACGTTTACCACCTTAAGGATCGGGGAATTCCGAAGAACATATTTAATGAATTTCATTTCTGATGTCGATCCTGAATTAATATTGATGTCAAAGATTTTGATATGTTTAAATTTTAAGGAAATATTTTCAATTTCTCAGGATCTTGCAAACTCTTCGTATGTAAACTAAAAAAAAATTCAAAATTATATATTATTATTATTAATCAATGTGATGGTACCCATAATCTATCAGCCCAGGCCCACGCAAAAGTCCAGAAGCAAGGCCCAGTGAAGTGAACAAAGGAGGAAGATCCAGGCCACCCCAAGGGTATTCGCGCGACTGGGCCGGTCCGACCAGACGGATCTGTCGTTCCCAGACGGATAGCTTTCCAAGGGTTGCGTCCCAAGCATGTCGGGTCCTTTAGGTCGGGTCTTAGTCCGAGAACCCAAGGTCCAGAGTCCGGTGGGAATTTGTATAAATACCCCTAGGGGTGAAGTGTAAAAGGAGGGGAAAACAGTTATTACTATAACGATAATATACGATCAGTCACCATTCCTTAGGGTTTGGTGTCCCGTTACAAATAATAACAGATAATGGAACGCAGTTCACAGGGAAAAAGGTAAAAAAATTATGTGAGGATAGTTGTATAAAAATAAGTTTTGCTCTGGTGTATCATCCGCAAGCGAACGGGCAAGTCGAAGTTACAAACCGGACAATAACATCTATACTTAAAATAAAAGTAGGGGACAACCCAGGTACATGGGCAGATTTAATACCAGAAACAATGTGGGCATACAGAACAACCGCACATACACCAACAGAGCATCCACCATTCACTTTAGCCTTTGGAATAGATGTTGTGGCCCCGGCGGAAGTGGTATGGCCAACAGCGAGAGTTGCAAATTTCAACCCAAAAGATAACAATTTGGCCATCCTGGTAGCCAAAGAAAGGTGTGAGGAATTAAGAGAAGTCGCAGCAATAAGAGACTTAACTTATAAAAGGCGGACAATACGATACCATAAACAAAGGGTAAATAAAAAGAAGATAAACCTAGGAGACCTAGTGCTGAGGAATGGAAGGATCACAGGACCGAACCAAACTAAAGGGAAGCTATCTCAAAAGTGGAAAGGACCCTACGTAGTCATTGAGGAGGTTCGTCCGGGAATTTACAAGTTAGCATTTGAGGATGGTCAAGAAATAGAAAGTCCTTGGCACTCGGACAACTTATCAAGGTATTTTCAATAGAGCAGTTGTATATAGTGAACAAAAAGCCTTAGGGCAGTCCTTATTTAAATAAATCGTTTTATTAAAGCAAGGCCTCCCGCCAAAATAAAAAAGCCTTAGTGCAATAAGGTCAAAAGACCACGAGGCCTCCTGCCAAAATAAAAGCCTAAGGGCAGTAAGGTCAAAGGACCAAGTAAGGCCTCCCGCCAAAATAAAAAAGCGTTACGGCAATAAGGTCAAAAGACCACGAGGCCTCCCGCCAAAAGGAAAAGCCTAAGGGCAGTAAGGTCAAGGGACCAAATAAGGCCTACCGCCAAAATAAAAAAAAAGCCTAAGGGCATCAAGGTCAAAAGACCAAATAAGGCTACCCGCCAAAGCAAAGAAATCCAAAAGCGACAGACTACCACCAAAAGGCCGTAAGGAAATATCAACGAAGAATCAAAGAAACATGATCGCCGGCCAAAAAGTGCCTTAGGGCAATTATAATATTAAGAATAGTTCGTTACAACAAAAAGCACGTGTGAGCCGAGGGGCAAGAAAAACAAGGAAGGATGAAAGAAAAAACAAAGGATAAAAACAAAAGTACAAGACAAAAGTACAGAATCCAGAGCGTAAGGTATGTTTTTTCTAAATAAAAAAAATATATAAAACTACTGGTCCTCTTCACCCGAATGGTCGGAGAGAGTCTTGGGCCAAGGTGGATGTTGTGAAGGAATCCCGTCCACTTTCCACTGTTCCCACATTGGTGGATTGATAGGTACAACGACAGCCTCATATTCAGGACTCCGAAGGTTCACTATGTCCCGCCCATGAATCATGTCTTCAACAAAATTCTTAAAACAAGCACGCTTGCTTCGTTCGCTCGCAGCCTTGGCACGTTCAGTGAATTTGACCTTAGCACTTGCAATATCTTCTTCTATTTCTGCAAGTCGGGCGACTCCGTCATCCCTCTCTTTCCTAAGAGTTTCAATCTCAGATTCCTTCAGGGTAAGTGTGGTGGTCATCTCAGCTTACCTCAGGGCAAGTGTTTTGGTCAAACGAGTAACCTCATCCAGTGCGTCGTTAAGTTCATGCGTCCGTCGGGCACCCCTGTTCTGCCGGTAACGTTCCATAGCCACAGTCTGAAGAGCTCAAATGTAGCACGCATCATCGATATCATCAGTGTTGGTCTTCTCCAGGGTCATCCAGTCTGCCTCCTTCTCGACCAAGTGATCCAGTCAGCCAAGTATCTGTTCGTAAATCCCAGCAATCCGTGGGGTTTGCATATGTTCGGCCATAATCAAGCGGTCTTCCAGATTGAGGCTGCTGGTAAACACGTCATCAGAAAAGTTGATATACTTGGTGAAATTGTCAGAAAGGCCGGGCGAAGAATCACCGACGTTGGGAGCAATCTCCGTACAAGCCCTTTTGTTGTTCTTCTGCGATCCGGATCCTGCAAACAAGCTCAACAAACCTCCCTCATCAGGGTTCGCCTGAAAAAGAAAACAAAAATTAACAAAATGCAGTATGAGTTACCAGAGGAGACGAGATGCGGATGAATAGATTTCCAAGTCCCAGTCATTAAATTAGAATAATCAATGAGACTCGCACAGACAGTTAGAAGGCAGGAGTACACATCATGTTCCTTCGGAGAAAGCTCCCCTACGGAAGGGCTCCCAGCGTTAAAAAAGGAGGTGTTTACCCATCTAGAAGGGATCCCTGACAATCCCACTGAGTTGGTCTTTACAAAGAAATAACGATTTTTCCACCGGTGCCAACGATCGGGCTAGGAATCGAGAAATTTACACCTCATTCTAGAGGAGACCAGTAGTCGTGCGGCATTAGGTCGGAAGAGAGAGAAAAACAGGCGAAAAACATGTTCGTAAGGCTCAAGGTGCAGTTCACGACACAAGCGCTCAAACGAAACGACACGGTCAAGGCTAGAAGGAGAAAGCTGGGAAATGGCGACACCGGTATATGAAAGAAAAGACAAAAGAAAAGGAGAGGCGGGGAGTCGAAGCCCTAGGTCCTCGAAGCCCGAGTAAAGGGTGGTATAACCATTGGGAGGCGAAGAAGCTGGAGCATCATCGGGGATCTCAAGGTGAGCTATCGCCACAGAAGGGGCGATCACCTGAAAGTGACGACGAGCCTGCCGCCTACTAAAAACAGAAGGGGGATCTTCAGAAGGAGTTAAAGAATTACTGTCAAATTGGGGCATATCGTCTACGAAGGAATTAAGATTGGCCATAGGAGAAGGCGCGGCGATCAGCGGGAGAGAAACCCTAGCCCTGGTAAGTAAATGAGTGGAGGTAAGTGAAGATGAGAGTGAAATTCAATTTTATAGAAGAATGTTGGCGGGAAATTAAATTTTTTTCTCGAAAGGTAAAATTCCATACCCCAGGGCCGGATGAACCGCACGGAAGGATGGGTACGTTTCGGCCCATGTGTCTTGACCAGTCCGAATACTTAAGGGAGGTAGAGCAAAAGAGCCGTAAGGTAGGCACCTGAAGTGGACAACCATATTAAAAAAAAATAGGGAAAGAAACTAACTGTAGTCCTGCCGGAAGCAAGCGTTACGAGACCCTAGGGAAAAAGGGTAGAGGGTATACCTACTCAAATGGTCCATACGGGGAATAGAAGTAGTGAAACAGGTGGCCATAGGATCCGGGGGAAATAATGGCACGGTCAAAGTTGGAAAGGAGTTGTCAGACCCCTGATCAACAAGTAGTTACATTCGGCAATAATAATAAAAAAACTGCTTAGAGAAGAAGAAAGTGTTTTTTAATAAGCGGAAAAGTAAATTACATCAGTACGTAAAAACAAAAGCACAAACGAGTTGGCAGGAATCACAAGGAGAACTGCAGGGGAACAAGGAAGACATTCAAATACATTAAAAAAAGATACGAGCAGCCCCCCCCCGTAAGGAGAACATAAAAGATGCCCGTCAGGGCGGCCCGCGGGAAAGGAAATGGCGTAGGTCACTCGAAGGAAGACCAGAGCGTCCGGTACGTTGTCCGCGTCCCCGACGGCAGCGAGCAGTACGGTAGAATGCCCAGTCGAAGACAGCTCAGTGGCGGCAGTTGCAGGAATCCCATTGGGGGGGAGCAGTTACGGGAAACGCACCAGGGACAGGGAGCCCGGGCGGAGCACCAGTGACAGGAAGTCGGTTACTGGGAGCAGTTACCGTTGCCGGAATGACGATGTCGGTTCTGTTGAAAACTCACCAGAGAGCGCGAACGCGTTGCTGGACTTCCGAAATCAGATGAGATAGGCGAGGATTACCAACAGCAGCAGTAAACTCCTGAGCATCGCAAACACGTTGAAGGAGATCATCTGGCCAGACAGCCTGCTGACGCGCCAACTCGCATCCCAGCTCCTCCAGCAGATCATCAAGAGAAGACATGATGAATAAGGAGAAATAAATAAAACGAAAGAAAATACCCTATTTATAGGAGGGGGAGTATTGATGGTACCCATAATCCATCAGCCCAGGCCCACGCAGGAGTCCAGAAGCAAGGCCCAGTGAAGTGAACAAAGGAGGAAGATCCAGGCCGCCCCAAGGGTATTCGCGCGACTGGGCCGGTCCGACCGGTCGGATCCGTCAGCCCAGACGGTTAGCTTTCCAAGGGTAGCGTCCCAAGCTTGTCGGCTCCTTTAGGTCGGATTTTAGTCCGAGAACCCAAGGTCCAGAGTCCGGTGGGAAATTGTTTAAATACCCCTAGGGGTGAAGTGTAAAAGGAGGGAAAAACAGTTGTTACTATAACGATAATATACGATCGGTCACCATTCCTTAGGGATGCGATCACAATGAAATGGTAAATATGAATATCTATATGATCTTACAGATGTTATTTGAAGATGAACTAATGCTGGAGAATTTTCAAGGATACAATCAACTACAGCATATTCTAGAGGACAATCTAGAGACACAGTGAGATTGAGTGTTTTCAAATGGTTGAATTTAATCTTTTGTAACGCTGATACAATCTTGCAAAAGAATTTAATCGCAAAAAAACAGCAACATTTAAGAAGAAGATAAATCTGAGTTTTTCATATAAGCAATTTACCGGGTAAAAATCGGTTGCAGAAAGTTGAAGATTAGACACCTTTGAAAGAAAGCCAAGAAGATTAGATAAATTGCAGCAACGTACATCTGTCCTAGTAAGGCTAACTTTCTCAATCAACAGAGTATGCATAAAACTCAAACTAGAAAATGGAGCCTCATATATCAAGACACGAACATTAGGGGCATTTAAATTTAAAACTAAAGAGTAAGAATAATAAAGATCCAAATGTTTGAGGAGTGGAGACAAATCGATCAATCTTTGGAGTGTTGTTGCGGTAGCAAATGCGACGCTATGAAGAACAAGAGAGGTTAAACTTTTAAACCCATCAAATGATGATGGAAATTTAATCATGCAGCGGAACTTGATATCTAACGTGCTCAATTTATCAAAAGAAAATACCAAGGATGGAACCAAATAATCATAATCATATTTCAATATAAGTTGTTGGATTTGATGACCACCCAAATGATTCAGTAATATATTGAAATCTGAGAAATTTAGATGTCGAAAAGAATCGTTCAATGCAAATCTCTGAATATTGCCTCTGTGAAGTAACATAAATTGTACAATTCTGCGAATATTTGGAAATGATTTATAATCAATATTGATTTCAGACATTGATCTCCATTTGAATCTCCAGTTTGTTGACACACTACAAAAAAAAGTAGGCAGTTAGGACGAGCAAAGTTAACGGAATTTCCATTACAAATACTATTTTTAACGGAAATTCCGTTAACTTTAGTCATTACAAAATTTTCATTACAAATATTTAAATCCGTTACAAATACTTTCAACCTAAAGTTAACGGAACGAAAAATCCGTTACAAATTTTTTTGTATTTGTAACGGAAATTTGTTACAAAATCTGTTACAAATTTTTTTTTGTTAAAATAAAATTCCAGAATCCAGTAAATTCCATAATCCCTGTAAATTCATTTATAATTTACAATTTCAGTATAAATTCATTATCCCTGTAAATTCAATTCAAAATCTTGTAAATTCATTCAATAATATTGATTCCATTCTTGTAAATTCATTCAATATTCAACAAATATTCAATACAATTAAAAACAATCAACAAATATAACATTCAACAAATTTTACATTCAACAAAACTAACATTCAACAAAACTAACATTCAAGAAAACTAACATTCAAGAAAACTAACATAGATGAACTATTTGGATGGAGGAGTTTGATATCTTTGATCGCTCTGACCTGCATTACATTTATCTTGCAACGATCCACGATCTGAAGATTGTGGAGTTGTATTTGATTGAGATATAATTGTTTTCTTCAAGTCTTCAAACATTTCAAACATTTCATCATATTTCCTTTTTAAAACTCGATTATCCTGTAAAACATTTAAAATTCATTAATATTTATGTATTAATTGAAAATTTTATGTACTATCATACATATACCTCTAGTAACATCTCCATTTGATCGTTCATTTTTTCTTTTCCTTTTTCTTTTTCTAGCTTTCTCAATAGATCTTGCATTCATTTCAATTGAAAATCTAATAGAAGCAGTGCTCGACTCAGCAAATGATCCTCCACCAAGTCCAATGTGCCTCCCTTTTTTGCTTTGAATAAATTTTGAAATGCATTTTTGTTGAATCACCTAAAAGCGAAAAATAATATGTAAGAAAATAAAACATTTAAATAATTTGAAATAGTAAAATAATTTAAAACACACATCTTCATCCGTTGTTGGACGTAATTCTTGAATTTCATCACTTTTGTAATATTCAGACACGTTTCTTTATAAAATAAGTAATAAGCTATGAGTAGATCGATAAAATATTAATTATGAACATTATAAAATAAACTAAGACTTACATTGATTCGTGATGCCTCAATGCCTTCGCGTTGCAGATTTTCTCTTATTGCACTGAAAGGAATTGACCTTGTTTTATGATTTAGTATCTTCTTAGTCCGGTTTGTTTTGTTTATTTTGGATTTTCTCTGCGAATTCATATACAATGTTATACAACTTACAATATAAAATAGTAAATAATTGAAGTATGAATGTATAAAAAACAATACTTTAAATTTTTCTGTAGTCCATAATTCTTCCACATACTTTTCGAAAGTGAATCGATCAATGTATGGAGAAAGACTAGCATACATCCTTAGTATTTTCTCTTATTGCACTGAAAGGAATTGACCCAGTTTTATGATTTAGTATCTTCTTAGTCCGGTTTGTTTTGTTTATTTTGGATTTTCTCTGCGAATTCATATACAATGTTATACAACTTACAATATAAAATAGTAAATAATTGAAGTATGGATGTATAAAAAACAATACTTTAAATTCTTCTGTAGTCTATAATTCTTCCACACACTTTTCGAAAGTGAATCGATCAATGTATGGAGGAAGACTAGCATACATCCTTTCAGTTGATTCATCATCAACAAATGGATCAAAGTATTTTTCCATTATATAGTTTCGATAACGCCTCCAAGTATTGTTGAGTTTGAATTTGATGTATTGATGAGCATTTGGGTGAATGCTTGTCGAAAGCTCTGAGACGTTTGTTTCGGCCAGTTCACATTCAATGGAAAAATTGTATGCATTTTTACGACTCTATTGATCATAACATTAAATTTCTTACGAAGATGTTCAGTTGGTTGCATGTGCATTGGCTCCCATTCTACTTTAAATCTTTCACCTTGTTTGGGGTGATCTTTCGGATGATCTATATTTCTACCTCTTCTATTTGGTAGACTCAATTATGAAATAAAAAATAATGAGTCAATAAATACATATAAATCAATCAATTATATAATATACACATCGATTATAATTAGTTAGTTACCATCATTATCCCCGAGGTCCGAGTCGGAGTCGGAATTAGATTCACCCATTGCTATTGGTACTTGAGTAGTTGGAGTACTCGAACCTTGAGGAGTTGGAGTTCGAATTTGAGTTGGAGTTGGAGTTGGAGTTGGATTCGGAATTGGAGTTAGAATTTGAGGAGTTGAAGTTGAAACTCGAGTTGAAGTCGAAGTTGCAGTCGGAACATGAGTACTTAAAGTAGGTTCTTCATGGTCGACAAAACTTCGTGTAAATCGTCGTTTCTTACTAACCAATGTTTTTTTGGGTACCATTTATAATCTGGGAATACAACAAAATATTCAGCACTTAAAATCAATAAAAACAGAAAAATAAATAAAATAAAAAAATTACTCACAAAGAATATATAAGAAATCCATAATTAGGCACTAAAAAAATTATGAATTAAAACTATGAAATTACTTGTGAACATCAACATGTTAAACTATGAAACAAAATCAGAAATATTTAAAAAACAGACATGAATTAAATTGACCAAATTTAGAAATCTAATCATAACATTTAAAATAAATTTTACAAATTATTTCATTCAAATTATAAATAGTAATTTTACATTATTCTTGGAGAGCAGTGTCCTGATTTTCTTCAGTAATCAAGAACCAATTAATTTTTTTCAGTAATAAAAATGAAGAGCAGTGTCCTGATTACAAAGATCAAGAAAGAAAAATAAAAATAAGAAATGAAAAATGAGGAAGATACTTAGATAAATCAACTCTAAACCAAAACAAAACTAAACCAAAACTAAACCAAAGCATACTAATCAACTCTAAATCAATTGAAAAAGAAATTTAAAAGCTTAAAAAAAAAACTAAACCAAAACAGCCCGGTCGAAAAATAAATCATCATCGCCAACTTCCTCTAAAAGAGCTAATTTAATTAATGATGGAGAGTGGAAGATGGCGAGTGGGAAAAAACAGACATGCATACTGATAGACCAAGACGAGTACATCGATAATAATTTAAAATCATATCCCGATAATCACCATCCATCTCTATTAACAAAGGATCAAATTTCTGACCATAGTGTTCATACTTATCTAGAACCCATGAACCTTGGATAATGATCAAGAAAATGAATGTTGTAAATAATTCAAACAAATATGCAGAATGCCCTACTTTTGAGGATTGGGTAGTGATCGAGTGGTGTGGATAATGCTACTACTAACACCCTAACTTATATTTAAATGAGGATTAAAAAAATAAAATAACAAAACAAGCATTGACTTTAGTTCGGCCTGCATCTTCTGCCTCAATTAAATAGTTTTTTTCTCTTTATCTTTTCTTTCGTCGGAATCGCCAAGGGACAAAGAACATATGTGGTCTCTAATTATTGTACTGCTATTTCTAATCTCAAAGATACTAGGATTAAACCATCCATTACAGTATTAAACCATTTAAAACCAGCCACAAGTACCAAAATCATTAAAAAACAAAAAAGATGCAAGTCTGCAATACGGTAAAAGAAAAGAAAATCACACCAAAAAAAAACACGCACACCAATGAAAATCAGATGAAACTAGCTAGTTAGCACTTACCTGGACTTGCCGCACTGGACTGGAGTATTACGACGAACGAGATTGGGGGAGTTGATCGAGAACGCCGGTGGTTGAGAACACCAGTGGTTGAGAAGGCCAGTGGTTGAGAAGGAGATAGGGGGAAAGAAATTTGAAGAAATGAGATTGGGGGGAATGAAAAAAAATGAGGGAAATATTGGGGAAAATGAAATATGGGGGAATGAAATAGCTAAAGGGGGGAAATGAAAATTATTAAATAATTGCTATTTTTAACGGAATATCCGTTAAAAATAGTTAAAAATCCGTTACAATATATAAGTCCATTAGTATTTGTAACGGAAACAACAAAGTTAACGGAAATTCCATTATAAATTCCGTTAACTTTGATAATAAGTATTTGTAACGGAAATTCCGTTAACTTTGCTTCGTCCGAACTGCCTACTTTTTTTTATAGTGACAATATGCTGGTGCTTATGGCTTTTATTAATGGCAGCCACACAAGAATTTTATCTATGATATTATCAGGTAGAGTGCTGAGCCTATCTTATGAGATTAATAGTTATAGTTGTATAATATAATTGAAATAACAGTTATGATTAGTCTTAGTTACTGATGTGTATAAATACATTGAAGTGTTTGATTAATAAATATGCTTTGGAGTTTATTCCTTTCAGATGGTATCAGTTGAGAAGGAAGGAAAAACGATTTGTGCTTTCGTGTGTGTGATCGATTAACTTTCTCTAGTGGAAAGGATGGAAGATGATGGCTTGAGTAACAATTTGATGAGTGTTGCGAGATGCATAAGACAGCCTTTGGAGCATAGTGAAACGTTCATTTTCTAGAGGTCTCAAATGGAAGATCTTCTAAATCTATATGATCTTACTGATGTTGTTTCTCCAAATTCTGTTACACCAGAGACTGTGTTACCCGAAGGTGGGGTGAATCCGGCTTATGTAAAATGGCAGGGTCGAAATTGGTTGGTTCTTTCTTGGATCAAGTCGTCAATTGAAAAATCTGTTTACCTGTTAGTGGTAAATGAAAAATTGGCTTCAAAGGCTTGGAAGAATCTTGAGGAGAAGCTATCACCTCGTGTTGAAGTTTATGCCAAGACGATCAGAGATCGGTTGGGGGCAATTAAGAAAACCGATGATATTATAATGACTGAGTATTTGCTAAAAATCAGATCATTATCGGATGATTTAATTGGGTCAGGCACCCAAATAACTGACAGGGAAGTAATTGGGTATATTTTAGACGGTCTTCCGGTAGAATTTGCTACTTTCTCAACCACAATCAATACTCAGAGGTTTCTCAATTTCGACGATGTCTATCATCTGTTGATTTCAGAAGAAATCATGGTCAAGCGTCATAATACAGTAGCGGCATTGACAACATTTGGATCATCATCGCCTTTTGCGGCATAAGCTTCATCTGAAAACTACAATCGAGGTAAAAAATATTTTAAAAGAGGATATAATGCAAATCGTGGTAGATTCCAGCAGGGTTCTGGAGGCCGATTTCAGAAGGGATCTCAAAATCATGGTTGCAGAGGTGGTTGGTCTCGTGGACAGCCACCACAGTCTGTGATTCTCATTACAAATTGTCAAATTTGTAATAAAGGGGGTCATGCTGCTAGGTTATATCCAGAGAGGGGAAATTTTGCATATGTTGCAGGTACCCTTGTGGATTCGATGTCAAATTTATCTATTGAAGAGATGGTTGATGATAATTGGTGCTTAGACTCCGGGGCTTCTCATCACATGAGTCCAGGAATTGATCAATTCTATGATGCACAACCATACTCAGGTATGACTAAAATAATTATTGGTAATCGTAAAACTCTAAAGATTACTCATATTGGGTCTGTGATTCTTAAAACTCCTAATGGTAATCTTAAATTAAAAGATGTTTTATGTGTTCCATTATTAAGGAAAAATTTAATATCCATTCAATGTTTGAGTAGGGATTTAAAATGCAATTTCGTTCTTAATGAGCATGGTTTCTCTATCAAGGACAAGGAGACGGGGAAGATTTTTCTGACTGGCAGTAGTGAAGGTGGCCTTTATCATCTCAGGCCTGGATTCAAATCAAAAGAAGTTGGAGGTTTTGTCACCTATTGCGGAATTGTGAAGAATACTAGTGATCTATGGCATAGTAGGCTATGCCATGCTAATAATAATACAATTAGAAAGATATCAAATAAATGTAATTTTAGATATAAAAATTCAGTTTTATGTAAAACTTGTTCTTTAAATAAAATGCACAAGTTACCATTTCAGAGAAGACAAAAATATTGTTCTACCCCTCTTGGTATAATTCATATGGATGTTTGGGGTCCTACCCCAGTAAACTCTATTAATGGGTTTAAATACTATTTAATCCTAGTCGATGAATGTAGTAGGTATACTTGGATCTATCCATTAGCTAATAAAAGTAATGTGTTTAAGTATTTTAAATACTTTCATAAAATGATTGAAAATATTTTAAACTCTAGAATTAAGATAATACAATCAGACTCAGGAGGAGAATTTTTAAACAAGAACTTTCAAGTATATACTAAGGAAAATGGAATTGTTCACAGATTTTCATCTCCTTATACCCCTAAACAAATGGGTATAGCAGAGAGGAAACATAGGCATATAATTGTGACTGTGAGATGTCTCTTAAGCAAATCTAAAGTTCCCAAAATATATTGGGTTGAAGCCTGTTTAGTAGCTGTTTTTACTATAAATAGGATGCCATTAAAGGGGACTGATGTAAAATCTCCTTTTGAGGTATTATTTGATAAAGAACCAGATTACAATTTTCTAAGAGTATTTGGTACTCTTTGTTTTCCTTTATTACCTAAAGTAAAGAGAAACAAATTTTCGGAAAAAGCAACAAGATGTTGTTTTATTGGTTCTGCTCCAAATCATGGAGGATATAGATGCCTAAATCTAGAAAATAATCAAGTAATTATTTCTAGAAATGTAAAATTTCATGAAAATGTGTATCCCTTTCATGAAATTAATAAATTTTTGAAAAAGAATATAAACTTACATTCTGAAGAACAATTCTTCAATATAATATATATAAATTCAGAATGGCTTGGAAAAAGAGTTTTATCAGGGCAAAATGAAAGTGGTACTTCTGAATATATTCCTACCTCTCATCAGAATTTTACTCCTATTTTTTCTGATATTAATAATACTGAAAATGAGTTAAATAGTACTGAAAATAGGTTAAATAATACTGAGAATGAGTTAAATAATGCAGTATTGTCTAATGACAGTAATGAGATAAACAATGTTGTTCAAGAAGAAAATAGCATAATCAGAAATGTCGAGAATATAGAAGAAAGGTCAAGCAATGAAAATACTAGTGAAAGAATAAATGATATTCCGGTTGAAAGATTAGGAAGAGGGAAGAGGTTAAAATCTTCCCCATTAAATCTTGTTAGAGATTATAAAACAAACTATCCTCTACCTAGGGCCTTAGTAACTGAAGTAACTAATTCAGCATTAAAAGAACCTAGTAACTTTAAAAATGCCTTAAAATCTCCAGAATGGTCTAAGGCTATGCAACAGGAATATAAAACACTAGAATTAAATAGAACCTGGGATTAAATACAACCTAGAATTAAATAGGATGTAAATGGGTGTATAAGGTCAAAAAGAAAGGTGATGGTTCTATTGATAGATATAAGGCAAGGCTAGTAGCTCAGTGGTTTAAACAGATTGAAGGAGTAGATTTCAATCTAATTTACAGTCCTGTAGTTAAATGTAGTACAATAAGAATAGTTCTATCTATGGCTGTGTCTAGAGGGTTCAGTTTAAGACAACTAGATGTAAGAAATGTCTTTTTACAAGGAGAATTATCTGAATTAGTTTTTTTGAAACAACCACCTGGCTATGAGAGTAAAAAATATCCCAATCATGTATGTAGACTTAAGAAAGACATTTATGGACTAAAACAAGCACCTAGGTCATGGTATTCTAGGATAAGTGAATTCTTAATATGCATAGGGTTTCAGAATAGTATGCCTGATACTTCAATGTTTGTTTGCAATAAACAGAGTTATAAAATATGGATTCTAGTATATGTAGATTATTTAATAGTGTCAGAAGACAATCCTAAAGCTATAGAAAATATCATTAAAATGGTTTGCACTGAATTTAGATGTAGAGATTTAGGAATTTTAAAATCTTTTCTTGGAATTGAAGTTACAAAACAAGAAGATGGATCTATTATGCTCACTCAGGCAAGATACGCCATGGATTTACTTCTAAAATTCAATATGTCCCTTTGTAAACCATGTAGGTCACCAGCTCCTACTGGATCCAAGTTAATGAAAAATGAAGGAAAAATCCAAGATGATCATACTCCTTTTAGGATGTTAGTAGGATCTCTACAATATCTGACCATGACAAGACCAGACTTATCATATTATGTAAATCAAATATCACAGTTTTTGCAAGTACCTAGGTCAACTCATATGATTGCTGCAAAGAGGATTCTTAAATTTGTCAAAGGTACTCTCATGCAAGGAATTCATTTTACAAAATCTAAGTCTACAAACTTAGTTGCCTATTGTGATTCAAATTTTGCAGGAGATCCTAATGATAGAAAATCTGTGACAGGTACTTGTATATTTTGAGGAGGTAATTTGGTAATGTGGTCATCTAAGAAACAGGTTACTGTTTCAAGATCAAGTGCTGAATCAAAATATAGGGCAATAGGATGTGCAACTGCAGATCATAGATGGTGTTCTTATTTATGTAGAGATTTGGGTGTTAGAATTACATCTCCTACCTTATTTTGTGATAATTCTTCTGCAATATTTCTAGCATCAAACTCAGTTACTAGAAATAGGTCTAAACACATAGATACTGATTTCCATTTTGTGAGGGAAATAGTGAGCAAAGGAGCATTAGTATTGAAATATGTGGCTTCAATAAATCAGTTAGCAGATTTATTTACAAAGGCTTTAGGGTCAGATAGATTTTTAGAATTAAGCAAAAAGTTTAAAATAACATCCTGTTCAGATTTGAATGTGATGAAGAATGAGGAATCTGGAAAGTAATAGGACTAGAATTCTGAATTAAATATTTGCTTTTTTGTTAAATATTAGTTTGTTTTCTATAAAAAAAAGAGGAAAAAAAAATAGACATTGAGGAATCTAAAATACAGGTACAAAGAAGATATATTATGTTTGTTTCAATTATATTACTAAACTCTTTACTCTTTTTTGTTTTGTTTGTTTGCTGTTTGTTTGAGTATGTTGTGCTGTGGTGTTTTTTTCTTTTCTTTTCAGGAGCAGAGTAGCAGGAATAAAGAGCTGGAAGGGAAAGCTACAGCAGGGTTAGTAGAGAGTAGTGATGGGTTTATTTGGCTTGATAGAATGGGTTTCCCAGTGAATAAAAAGTGAAAAGAGGAGCAACAATAGGTATCCCAGCTGGGTTTTTATCCCTACTATTAATCCAATTAATTAGCTAATCATGAAGTGGTATACAACTCTAGAGCAAGTGAAACAAGTTATTTCATGAAGTAGCTTACACATATCCAAGATTCAGTACGAAAATACTACCTTCATCTTGAGGAGGAGTATGAGATTAATAGTTATAGTTGTATAATATAATTGAAATAACAGTTGTGCTATTGTTAGTTACTGCAGTTATGATTAGTGTTCGGTACTGCAGTTATGATTAGTGTTAGTTACTGATGTGTATAAATACATTGAAGTGTTTGATTAATAAATATGCTTTGGAGTTTGAAGTGTTGTTGACAATATGCTGGTGCTTATGGCTTTTAATAATGGCAGCCACACAAGAATGTTATCTACGATATTATCAGGTAGAGTGCTGAGCCTATCTTTGTGTGCTTTCATTTCTCAGAATATTTTGATATCTCTTAAGGTTGTTCTTCAACATATGTAATCGTCATTCACCTACCGAAATAAAACGAAAATAAGCAAACATTCAACAAGATATTTGAAGACAAGTAGTAAAAAAATGAAATAAACATACCAGTGATTGAGTGAAGAAATATAAACAATACGGTGATAAAGATCTGATGATGTTCTTGAATTACAAAGAAAAGAAGTGAACAATGAAAAACTCCTTTTTATTGGGAAGACAAAGATAGAAAGGAAGACAAATATGATATGCAACGATTTGAAAAAAAGAAAGAAAATCCTTAGTGTTGGGAAGTGCAAAAGATTCTGCTTTTAACTATTTTCATAATTAACTTATAAATTTCTTTTTTTGGGAAGGGCAAGGGTTTCTGCAAATAATAAAGCAAGAATTGATTTATTAAAAAATGTTAAATTATTTTTTTGGGAAGTTTAAGCCTGTAAGCGTTTATTAAAGCAAGAATTGGTTTATCAGAAAATGTTAAATTGTTTTTTTGGGAAGTGCAAGGGTTTCTGCAAGTAATAAAGTAGAATTGATTTATCTAAATTTAAAATCTCACCATCACCAATATCAGTCACATCACAATTTCTTTTGTTCTATCTATTTTCTATTTTTCCACATGGATGTGATCTAAATATATAAACATTTTTTCCAGTTAAATTAGACAAATAAATGATCGTTTTTATTGAGAATTGAGTGTAAATAAAGGATTCTATCATTCTTAATCATGCATTAAACAGAAGATGAAAAAATAAATAGTTTTTTGAAAATTAACACCACACAGTCAAAGAGATTAGTTCACTGTACCTATTATCGATTTCCCAGCAAGAGTTTTTGCTTTTCACTATTTCCATTTTCCACCAGGTAATAATTAACGTTTAAATTATTTTTTTGGGAAGTGCAAGGGTTTCTGATTTTCTTTAGTTATAATTAAAGCAAGAATTGATTTATTAAAAAGTGTTAAAGATATTTTTGTGTATTGAAGATCAGGTGATTCATTAATTAAGAGAAAAATGAGAAACAGGTATTATTCCCTATTACAGTAGAAGCTAATACCGAACCTAATACTGAAATCTATGATGCTCGGAATATCATCCGTCTACTTTTGTATTGCTACAGCCTCCATGCGAGTTCTATGAGAAGCTTTGAACGAAAAAGAGTTAAAAATTAAGCAGTCTCACAGCAAATGTTTTATAATAATAAATCTCTGATAAATGTTATCACACTATAAAAAAAGGCCTTATAATTAAAGAAGGATCAAGATGATAGACGGACTCTGGAGGAAGAGGAGGTTATGGGCGATGTGCGAGCACAATTGGAGGAAGACCTGGAGTTAGAAAGGGCGAAGCCGGATCAAGCGGAGACTGGAAGCAGCAACACGGAGGTGGGATGCCCGGTCAGGGTGAAGAAGCTGTCCTCGCGCCTAAAGGGATTTGAACTGAATTAATGGGACTGTTAATTTTAGTTAGCAGTAGTTAGGTTAAGGTCTGTTAGTTTGCAGAACCATTTATGTTATCATGTGACGATGATGTGTAAGCCATATAAAAGGCAAACACTTATTTCCTATTAAATTTAATCAATCAAGTTAAAACCAAAACGGAATCTGGGTTGTAGCAACCCTAACTCCAGGTTGCTACATAATTAGTTCCTATTTATGTACATCAATAGATGATTCTAGAGATCCACTCAGGTTGTTATAAGTAGCTATGGTTATATTGATTCCATGGGCTGCTTATAACAACCTTGCTATTTATCAATTTACAATATTAGTTTATGTAGCTTAATCTAACAAGAGAAGCATATGCAAATTCAGGAGAAACAGGGTTGTAAAGGTAAAGTCCATCTTGGCACCTAATCTAACAAGGTTTAAAGGAGAAACAGGGTTCTGAAGAAGGTTTTGTAAACCTATAAAAAAAAATTACAAAAAAAACTCGCCAAAAGCTTGTTCTCTGCTTAAGAGATCCGGATCAGGGACGTATCTAACCATCCCTATCTTATTTGTTCTTCAATTAAGTGACACAAATTATATTTCAGATTATCAAGCTTCATCATCTGATAAATGGTTGAACCCATGGATATCCAACTCAAAAGACCGCAAATTAAACAGGATACTGAAGCTGAGAGACTTAGAAAAATAGAGTTAACGCTATCAAAAATGAGTGAAACATTGCTGCTCATAAGTAATCCAGAGAATCAAATTCAGCAAAAGCAGGAAATGAAGTATAAATCTATCAGGACAGAGATGCCCAAGTCTGATGGGGAAAATATGCAAGGATGGATTTATAAAGCCAAGAAATATTTGAGGTATCACAATATACCTGATGAGGAAAGAATTACTGTTGGTACTTTTAATATGGAGGGAGAAGCCCTAGAATGGCTACTTTGGGCTGATAACAACAATGTTTTGAAATCGTGGTCAGATTTCTTGGATGACCAAGTTAAAAGATTTGGAACCTCAGCCTATGAGATTCCAGCTGGCAGATTGCCTAAGCTAATGCAGACTGGCTTGGTTAAAGAATATCAACATCAGTTTGAAGCTTTATCTAACAAGGTAACTGATATTAAACCTAGAGTTATGAAAGAAATGTATATCTCTGGCTTAAAACTGAAATTCAGAAGGATGTGATTATAGCAAGACCTGAAAATTTGGTTGAGGCATTTGCCCTGGCACAACTCTATGAAAGAAGTGACATGTCCACTGATATTATTAGGTACTGCCCTCCAACAAGATCTTTGGCAGTAGAAGTGAATTCTTGACCATCTACATCAATACAACCATACATACTTCCACACAAGAAGGCACAAAGGGACCTATATTGAGACAGAAACATTCACCTGCTGAAATGAGAATAAAAAGGTCTAAAAATGAATGTTTTAATTGTACTGAGAAGTGAGAAAGAGGTCATAAATGTAAGGGGAGGTTGTTTCTATTATCTGCAGATGGATAGTACTTTGCTGAATTTACTGATGCTAATGAGGAGGAGGAGCAATTTGTTGATGCAGTTGAAGAAATAAGGGTTGAACACACACATATGAGCTACCATTATCTACAAGGGCAGTTGAGTCCAAGAACATTAAAATTATCAGCAAGCATTAATAACTTAAGAGTCTACTAGACTCTGGCTCTACCCATAATTTTCTCCAAGAAGAGGTGGCAAGGCAATTAAGGCTACCAATCACTTCCATACCATCATTCTTAGTATCAACAGGAAGTGGGGTATCCCTAAGGTGTGACAAAATGTGTAAACAGGTGGAAATGACTGTGCAAGGGGTAACTATGAAGATTGATATGTTTGTCCTCAATATGGAGGGAGCCAACCTAGTATTCGGAATTCAATGGTTCAAAACAGTTGGTTCAGTTCTTTCCAACTACACCGATATGAACATTGAATTTAATTGGAAAGGTGAAAGAATCAAATGGGTGGGGAAACTACTATTATCTGATGAAGAGCTATCTAAGAATGAAATGAATTCACTAGCAGCCACAACTGTGTGAGCTTTTTTTTCTGTAGATTCGAATATGTGGGAGAAATTGAAACTGAAAAAGAAAAAAAAGGAAATTTTTTTGAAATTGAGGAATCACTAAAGCTCATTTTAAATGAATTTTCTGATGTTTTTGAGGAACCTGTGGGACTACCACCAACCAGATCACAATTTCATAATATCACATTAGAAAAGCTTGCAAACCCTGTCAGTGTTAGACGTTACAGACATGCCCAATTTCAAAAGGATGAGATAGAAAGAATAGTGCAAGAGATGTTTAGGCAGCAAACAATCAAAGAGAGCAGCAGCCCATACTCATCACCAGTTGTGTTGGTAAAAAAAAAAAGATGGCAGTTGGAGGCTATGTGTTGACTATAGAGCCTTGAATAAAATCACAGTCAAGGACAAGTTCCCTATTCCAACAGTGGATGAGATACTAGCTAAACTAAAGGGGGCTAGAATCTTCTCAAAACTAGATTTGAGGTATGGCTATCATCAGATACTGATAAAACCAGAGGATGTGGAGAAGATTGCTTTTAGGACTCATCAGGGTCACTATGAGTTTCTAGTGATGCCTTTTGGCCTCACCAATGCACCAGCAACATTCCAAGCTACTATGAATAGAATATTTTCCCCATTATTAAGGAAGTTTGTGCTGGTTTTCTTTGATGGCATTCTAGTTTTCAGCCCTTC
This sequence comes from Zostera marina, assembly GCA_001185155.1. Classification (NCBI taxonomy): domain Eukaryota; kingdom Viridiplantae; phylum Streptophyta; class Magnoliopsida; order Alismatales; family Zosteraceae; genus Zostera; species Zostera marina. Next base: position 123,471 of record LFYR01001010.1, on the reverse strand, counting down.
AAGAGAAGACCATGTCAATCAACTAAAAACTGTTTTGATGATACTTAGAGACAATAAATTATTTACAAAACAGTTCAAATGCTTGTTTTTTCAGGAGGAACTGCAGTTCTTGGGACACATAATATCTAGGCAAGGAATAAACTCTGATCCAGAAAAGATAGCTTCAATTGTGAATTGGCCAACACCAAAAAATGTTAGAGCTTTAAGAGAGTTCCTAGGCTACTTATGCAAAGGAAATGTTAGCTATCACTCAGGCTGTTTCTAAGTGGAGGCATTACTTGTTGGGAAATCATTTTGTAATTCATACAGACTACTAGAGTATAAAGAACATGATGAGCTAGATAATACAAACTCCTGACCAACAGAAGTTCCTATGCCAACTATTGGGATTTGATTATTCTATCAAATACAAGCTAGGGAAAGAAAATAGGACAGCAGATGCACTGTCCAGAGAGTTTGAGGGAGATGAATGTAAAGAACTACAAGGGGGATCAATCTTATGTCTGTGTGCTCTGATTAGTAGTCTAATTGACAGGGTGAAGGAGGAACAAAATTCAGATTCTGAATTACTGAAAATGAAAGAGAACATACAGAATGGTACTGAAAAAAATATACATTTAGTGATGAGAGAAGGATTACTTCTCATGGATAATAAGTATGTGCATGGTATCACACTCATCAACTTTAATAAATGACATTCTCAGGGAATATCATGATAGCATCATTGGAGGTCTACTCAGGTATGGAAAGAATAGTCAGAAGAATCAAACTGATTTTCTGGTGGAAAGGTATGTCAAAAGTAATAAAATCTATGTGGAGAATTGTGTGGTGCGTCAAAGAATGAAAACGTGTACAAAGAAACCACAAGGCCTCTTAAAGATTCTCCCCACCCCTGAGGCAGTATGGCAGGATATTTCAATAGACTTTATAACAAATCTACCACTAGTCAAGGGTAAATCGGTCATTATAGTTGTAGTGGACAGACTTTCTAAATTCTGCCATTTGGGAAGTTTACCAGCAGGGTTCGATTCTAAGATGGTGGCAGCCTTCTTTGTGCAAGAAATAATAAGATTACATGGAGTGCCAACATCAATTGTCTCTGACAGGGACACGGTCTTTACTAGTAGTTTTTGGAGAGAAATTAACAGGTTAAGCGGGACAACTCTGAAATTATCCTCTGCTTATCACCCAGAGATAGATGGGCAGACCAAGGTAGTAAATAGAGGTATTGAAATGTTTTTGAGGTGTTTAGCTTATGAACAACCAAAGAAATGGCTAGCCTTACTCCCTTGGGCAGAATTATGGCACAACTCCACATTCAATATATCAATAGGGATAATCCCATTTAGGGCCCTATATGGCAGGGAGGCTAACACTTTTGTGGAAGAAATTAGAGGAAGCTCAGAGAATAGTGAGGCTGAAGAGGAAATTTTCAGAAGACAGGAAATTCTAGAAGTAATCAAAATCAATATGGACAGGGCTAAAGAAAGAATGACGAGGCAAGCTGATCTTCATAGAAGTGAAAGAGAATTTGATGTTGGGGATTGGGTGTTTGTTAAACTAAAGCCTTATAGACAGATCTCTATTGCTAGAAAGCTACATCACAAACTCTCAGCAAGATATTACGGGTTTTATGAAGTTTCAAAAAAATTTAGTGAGGTAGCATACAAAATCAACTTACCAAACAATAGCCTAATCCATGATGTTTTCCATACCAGTTTATTGAAGAAATACAAAGGTGTATTACCACCAGTAGAAATTGGGGGCTTACCAAAAATTGCAATGGGAAGCCAGCCAGTGATTTACCCTGAGACAGTGCTGGAGAAGAGAACATTGCTAGGAAAAGGAAGGCTACTGGAGCAGGCTAAGGTCCGATGGACGGGACGCAATCCGGAGGAGACTTCGTGGGAGGAGGTCAACCAGCTACGAAGGGCGTTTCCATCCCTCAACCTTGAGGACCAGGTCGTTTCCAAGGCCCACGCAAGAGTCCAGAAGCAAGGTCCAGTGAAGTGAACAAAGGAGGAAGATCCAGACCGCCCCAAGGGTATTCGCGCGACTGGGCTGGTCCGACCGAACGAATCCGTCGGCCCAGACGGTTAGCTTTCCAAGGGTTGCGTCCCAAGCATGTCGGGTCCTTTAGGTCGGGTCTTAGTCCGAGAACCCAGGTCCAGAGTCCGGTGGGAAATTGTATAAATACCCCTAGGGGTGAAGTGTAAAAGGGGGGGGAAACAGTTGTTACTATAACGATAATATACGATCAGTCACCATTCCTTAGGGACGCGATTAGTGGTGAATCTGACGTGAAATGGATTCGGAGCAGCCTGAGCGAGTAATTCAGATAGAAGAGAACCTAGGAATCTCAGCGGCGGAAGCGTGCGAAAATCAACAACCATCAGTTCCCGTGGAAAATCAAGTTACAGATGAACCGGTACACTTGGAAGAGAATATTGAAGAAGCATCCTCAACCGCAAACATGAGAAGATCCTCGGCTAATTGTAGGATCAACGCCAGGGGATGATATTTCTATAAGTTGGTCGTAGCAAAGCCGGTCGAGATCACCGGAGCAAAACAGGAATGACCAGAGGGGATAAGGGAGAGCATTTCCCGTATCACAGGGGTCAAGGGAGAATCGACTCCTGGCAGTTATCTCAGACTTGCAAAACAATCAAAGACAACTTCAGGAGCGAATTATGTCATTAACAAACAGGAATATACAAGGAAATATACCCATACGACCGTCAATTGGCAATCTGGATCAACCCGCGCCGACAGGTAGTGAGGAGGCTCTAGCGCGACATCTCTTAGTGGAAGAATACCCGATGGGGTGGAGGACTCCAAAAATGACATTATATGATGGTACGACGGATCCGGAGTATCATATTCACTCATTCCGCACAGAAATGAAGGACACTACAGGGCGAAAAGACATTTGGTGTCGTATATTCAGAAGAACATTAAAAGGGGAGGCAGTGGGGTGGTACAGAAACCTCCCCGAGGGAAGCATTAATTCGTTCAAAGACTTGGAGAAAGCGTTCAAAATTTCCTTCGGGCATAAAATACGGCCCAAGGGATTGAACACAACTTTGTTAACAATTATGCAAGGGGACTAGGAGTCGACACGGGAATATATGGACCGATTTGCGGTTGCAGTCCAAAAAGTCGTTTGTTCAGAAGGAGTCCTGATGGCACTAGTTAATGGACTAAGGCCAACTAAATTCTTAGGTGATTTAGTACGAGATCTTCCATCAACGTTTGCAGAAGCTATGGAAAGGTCGTATAAGGAGTCAAACGTGGAGGACTACCATGAGGCAAATTACAGACAGATACGTCAAAGGCCGAAAGGCCAGTACGACCAGAACATACAGCAAAAGCAGCCAAGGCTGGAGACCCGACCACAAAATAGAGAGGTACTGGAGGGCAGTATAAGAGGGGGCACTTTTCCAAGGGAAGGCGTTGCTAATTACTGTCCGCCAAGAGTTACTCCACTTCCAAATCAACGACAGGTATTTTTAGCGCTAAGGGATGAACGAATACTTGCAGAACCTCGTCCTTAATGCGTACGGAAACGGTGGTTCATCGAAACTCACATCGATACTGTGAGTATCATGAAGATATAGGGCATACTACGGCCGAATGTTGGATTTTGGCAAGGGAGCTTGAGAGAATGCAAGGACTACAAGGCCCACTGCCCGCACGGCAAAGGGTACCTTCTCCTCCACCGCGGCGTATGGCACCAATCTCCACAGGATATCAAGATCCTAGGGATGATCAGGAAGGAAGAAATATAGGGGAGATATTGGTAATATCAGGTGGCGAGGCGGCCAGAGGAGGAACAGGATTTGAAGGTAAAAGGTATGCGCAGAATCTTAGCCGGACGGATGGAATAAAAAAATCAAAACATGGGCGGACATTCGTTTTTCAAGTGAAGATCTGACAGGAATCACAATCCCGCATCATGACCCGTTAGTTATAACACCCATTGTACAAAGGGAGGATAAACAAAAAATTAGATTGAACCGAGTACTGGTGGGATACATGGGCTTCAGTGGACGTGTTGTATTGGAATGCATTTGATCAACTCGGGTTTTGCAGGGCAGATTTAGGTCCGTGCGACACACCGGTTACGGATTTTGGCCAAGGAGAAGTCCAAGTACTGGGGACAATAGATATCCCGGTAACGTTGGGAAAATTTGCGCAGGAGACAACAGTGATAGTAAAGTTTTCGGTGGTACCATTTTCATCTGGGTACAACGCAATATTAGGCAGGATAGCTTCACATGCATTCGGAGCAGTAGCATCATCTCTGCACCAGTGCTTGAAATTTCCATCAGAAGCAGGGATATGCACAGTTAAAGGGTCACAGAAAAAAGCAAGAGAATGCTATATAAACTCGACGGGGCAGGTAATGGCTGCAGCAGGTGAAAAAGAGGGATCCCCACTGACGAAGCACGGAATCTGCTACCAGTGGGCTCGCGGGGTGGCGAGATGAGCCGGAGGCTGTGGAATCCACGACGCGCGCTCTACGTCAAACACCTGCAGAAGAGGAGGGGAATCGGCGACTCACGTGGGAGTAAGTGTGGAGTGTGTGTGGGAGTAAGTGTGGAGTGTGTGTGGTCAAGGTGAGTTGAGAATGGAGGACGCCCCTAGGTCCCTTTTTATAGGGTCCTAGAGGCGTTTCCATTCAATAGAGTGGGGCCCA
>LFYR01001010.1:102698-118666 GCA_001185155.1 Zostera marina | reverse complement strand
CAAGTCCTCGGTCTACCAGACCCGAGATCCCTGGCCGGAATCGGTGACTCACCCTTGGAGTCGGCGACTTGATAGTCCCAGTCGGCGACTCCCAAGTGTTAACTTGGGCTCTTGACGTAGACACGTGCTCCGCACCGTGGAAGCCTTTCCGGGGGTCCGGCATATAGCGACGGAACCCTATTCCTTGTTTGAAGGGCGTTGCTGGGAGTGACTGACGTAATCAGGCATGTCTCACCACCCACATACAATTAGGGAGGAACGCCCAAAACTCAAGCTTGCATCGGACACAGTAGCAATAGAATTAAGAGGCGGCATTGTATAGATAGGGGCCGGCCTCCCCCAATAAATAAAAAATGGTATTGTGAAACTGCTCAAAGAGAACGATGATTTTGTTGCCAAGGATGTAGCAGAACTTAAAGGGATCATACGGAGTCTTACGGAACATAGATTAGCAGTAGGGAAACATGTACGGCCAGTGAGACAGAAGATGAGGGCATTGCGAGAGGACAGGAAAGAGGCAGCGGCTGAAGAAGTACGAAAACTCATCGAGGCAAATTTCATTCGGCCAGTGAAATACCTGGAATAGTCAATAAGGTCAAAAGACCACGAGGCCTCCCGCCAAAATAAAAGCCTAAGGGTAGTAAGGTCAAAGGACCAAGTAAGGCCTCCCGCCAAAATAAAAAAGCCTTAGGGCAATAAGGTCAAAAGACCACGAGGCCTCCCGCCAAAAGAAAAAGCCTAAGGGCAGTAAGGTCAAGGGACCAAATAAGGCCTACCGCAAAAAAAAAAAAAGCCTAAGGGTATCAAAATCAAAAGTCCAAATAAGGCTAACCCGCCAAAACAAAGAAATCCCAAAGCGACAGACTACCACCAAAAGGCTAGGCCGTAAGGAAATATCAACGAAGAATCAAAGAAACATGATCGCCAGCCAAAAAGTGCCTTAGTGCAATTATAATATTAAGAATAGTTCGTTACCACAAAAAGCACGTGTGAGTCGAGGGGCTAGAAAAATAAGGAAGGATGAAAGAAAAAACAAAGGATAAAAACAAAAGTACAGAATCCAGAGCGTAAGGTATGTTTTTCTAATTTTTTTAAAAAATGTATAAAACTATTTGTCATATTCACCCGAAAGGTCGGAGAGAGTCTTGGGCCAAGGTGGATGTTCTGCAAGAATCCCGTCCACTTTCCACTGCTCCCACATTGGTGGATTGATAGGTACAACGACAGACTCATATTCAGGACTCCGAAGGTTCACCATGTCCCGCCCATGAATCACCCCTTCAACAAAATTCTTAAAACAAGCACGCTTGCTTCGTTCGCTCGCAGCCTTGGCACGTTCAGTGAATTTGACCTTAGCACTTGCAATATCTTCTTCTATTTCTGCAAGCCGGGCGACTCCATCATCCCTCTCTTTCCTAAGAGTTTCAATCTCAGCTTCCCTCAGGGCAAGTGTTTTGGTCAAACGAGTAACCTCAGGGCAAGTGTTTTGGTCAAACGAGTAACTTCATCCAGTGCATTGTTAAGTTCATGCGTCCGTCGGGTACCCCTGTTCTGCCGGTAACGTTCCATATCCACAGTCTGAAGAGCTCGAATGTAGCACGCATCATCGATATCATCAGTGTTGGTCTTCTCCAGGGTCATCCAGTCTGCCTCCTTCTCGACCAAGTGATCCAGTCGGCCAAGTATCTGTTCGTAAATCCCAGCAATCCGTGGGGTTTGCATATGTTCGGCCATAATCAAGCGGTCTCCGGGATTGAGGCCGCTGGTAAACACGTTATCAGAAAAGTTGATATACTTGGTGAAATCGTCAGAAAGGCCGGGCAAAGAATCACCGACGTTGGGATCAATCTCCGTACGAGCCCTTTTGCTGCTCTTCTGCGATCCGGATCCTGCAAACAAGCTCGACAAACCTCCCTCATCAGGTTCGCCTGAAAAAGAAAACAAAAATTAACAAAATGGAGTATGAGTTACCAGAGGAGACGAGAAGCGGATGAATAGATTTCCAAGTCCCAGTCATTAAACTAGAATAATCAATGGGACTCGCACGGACAGTTAGAAGGCGGGAGTACACATCATGTTCTTTCGGAGAAAGCTCCCCTACAGAAGGGCTCCCAGCGTTAAAAGAGGAGGTATTTACCCATCTGGAAGGGATCCCTGACAATCCCACTGAGTTGGTCTTTATAAAGAAATAACGATTTTTCCACCGGTGCGAACGATCGGGGTAGGAATCGAGAAGTTTACACCTTATTCTAGAGGAGACCAGTAGTCGTGCGGCATTAGGTCGGGAGATAGAGAAAAACAGGCGAAAAACACGTTCGTAAGGCTCAAGGTGCAGTTCACGACACAAGCGCTCGAACGAAACGACACGGTCAAGGCTAGAAGGAGATTGCTGGGAAATGGCGACACCGGTATATGAAAGAAAAGACAAAAGAAAAGGAGATGCGGGGAGCCGAAGCCCTAGGTCCTCGAAGCCCGAGTAAAGGGTGGTATAACCATCAGGAGGCGTAGAAGCAGGAGCATTGTCGGGAATCTGAAGGTGAGCTATCGCCACAGAAGGGGCGATCACCTGAAAGTGACGACGGGCCTGCCGCCTACTAATAACAGAAGTGGGATCATCAGAAGGAGTTAAAGAATTACCGTCAAATTGGGGCATATCGTCTACGAAGGAATTAAGATTGGCCATAGGAGAAGACACGGCGATCAGCGGGAGAGAAATCCTAGCCCTGGTAAGTAAATGAGTGGAGGTAAGTGAAGAAGAGAGTGAAAATCAATTTTATAGAAGAATGTTGGCGGGAAATTAAAATTTTTTCTCGAAAAGTAAAATTCCATACCCCAGGGCCGGATGAACCGCACGGAAGGATGGGTACGTTTCGGCCCATGTGTCGTGACCAGTCCGAATACTTAAGGGAGGTAGAGCAAAAGAGCCGTAAGGTAGGCACCTGAAGTAGACAATCATATTAAAAAAAATAGGGAAAGAAACTAACTGTAGTCCTGCCGGAAGCAAGCGTTACGAGACCCTAGGGAAAAAGGGTAGAGGGTATACCTGCTCAAATGGTCCATACGGGGAATAGAAGTAGGGAACTAGGTGGCCATAGGATCCAGGGAAAATAATGGCACGGTCAAAGTTTGAAAGGAGTTGTCAGACCCCTGATCAACAAGTAGTTACATTCGGCAATAATAATAAAAAACTGCTTAAAGAAGAAGAAAGTGTTTTTTAATAAGAGGAAAAGTAAATTACATCAGTACGTAAAAACAAAAGCACAAACGAGTTGGCAGGAATCACAAGGAGAACTGCAGGGGAATAACGAAGAAATTCAAATACATTAAAAAAAGATACGAGCAGGCCCCCCCTGTAAGGAGAACATCAAAGATGCCCGTCAGGGCGACCCGCGGGAAAGGAAATGGCGTAGGTCACTCGAAGGAAGACCAGAGCATCCGGTACGTTGTCCGCGTCCCCGACGGTGGCGAGCAGCAAGTACGGTTGAACGCTCAGTTGAAGACAGCTCAGTGGCGGCAGTTGCAGGAACCCCATTGGGGGGGGAACAGCTACAGGAAGTGCACCAGGGACAGCAGCAGGGACAGGGAGCCCGGGCGGAGCACCAGTGACAGGAAGTCGGTTACCGGGAGCACTTATCGTCGCCGGAATGACAATGCCGGTTCCGTTGGAAACTCGCCAGAGAGCGCGAACGCGTTGCTGGACTTCCGAAATCAGATGAGACAGGCGAGGATTACCAGCAGCAGCAGGAGCAGCAAACTCCTGAGCATCGCAAACACGTTGAAGGAGATCATTTGGCTAGACAGCCCGCTGACGCTCCAGCAGATCATCAAGAGAAGACATGATGAATAAGGAGAAATAAATAAAACGAAAGAAAAGACCCTATTTATAGGAGGAGGGGGGAGTACTGATGGTACCCATAATCCATCAGCCCAGGCCCACGCAAGAGTCCAGAAGCAAGGCCCAGTGAAGTGAACAAAGGAGGAAGATCCAGGCCGCCCCAAGGGTATTCACGCGATTGGGCCGGTCCGACCGGACGGATCCGTCGGCCCAGACGGTTAGCTTTCCAAGGGTTGCGTCCCAAGCATGTCGGGTCCTTTAGGTCGGGTCTTTGTCCGAGAACCCAAGGTCCAGAGTCATGTGGGAAATTGTATAAATACCTCTAGGGGTGAAGTGTAAAAGGGGGGAAAACAGTTGTTACTATAACGATAATATACGATCAGTCACCATTCGTTAGGGACGCGATCACAACCCTAACTTGTTGATATAATTTTCTTCCTCCTTGGTGGGCGCAACTGTAGATTTATGGAGAAGTTTCCTTTATAGCGATCAATTAACAAGAAAAGGATAGAAGAAGAAGATAGAAGAAAAGGGGTGGATGGAAGTTGAAGAAGAAGAAGAAGAAGAAGAAGAGTAAAGCAAAGAAGCTTTCGTTCTTTAATTGACTCACCAAATGTAACATTCAACTTAGAGTATTATTACACATTAAGCCTATATTTATACTTGACATTATGGGTACATTTATAAAATATCCCTTATAGTATTTTAACTCTTTCAGCCACCACCTCTGCTATGACTACTAATATCGATTTCTTTTCCTTCTTTTGTGACACATGTCCTAAGAGGAAAAGTTTATGTCTCTCTTCTATATAGTTCTTCTTGAAGGATATAATTAATGTGTTGCTTGGTTTATGGTCTTTCTTGTTTCAAACTCGTCGCCGTGGTTTTTCGTCCCTTTTATAAAATTGATTATATTTTTTCTCAAATCTTCTTCAAAAATTGAGATTTCCAAATTTTCCTACACTGATGAAGAAGCTAAACTACTTACTTGGTTCCATTTTTCTTGCGAAGAGCTTTTTGCAGCACTGAGTTTTGCTAATACGGCTTCTTCGATGTATTCTCTTTTTACTAGATTTATTTTTACTGGGTCAAAATCATTCATTGCTTTTAAGGTTGCTTCTTTGTAGTCTTTTAAATTTTGTTCTTTAACCTCATACAAACCTTGTACTTGGTTGGCTACCAATTGTGAGTCTGTTTTGATTATAATATTTCTGATTTTTAAACTTTCATCTAGGTTTAATCCTGCTAACAGTGCTTCATATTCTGCTACATTATTGGTAGTCTGAAAGTTGAAATGTACTTCTTTTTGCAGTCGTAATCCTTCTGGGTTTTTAAGGATGATGCCGGCTCTACAACCAATTTTTCCAGCAGAACCATCTACTTGTAATTCCAATATTTCGGTATCTTCTTTATTATTAGTTGAGCTTGGTATTAGTTCTGCTATGAAATCTGCTAAAACCTGTGCTTTGATTGCTTTAGCTGGGATGAATTTAATATCATACCCGCTTAGTTCTATAGCCTACTTTGCTAGTCTTCCATAAATGTCTGGTTTATATATGTAATGTTTGTAACAAGGGATAATTTGTCGGTATGATGATTGTGTGGGCCTGAAAGTAAGCTATTAATCTTCTGGCACTACTAACTACTGCTAATGCCAGTTTTTCTAAAGGTGGGCATCTGTACTCAGCTCCTTGTAGGGTTTTTGAAAAATAAAACACTGGGTTTTGTGTTTTATTGTTGTGTGTTACTAAAACTGCACTTACTGTTGTTTCTGAGCTTCCTACATATAGGTATAGAGGTTGGTCTGGATTAGGCGGATCTAGGATGAGTATCTTTTTTAGAGTTACTTTCAATTCATTAAAGGCTTTTGCGCATTCTTCGTTCCTTTTGATGTTTTTGCTTGGATTTCTAAGAATTTTGAAAAGAGGTTTGCATTTATTCGCGCTCCATGGAATGAACCTGTTTAGAGCTGTGATTTTTCCATTGAGTTTCTTTAACTCTTTCAAATTTTTTGGTGGTTCAGTATTTGCGATGGGTTCCACTTTCTCTAGGTGGGGTTTTATTGCATTGTAGGATATAAGGTATCCTAAAAATTTTCCTTCTAGAACTCCGAATGCGCATTTTTCTGGTTTTAGCTTTATTCTAGCCTTCCTGGTTTTATTAAATGTTTCTTTTAAGTCTTTCCAGTGTTCTTCTACTTTAATGGATTTGACTAGGATATCGTCTACATATACTTCAATATTTTTTCCGATCTGATCTTTGAATACTTTGTCCAACCATCTCTGAAAAGTTGCGCCTGCATTTTTTAGTCCGAAAGGCATTACTGTATAGCAGAAAGTTCCTATTTCTGTAATGAAAGCTGTTTTTTCTTCGTCTTCTTTATTCATTTTGACCTGGTTATACACTGAATGGGCGTCCATGAAACTTAGGATTTGACTTTTTGTACTTCTGTCTACTAATTTATCAATGGAAGGTAAAGGGTAACTGTCTTTGGGATAGGCAATATTTAAATTAGTAAAATCTACGCACAGTCTCCATTCACCAGATAGTTTTTTAACCATAACGACATTTGATAGCCATTTAGGGTAAGTTATTTCCCTAATGAACCCTGTTTTAAGTAATTTTTTGACTTCTGATACTGCAGCTTTACTTCTTTCTTGACCCAATGTACGTAGCTTTTGTTTAACTGGGGTACTGGTTGCTTTGATACTTAGTTTGTGTTCTATTAATTTTCATTCGACGACCTTGATTTCATCTATCTTCCCGACGAAGATATCTATATTTCTCTTTAATAGATCTCTTAGTTTCTCTTTTTCTTCGGAATTTAATTGTTTTCCGATTTTAAGTTACTTTCCTTCCTCGAGTTTAATTAAATCGTAATTTTGGGTTAGGATTTCTTTTTCACCTTCATCTACCAAGTATTTGGGGATGCTATTTTGCATTACTTCATTTGATCTCCTTTTTCTAGCTAGCTTGGAATTGTCTGGATAAATATTGGTAAGGTAGCATGTTTTGGCTATTTGTTGAGATCCTTTAATTAATACAACAGATGCCATTTGGTGTGACGAACTTTAGACATTGGTGGTATGATGATGAGTCAGCCGCGAATTCATGGAGTGTTGTTTTTCCGATAATGGCATTGTATCCAAAGTTGAATCTTACTAACGTGATGTTTATTTTTTTAATGGTAACATATTCCTCGTCCTAGCTAGTGTGACTGGTAAAATGATAGTTCCTGCCACTGGCACCTTCATCTGTCTAAATTCTTTTATTGGCTCGTTATCCAGTGAGAGGTTCTTTTCTTCTAACCCTGAGTTTTTAAAAGCATCGCGGTATATGATATCTACTGATGCTCTAGTATCAACCAGTACTCTTTGTACCAAAAATTGGTTGATTACCAGTGAAATGACTAGAGGATCTTGGTGTGGGAAATTAATCTTCTCATTGTCTTCCGGATAGACTGTTTAAGTTTTGTAATTTCTTATCATCGTTTCCTCCTAAAATCATAAAAACGGTGCCTTTAAGGTTTGATCTATTATCGGACGGTCCCGGGAGTTTTTCTTGGGACTGATATTTCTCGATTTCTCTTGCTAGAGTTCTACATTCCTCGGTGGTATGATCTTGGTCCTGATGATATTCACAATATTTGCCGTTGGCTCTATATGGCAGTGTTCTAGTGTTCATTGGTCTTATTCCATTACTTTAGATAATGTGAAAGGTGGTATGTTGGTCATTTTTAATAAGAATCTTGTGGGTCTAAGCCTTGCTCTCAAAGCCATTTTAATTTCCCCGTCGCTGCGTCTTTCTACTTTCATTAATGTTTCGTTAAATCTTTTGATGTATTATCTTAAACTTTCATTTTGCCTTTATTTAATATTTAGAAGCATTACGATGTTGATTCTTCTTTTTATCAGGTGACTAAAAGCTTCTATAAATCTCTCATGTAAATCTTCGAAGCTTTGAATATTATCTGCAAGAAGATCTGTATACCAATTCATTACTTCGCCTTCCAAAGTTCTAACAAACATGCGATACCATAAATCTTTTCTACTTGTCACATCTTCCATATTTGCCAGAAACTTTACAACGCGAACTTCAGGATCCGTATTTCCCCTGTATTCTGGAAGTTTTGGCTGGAACCATTTCTCAGGGTAGTCTCCTGAAGTTAATTGGTTAGCCAAAATACCTGTTTCTTTGTGTAATCCTCTTCTAATTACCTGATGTGTATTGTGATTAAGACATTTTTGACTCTGACTGTATTTTGGGCTTTTGCCCGACCAAGGACTATTTTCTTCTTTAGTCATAAGTTTTACCTGTTTCTCTAGTTTTGCTATTTTTCGTAACGGACGTTCTTCTTTAGAACGTTTTTTACCTGTCCTCTTACCTTTGTGCTGATCATCATCGCTGTCCGGTTCTGGGCTCCTTTTTTCTTGTTTTTCCTTACCTTTACCAGTGCCGATTTCTCTATCGTTATTTTCAAGGGGCTTCCGGGTTCAATTTCTTGACCTAGTTCCTCCTGTTTCACTTTTCTCTTTCTTATTTTCTGAATCGTAGGTTGCGGTCTCTACCATAGCGATCGGTACTATAACTTGTTCTTAATTAAGGTGTTGATTCGACGACGTTAAAAGGATATCCGTTCACGTCAGGTTCACCAATGTTTTGACTCGTAGTTGTAGAATATTATAATCGAAGGTATAAGAGTTGTAGAATATTACAATTGAAAGTATAAGTTTTGTTCTTCCGAAAAATCTCTCCTCCTTCAATCAGATTGGGGGCTTTTATAGTTGTTTAAAGCTTCTTACCGCAAAGCAGCTGTCCGATGTGTATTTCCAAATTGGACACCTGGTCAGTTTGTTGCTGTGAGGTTATTGGTAGGAGTTTTGTATAAAAATGTCTTTATATATACCTTAACAACCCAGGTAAAATTATATTTCGAAAGTTTCAATTTAGAAGAAGGTGTTGATATAAGTAGAGAAATGTTGACGGGATGGGAAAAAAATGTAGTACGTGCAAAATTGAAAGATATTCATTGAATATTTTGAAGTTATTTATATTCAATGAGCCAAACAAGCTTAACCCAACTGATTTAAATTAATTAGTTATTAAAAATATTTATAACTACTTGTTAAAATAAACATTTTCACCCAATATTTGATAATCCAAGAAACCTTGGATTATAAATATTGAAAGATTACTAAATGGCAATTAATTAGCACCTTCCAACGGCTATTAGCAATTAAATTATAGGATTATAATGGGTTGACACCAATAAATAAACATTGTAATGATCTAGTTAATTAACATTTTCAAATGCAAAAACATCATCAACAACACACATCATTATTTAATCCGATCATCTCAATTACAATCATTCTACAACAATTCTGTCAGTAATTAGTCATTTGCTTTACTATAATCTTTCACTGATTTTTACAAGCATAATAACTGATTATTCCAACTATGGATTATTTTGACGAAAATATGCTAAAATAACGAACTATTTTGAGCAAATGACGGAATTTCCGTTATATTTGATAAAAAAATTAGTCATTTCTGATTCAGCCATTGATGAAATTCCATCATTTTAGAAGAATTGCATATTTTACTTTGAAAACAAAATAACTGAAATTCCTTCATTTTTATTTAAAAATCTGGCATTTTTTATATTCATAGAAATAGGGAAATTTTCGTTATTTCTATTCCAAAACTGTTATTTATGTATTTATAAATATTCGAAGAGTTGGGCGAGATTTTTGGAGATTTGAACGACAAATGAGGGATTTTGAGAGTTTGGCGAGAAATCGAGAATGAGAGATTTTTAGGGATATTTGGAGTTGGGAAAGAATAAGAGACTTAGTTATTTTAGCGATTTTTTAGTTTAATCGAGAATGGGCAACGAGTCTAATTAATATCCGATTTGGGGTAACGTTGAGTCTAATTAATTTTGAGTGGGTTTGGGTTTATTTGAGTGACAAATAAATTGAATTTGGGTTTATTAGAGAATGAGGGATTTTCGGTTTATTTCATGAAGCTAGTTATTGATTATTTAAGTTATTTGATTTATATGATTTGAGTTTAAATTATTTGACAAAAGATGAGTCTAATTAATTTATGTTATTAGATTTAGATGATTTTAGATATTTGTGTTCTAATTGATTTAAGTTATTTTCGATTTTGACGAGTCTAATTGATTCAGGAGGTAATTATTTTAGAGATTTTCTTTTTTTTTTTGAGATTTTAGGGAAGGAGAAAGGAGAAAATTGATTTTAGGGGAATTTATGAAAGGGGGAATTAAAAATTTATTTGGGGGGGGGTGAAATGATACAAATTTATCGTTATTTGAATTTATTTTTAAAGTACTCTATACTCTATAGTAACTAAAAAATATATTTCAAACCATATAGTAAATATAAATGTGTATAAATATTTGATTAAACCTCACCTATTTGGAAGTTGAAGGAAATTCCCCCATTTTTTATCCGTAATTTTTACTTAATCATTTTCGTCATTTCTTTTATAAGTCGTGACAACTTGTTTTCCGACAAAAATTGACGAAATTTACCTTATGTCTGACCCTGAACAAAAATGACAGATTTTTCTTAATCTTTGATCTGTCATCTTAAACCAGTTTTCGTAAGTGAACTAATATTATTAAATAAGTAGGAATATATTCAGGTGTATCATCTTTATTTGTGTTGTTGTGCGCCAAAAATATCCAGAGCACACGATTGATAACCAATAATCTTAGATATATTATGCACCTGTTACCAGGGGCTCAAGTGGCATATCTATTTAATTAAATTTTATACATTATTATTATCCGTTTCCGTTATTGTATTTTCATGTTTTTTTGCAGATAATTTTGCTAAAACTTGTAAAACGGAAAATATACTATTAGCCCCTTTATATCCTCAGATCATGGATCAAACTCAGTCAACTAAAGATATATGACTCGAAGCTTGCACAATTTTATGTGAAGCTTAAGTATGAGAAGGAAGGAACTCCAATCAGTGAATCAAGAGTTCATCATTTTCGCAGCTGGCACTCTCAATCATTGGTCCATACTTCCAAATATTGGAGTAAAACTTCAATATATCATATAAGACAAGAAGTCGGACTCAGGACAAGAAGTCGGGGAAGATCTATATCCTTTAACAATTATAACTCCCTTGTAGTTAATGATTGAGCATAGATGTTTTTCAAATTTAACTATGCAATCATTATCACATAATTGGCATATGTTGATAAGATTGTGTTTAAGGCCATTAACTAAGTAGACATCTCTAAGAAATGGTCTATCTATATTACCTATATTACCTCTACCTATAATGGTACCTTTGTTGTTATCGGCGAAGTTGACCTTCTTAATAGTAGGCCAGTCGGTCAAATCTGTCAGCAAACTTGAATCTCCAGTCACATGCCTTGTGCATCCACTGTCGAACAACCATTTTGATACTTGTTTTTCCTGAAATAGTTGAAGAATCTTTTGGTACCCATATTGAGTTGGGTCCAGATGAATTAACATAGTTGATTTGCTTATAATTTTTTAACTCATTCTTGGTCATCAATTTTTGTTTTGGATGATTCATCTTAGCTATATTTTTCTTTTTCTGAAGATGAATAGGTTTTTTGTAGCTAGATTCTCTCACAAAATAATCATTATAAGTTAAAGCATGTGGACGTTTTTTAATAGGTGCATCTGATTCAAACCCTAAGCCAAATTTCTTTTGACCTGAGCTTGAACCATCAAGCTTGGTTGAACTATTTAAGAATTTTTTAAGAACATTATTCTTTTGATCTATTCTTTTGATTTATAATTGCACGTCATTACATTTTTCAGATAATTTTTATTTAATTTCTATATGCTCAAGTATGATTTTATCCTTAAATTCTATATCTGTTTTGAGCATGATTGTTTCTTTTTCTTTTAACATAATATCTTCTTCAAAATTATCTATTTTTAATTCTAGCAATTCAATCTTATCATCATCTATTTCCTTAGGTTGATTCTCTTCAGATTCTAAAATATTAAGAAATTCAAAGTTTTGACTCTTAAGTATCTTAATTTTTTCTTTATCTTTGTTTAATTTACTTATGAGTTTTAGATTTATTTCTTTCAATTGCATGCATTCTTTTTGTGATTCTTCTAATTCAATAGATTGATCTATGTGTGATTTATTCATGCATTCTAGTTTTAATGACTTAGTTAATTTTTTCTCTTTTTTATATTTTTCCATTAACTCTAGATATGCTTCTTCTAAAGAATTAAATCTGGTATTTACAAAACATACCTCAGAGTCGCTTTCATGAGCCATGAGGCATTCTTCTTGATCCGAGTCGGAGTCTGTCCATTGTGCCTGATTTGCTTTTTCTTTCTTTAGCTGAGGACATTCTGGTTTGATATGTCCAGGCTTGTCGCATAGATGCAGATTGGTTCTTTTGACTCCTTGCTCATTTTTCTGTCGAACTTCTGATGACTTGATCTTGAGTCTTTCTTCTCTTTCCTCTTTTTCAGATATCTTCTCAGATGATTGGTGATCATTGCTAGATCATCCTACTTTACTCCATCGAACCTGGGGGTTTGTTCGATGCAAGACCAGTATTGTATTCACCATTTGGTGCCAGAGTTATTGTTGCAAGATGTTAGTCTGACTTCAACGGAACTTGGCACCGATACCACTTGTTATATCGAGATCCGAGGCTATAAGGGGGGATAATAGCCTCTTTTTCGATTAGGCATGTTAAATGCAGAATTACCTGCAAATACTTCATACACAAATGGTTGAATAACAACAAAAAGATTATATCTTACAATATAATATTATATATATTTGTATTCTTGCCTTTTCTCTTCAAAACTTACTACAATATATGAATACTGAGTCAACTTATTAGATAGTGTTTTATAAACAATTGTACTATATATATACTAAGTTATATTTAAGAGCACGTTATAGTATTAGAGTAAAAGACTAGTTAACAGGATATAAAATGATAAGTAAATAACTAACCAGATAACTGGATATATATGATAAGTAAATATCTGACCAAATAACTGGATATATATGATAAGTAAATAGTTGACCAGGTAACTGGATAGAGATTTGAATAATAAATATAACCTCAGATACTTGACCAGATAACTGGATGAGAGATCTGCAGAAAGTAGTCAACCTCTATACTTGACCAGATAACTGGAAGAGGGATCTTTTTAATTAAGTGTTGTTTAGACAATAAATAAAACGAAAATTCACAAAGAACAACACAAAAGATATATACTGGTTCACCCAAACAAGGGTTAGTCCAGTCCCGACAAACTATTAGAATTCACTGGCCTAAAGGTAATAGCAAAACCTTAGAGTATCAAGAAAACTCTTAAAAACCTCTCTAAGCTTTAAGACTACTTCGCTTAGGAACCAGTCTTTTACGGGTAGACTCACACCTTAGAGTATCAAGGAAACTCTTAAGAACCTCTAACTTTTACGGGTAAGTTAGGACCTTAGAGTATTAAGGAACTCTTAAAAATCTCTAAATCATTCAAGGTAGAATCCACCTAAGAGTTTTCCTGGAAACTCTATAAAACCAAACAAGAGATTTATGGTTGAGCTCAAAAACCTTCTCTCACACTTTCGTGATATTAAGACACACCTCTCGACCAAAGTGGACACACACGAAAGAGGATTAAAGGAGTGGAATGTTTAAAGCACACAAAACTTCTTACTTGTAAAGTTGAACAAGAAGGTTAGAAGTAGAAGTTGGAGAGCTTTTGAAGCTTTTGGAAGCTTGGACACTTGAAAGCTTAGAACCTTGGAAGCAAGAACACTTTGTAGATCTCAAGACGAGGAATGAAAAACTCTTTGGAGTGCTTGAAGTGTGGTGGACGAAAATGGAGGGTTTGGATCTCTATTTATAGCCTAGGTCATGACTTGTAGACCCTTGGATCTTTAATGGATGGTTCCTTGATTTCTCACAAAAGTCTAAGATTTTGTCTTTCCAAGAAGCTTGAATAGTAAAAGCTTTGCTTTTGGAGATATGATTTCCATCAAAGATATCTTTGTCCCCTAGAGAAGATCTTGAGAAGATCACTTGTGAATAGTGTCTTTTGCTCCATGGTTATTGTACCTTGACTAAAATGTTAGAGATAACAATAATAATTATATTCAAGGTATTTTATGCAATTGAACCAATTCGATTTTGACTTTGATTAAACCCTTGACTTAATTAATTTATAAATTAATTTTAGGTCTAATCTTGACTAATTTTATCCTTTGGATTAATAGTGTAATTAGGGATAAAATTAACATGATTTAAAATATAATCCTATATCGACAATTTTGATTCTACAATATCGACCCAAAATGGAATAGAGTGGCTTTGTAATTTTAAATATATATTATTTATTT
Organism: Zostera marina; assembly: GCA_001185155.1. Classification (NCBI taxonomy): domain Eukaryota; kingdom Viridiplantae; phylum Streptophyta; class Magnoliopsida; order Alismatales; family Zosteraceae; genus Zostera; species Zostera marina. Next base: position 104,428 of record LFYR01001010.1, on the reverse strand, counting down.
TTTGAATCATGCTATATATTAATTGTTATTGATGTTATTCCTTTGTTTAATTTGCACAGGAATTTGGTAAACAACAAATTCAAATTGGAAGATTTTGAAAAGTAATATATATAAAACATTCATTTTAGTTTATTATTAATATTTTAAAAGATTAAAATATATATCTTCCATTCTCTTACTTTAATTTCAGTGTGTCAAACTTAAAAGGATTAGAATGCTTCCAACAAACATCAAATTGTTTTAAGGAAGAAAATTTATGTAAGCCAATTTTATTATAATATTTCTTCTTTCAAAATATATTTTTCATTTTTCATTAAATATTATATAATATATTTTCATTTTTACTTCAGCTACCTCATTTGCAATAAATTGTGGTGGGGAGAAAATGGAATTAGCTGATGGAAAAACCATATTTGAAGCGGACAATAACAATAAAACCAATTGTTGGTGTGAGGGTTCGCCGGAGCTAGCTCACCGTCCAACCTAGTACAAGTCTCTCTCTCAGAATTATCAACCCCTCCCCCAGTTGGACCAGGGGAGGTATTTATAACCTTCACTTGCTGTCGTTGGGCCTCGTGCGCTCGTGCTGTCGGCCCCGCCCGTCCGTCTAGGCCGGCCGGGCCGGTTCGGTCCATGGGCCGCGGTCCGCGGTCCATGGTACCAACAGTACTCCCCCCCTTCCTTGGCAGGCCTGGGGGCCTGGGGCCGTCCACCTCCCTTTCGTCCCCCACCCACTTTCATTAAAGTTCCTCGGTTCCCGGGCCCATCCTTCTTTACTTCTCTATAAATAGGCTGCCTGAGTCCCTTATTTTTTGCATCCCCTCTCCTTTCCGCTATGAGTGCTCGAGACATCCTTGAGGAGTATGGTCGCGAAGTGCAGCTTCAGCATGCCACCTGGGCCCTGTGTCTGCTGTCGCCTACTGGTGTTCCCAATAGTGTTGCCCTGGCCGAGACTCAGCGCCTCAATGCCGTGTTGATCGACGTCCACCGTCGCCTCTCCCAGATTCGCCGCTCCGACATTATCGCGGAACTTCCTCCCGTCACCTACCCTGACACCTCGGGTTCTGCTGGCACCTCGCGTGCTTTCCGCGCGCAAGGTACGATCGTCGCCCCCGCTGCTGTCGCCGACCCCGCTCCTCCTCCAAGGTGTCGTCGGCCGCGTGGCCCTCGTCGTTCCCGCGGGTCTTCGTCCCTCCCGGCCAATGACCTGCGTCACTTCCTGTCGGGATCCTCGAAGCCAGCCCCTTAAGCCCGTCTAGGGGACGTCCGCGACCGCGACCACGACCACGTTCATCCGGGCCGTGGGTCTGCCTTTACGGGACGACGTCTGGGGCGCGCCTCGTTCTTCTTGTCTCCTATTTCTTTTTTATATCCGGACTTAGCTATTGTTGTGCATTGTGTACTTTTTCCCGCCGTGCCACCGGCCGTTTGTAACACTTGCTTTAATTTAATGAAAAATGCCTTCGTTCTTCTTCTTTGGTTTTGACTGTCTTCGCACGTCCGTGCAGATTCGCGCTTCTCGGCGTCTTCTGTCGACGTTGCCCGCACCCTTCTCGAGCTCTGCCCTCGTCCATCGTGCCGGGTCCCCCTTTCGCCGACTCGGGCGTCGGCTCGTTACATCGTTTCGTTGGTGGGGTCTGCCTGTGGGCCCGTCTGGACTCCCCCACCATGCTCTTCCTACATTGTTCGGTCGTTGGACACCGCCGAGCCTACGTCGGGCGCTTCTCCCC
>LFYR01001010.1:1364-95863 GCA_001185155.1 Zostera marina | reverse complement strand
CCCCTCCCACGGGTCGTCGCCCCTCGAGGCTCCACCTCCCGCCTGCGGGGGTGCCCTTCCCCCTCTGCTGCCGCCTGTATTCCTGGATCTTCGCGCCCAGGTAATCCTCCACATTGCTCTCTCCGTGGGATCTCTCCATGGCCTCGGCGAAGGTTTTCGGTGGCTTCCTCACTAAGTCTCCCGCGAAAAACGTGGGCCGGAGGCTGTTCGTTAGGGCGTACAACACCACCTCCTCTGAGATCCCCTCAATCTTCTTCACCTCGCTCGCGAACCGGTCCATGTAAGTGCGCGTGCTCTCTGATTCTCCCTGTATGACGGTACTGAGGGCGGCCTTGATTTTCGGCCTATTTCGACGGTGTGCGAAAGCCGCCCGGAATACCGCCACTAAGCCTTCGTAGGTGTGCACGGACCCCGTCGGCAACGTCCTGTACCAAGCTATTGCGTCGCCCGTCAGGGCCCTTCGGAACATTCGACACCAGATGTCATTCCTGTTCGTCTTGTCCTCCATGTTGGTCTTGAAAGAGTGCAGGTGGTCCTCTGGGTCTGTATCGCCTTTATAATAAGGGATCTTCGGGGCTCTCCAGCCTGACGGGTACTCTTCGTCCAGCAGGTGCTGCGCTAGGGCCTCTCCACTGCCCCCTCCCGGCGTTGTTGCCACAATGGTTCGCGGGGCCTCCACGGGTGGAGCGTCGCTGCCGAGTCTCCCCTCCGAGGGGGCGGGTTGCCCGTACATGGGATCCCCTCCTCCGCCCCCGTCCGACTCCAGGGTGTGTGGGGTCACCGTAAGCTGGTGCACCTGCTCTTGTAGCTGACGCTGGCTCTCCTGCAGGGTGGATATCAGTTCCACGAGCTGCATCCTCTCCCGCTTGCTCTCTTTTTCCGCTCGCTCTTTCTCCTCCGCGCGCTCCCTTCGCCGGAGCCTCTCGTGCTCCTTTTCCCTTCTCTCCTGGGACCGCGACCGGGACCGCGTTCTCCTGATCTTGGGTGGGGACGCCGGTTCTTTGTGCCGACGCCTCTTGGGTGACTCCCACTCGTACCTGATCTCCTCGAGCTCCATGCGCAGTCTATCCTCCTCGTCGTCCCATTCCTCGTTGGCCCTTACTTCCTCCGAATACTGGTCGCGGGAGTGGTGTCGCGTCGGCTGGTACTCCTCCGCAGCCCGCTCGGGTCGCTTGGAGCTCTCCCCTACTTGGTATTCGCTCCTCGTCATCCTTCTCTCTCCGGCTGTCATGTGTTTGTTTCACGTCAGGTTCACCACTGTTGGTGTGAGGGTTCGCCGGAGCTAGCTCACCGTCCAACCTAGTACAAGTCTCTCTCTCTCAGAATTATCAACCCCTCCCCCAGTTGGACCAGGGGAGGTATTTATAGCCTTCACTTGCTGTCCTTGGGCCTCGTGGGCTCGTGCGTCGGGCCCGTCCGTCCGTCTGGGCCGACCGGGCCGGTTCGGTCCATGGGCCGCGGTCCATGATACCAACAACAGTAGAGAATCATCTAATACCATCTACTACTTGATTGGAAAGCAACACTCATTTGGAAAAAATGAAACTTGATTGATTAAATAATCTAACTAATATACTATTTAACACTACCACCTACTACCTTTGCACGTTATATTAACATGCATGCCAAACTGAAGGTGTTTTAAATAAGATAGCAACGTGCGAACCGACTCTTTTTCCATCACTCGAGAAATCAACATTTCTGTTTTATCACTTGAGAAAACAAGGCGACTGGGGCAGGCGACGGCCGACGGCGAAGTCGACGGTTGTGATGGTGATCAAATGTCACCAGTTTCTCCGATCAGCAATCCCTGTAATCAAATCACTTAGAAAAACAGAGTATGGCACGCCATCACCACCATCGTCGACATGCCTTTTCTCCAATCAAAAATCCCGCTACAAAACTCGGATTATCCCTTCCTTCGCAACCGTCATATCCAGGAAAAGAGTTTCAGTCGAATCCTTCAAAGAGGTCAAGAAAGTCAGCGTACGGTTTTAGTCGCCGTTTTTTCCCGGCGTATGGTAGTGGTTAGTTTCAAATTCTAATTTTCTTTGCTCCTCTTTTTTTCGGCGGACACAGGTGATAGAGATGTTGATGGATGGTAAGGATCTTTCGGAAGAAGAGGCAGAGTATACACTCGATCTTTTGTTGACGGAGGCGAATGAGGTGTTAATCAGTGCTTTTCTTGTTCTGTTGAGTGCTAAAGGGGAGAGTTTCGAAGAGGTATATATTGTATTGATACAATTTCATAGCTAATTTACTGATTTGTCATCTCATCATTCTGTATGTACTATGAGCAGATTGTAGGATTGGCAAAGGCAATGATCAATGTGTGTGAAAAGGTCGATGGACTAAATGACTCCGTCGACATTGTTGGTACCGGTGGCGATGGAGCGAACACTGTAAACATCTCGACAGGTGCATCTGTTCTTGCTGCCGCTTGCGGTGTAAGAATTGCAAAGGTGTATATACTACATACTTGTTCTGTCTTGTTGGAATGAATTGTCATAGTTCGGAATGACATGAGCTGTAAAAATGTCTTTCAGCAAGGAAACCGGGCTAGTTCTTCTGCCTGTGGGAGTGCCGACGTCTTGGAAAAATTGGGCGTGAATATCGATTTAGGACCTGAGGTGTGTGATTTTTCCATTACATCATTTTCATCTCTCTTTTAATTGTAACATTTGCTTGTATTTTTTTGGATGTTGTTAGGAGATAAAGAAATGTGTAAACAAAGCTGGAATTGGTTTCATGATGGCTCCAAGATATCATCCAGCAATGAAAGTTGTAAGTCCCGTGAGGAAGAAACTCAAGGTGAAGACGGTTTTCAATATATTGGGTCCAATGTTGAATCCGGCAAGAGTCCCATATGCCGTTATTGGAGTCTACCATGAAAATATAGTATGTTCTTCTTTCCCCAAATACCAAAATTACATATGATTTACTTATTTGCTTTATTACTTAATTAGTTTTGTCTTGTAACCATTTGATCAAATTAAGTGCATTTTTTCAGTGCCCACATTAATTTTAATCTTAAGACAGTAAGATCAAGCTTTAAAAACCGACTTAACCGGATGACCGATAAAAAATCCAAAACCGGTAGCCAGTTAGTTGGAGTGGGTTTGTGGGTCAACGAGTCGGGTCTGGCCCGTACCTAACCCATTTTTTAAAACCAAAAATTTATTTTAAGGCCAAAAATTTATACATTGGTCTATGAAAAGAGCTATATTATTTTTAATAAAAGTTCATCTCACTCTTAAGATTTCATATTTGTTTTAGATAAAATAAATCTTTATTTATACACCAATCTATTGTGGGACTAAAAATGTGTAGTTAAAAATATTATTTGTATTTTTTATGAATGTGAGATTAAATAAAGTATACATTGATATAGAGTTATAGAGTATAAAGCTTCTCTCACTCTTAAGAGTTATAGAGTATTTATTTAACACATGTACACATTGATAGAATTCAAAAAGTACAGATGTTAAATAAATACTCTATAATACATGTACACTTTATTTAGTTCCACATTCATAAAAAGTACAAAGAATATTTTATAATTTATTTAACTACTTTTTTAGTCAAATCGATAGAATTTAAAAAACACAAAAATAAAGATTTATTTTATCTAAAACAAATATGAAGTCTTAAGAGTGAGATGAATTTTTATTAAAAATAATATAGCTATTTTTATGGACTAATGTATAAATTTTTGGCATAAAAATAAATTTTTGACCTTAGTGAATTTATAAAGAATTTTTTTTATGAAAATACCCCTACCGGTTAACCGGCCTAACCGGAAAATTGGTCAGTCAGAACCGGTTACCGGTTAACCGGTTTTTAAACCTTGAGTAAGATAACTTAGATTCATGGAAGATATATAACTTAGATCGGTTAGATGAGATAGTTATGAAATATAACATTTCATCTATCGATTTAATTTTTATCTCAGATTTGTAAATACATGTTCTCTCAATCTCAAGACTGATTTAATAGTTGAGATTTTATATCTCATCATTATCTCATCTGATGTATCTTATATAAATCTACTATATTTGATTTTTCTTGTTTTAAAGTTTATCGACAATTTTGGTCTGATAGGTGTCGAAAATAGCTAAAGCTGTACAGAGATTTGGAATGAAAAGAGCATTGGTAGTTCATTCGCATGGATTAGATGAAATCAGTCCACTTGGTATGTTGATGATATATCATTATATCGTATACCCAATTATATGCAAGAAATGATTGCCAGTTACATGTGTAAACAGTATATTATTGGCAGGTCCTGGACACTTTCTTCATGTCACACAGTCAAATATAGAGAAATTCTATTATGATCCATGTGAGTAAATTCTATTTGCCCAAATTAAGTTATCCTCTCTGATTTCTGATATCATTTATTCTGATTGATATGAATGAATTATGGCATATTATGGAATAGTGGATTTTAGTATTCCACGTTGCACGTTGGAAGATCTTAGAGGTGGGGACCCAGAGTTCAATGCTCAAGTCCTTCGGAATGTTCTATCTGGGGAAGAAGGACCGATTGCAGATGCTTTGGTAAGTAAATGTATAGAACATGGTTTTAGATTTTTAGCGAGGTATCTAAACTTTTTATTAGAGATTTATTCCCAATCTTAAGGTAAAATATTTTACAATTAATATATGATTTTTTTTAAAAGCAATTAAGATATGATTCGACCATTTGATTGAAATATATATTGAAATTGGACCGCCCCCTCCTCCTTCCTTTGTCTTTAGAAATATCAAATATTAAATTGTATACACTTCAATTTATTTGGTATATTAAGCAAATTTTGTTACTTGTTAATTTGATTTTAAAAAACAATGCTTAATATGTGTTTGTGATCAGATACTGAATGCGGCGGCATCTCTTTTAGTTAGCGGTCAAGTTAGCGAACTTGCCGAAGGAGTAGCTTTTGCTAAAGAAATACATGTATCAGGCAAGGCCATCAAAACATTGGACTCATGGATAGATATATCCAATGTGAGTGAGATATGTAAATACTAATTATCTTTTAGAGGTTATTCATTATACTGTTGAATCTTGATTAATACGTTAATGACGTCAATTCCTGATTGTGTTCTCGCAGAAATTGAAATGATGGTGGTTAAAGGTGCTCTTTTCATGTCCTTATAAAAGGCTTAAATTAATTATATTGGGGATTTGGGGGAACGGATTTATCCTCGTGGTAGGTGAAAAATACTTAGTTAGTTTATAATACAAATTTTAGAACTATTTTAATTTTTAATTGTTTCAAAAAAAAAAAAAATTAATTTTTAAATATCAAATGGCTTCTTCTGACTTCTCCAAACTTTCTTATTGTTTCCCTTATAAATATACTATATAAAAATAAAAAAATGAATAATTTATTAATATAGTCCTATACTATTTATTATTATAGATATATCTTTATCTTTTACATATAATTAATTACCTAGTATTTATAAATATGACACGTTTATAGTGTGGTGCGGATATCATAACACTTGTCGTGTGTTTGGGTCATGGGTACGACACTCGCTGTCCGCCGCGGACATTTGAGAACTGCAGGAATCTATCGCACGGAATGCAGGAATCCATTCGGTATATCTTGAAACTCATCACGAGTGAGTGACTCTGTGCAAAACGAGTAGCTCCAAGACTCATCTCATACCGTCAGATTGACAAATCTGTCAATCCAAACCTCATCCGCAGCTCGCATTCACTGCGGAGGTTCGCAGGGCTGTTTATAAATATTGTTGGGTTTTGAATCTGCTTCTGGTTCATTAATCTTCCTTCCTTTTTGTTGGTCTTCTACTTGTTGTGATGAAGAAGATGCTGTTTTAGATGAAGCTGATGATGATATTTTACGTGAATTGCTCTGCTTGTCGATTCATATCGATAGGGGAAGAATCAATTAAATAATGAAATGTTTTTTTGGTTGTAGGTTTTTAGCACAATAAATAATAGCAACAAATGTTTATCATTTTGTCAATAATAAATATAGGGTAGGTTTCCTGTGAGTCAAATTTCAAAACACCAAAATACGTCAAAAAAATTTTGACCATTAAATCGACATTTCGTCATACATGAGTTAGTATCTTTTGTTATACATTTTTTTTCGTCGTACATGTGTTAGTGTCTTGTGCAGTATATTATTATATCTGTTGGATTAAAAATTAAATGACAGGATACGCACAGTGCGTTTTGGAACATTTTGACACACTAAAATACCGCGCACTTGAAAATTACCGAATAAATATATGAACAAATCAATTAATTCTTTAGTCCTTTCCAAAATTCAATGGGTAGAGAGCTATTTAACAATGTAAGATCCGATTAAGGATCTATTTATTTATACGAGATGTGTAAGAATTAAGACATTTTGGGGTTTTGGGATTTAGGTTTGAAAATATGTGGCATCGGATGGTTAGAAGAACCTCGAACTGGAGTAAATCGTTGCAATGTCGATTATTCTCACCTTTAAGCCGTAGATATGCAGTAGAGTACGAGGGAGACTGGTCGTATTCATCGGAATGGTGGAAAGACCATGATTCGGACTCCGGAAAGACTGTTTTCAAGTCACATTCTGACGTCGGGAATGGCGATGTCTCCGTTGTTGCTTATCCTTCTTCCAGACCTGTAAGTCTCCGAATCCTGATGTTTGGGTTTCTTCTTCTAACTTTTTTTCAACCTTGCTGAATTTGCCTAATGTCTTTAACTAATTCAAAATCTGATTATCTATCAATCATCTTTGGAATCGAATCAGTGGTGGCTCAATATTTATCACAAATTAATGTTTTTTAGTTACTTTTGATCGACAATTGGTAAATTATGAAGCCAATAATTTGGAAAGTTTTTCCCTGTGCCCAGATACAAATTGATCATTTCTCTTTCTTTTGTATAATTTCCATCTTCAATTATTTCTTTAAATTCTAAACAGAAAACTTTATATTTGGAGAAATGCTATTTTATTTCAGTTTAGCGTTTTCATTATTTTATTGACATGTTATGGTCTTCGACTCTCCATACATTAAATCCTATATTTCAATTTCGCGATATTACTACCATCATAGTTCTTTGCAAATCCCCCAAACCAGCGTTTCTTGATGAATTACAGTGTTTAGAGGAGTGGGAAACAACAGAGAAGTGGCTTCAAGATAAATACACAAAAGCTCATCCAGAATTCAAAGATAATGGTGGGAAGTTTTCCATACTTGGTTATCAATGGCGTGTACTTCGTTTTAATGATAGTACTCGTCAGAGCACAGTCAAAGTAATGGCTGCTTATAAAAATTATGATTCCCAACCTGGTTCAGTCTATCTGATGCAACAACCACATTGCTTAGCCGTTCCATGTAATAAAATTATATGATTTAAACAGCATGTTCTTGGTTTACATGATCACTTACATCGTCGCTTTCTTTGTTTGCAGATCTCAAGAGTATGATATCAATAGGACTTTCAACTCTTGCATCATCGTGTTATAATCTGTTGAGTGCAGTTCGTGGAGACCGTCCATTACATGTTCTATGCATCGGCCATGGTGGTGGAAGCATTCCTCTGTTTATGTCTACCAACATTCCTGGTAAAAGATGCATTCTTTAAAAATATATATATATATCTTAAATATTTAAACCCTAAACTCAAGAGATGATTAGGTGCCATTGTCCACTCAGTGGAGATTGACCCTGTTGTGCTATCGGCTTCTATCGGAGCGATGGGATTCCCATCTCTTGCATTGGGAAGAAATCGCGAGAATGAAGAAGACAATGATGTGTTATGGGAGAACATCGATGGAAGATTACTCATCTTCAATTCCGATGCAGAGGAGTTTGTGCAAGTTAGTAAAACAATGTACGACTTAGTCTTCGTGGATGCATATGATGGTGATGATATTTTCTCTAGGAAGCTGTGGGATCCAAACTCTCCATTTCTCAAGTCTCTTGGAAGCAGAGTTCATCCTGAACATGGCACGGTGGCGATCAACCTTCATGGCGATTCAGATTTTCTGTCTGCAAACTACGTTAACTATCAAAAAAGTGGCTCACTTCCAATCGGAAAATATGTGTCAAATGTTTCAAGAGCCTATAAAGAGGAGTTTGGATCGGCTTTTGCACTATCGGTTCCTTGGCTTTGTAATGTCACTGTCGTCGCATGTAGAGGTTTCGTAGATGGTCAATCCACATCGTCGTCCAACAAAAAAGATTCAATTATGAACACCTTAATAACCGGGTCGGAATTTGTCGAAAATGCCATGGATATGCCCTTTTCTTGCACTGAGTACATTTATAGGGATTTTGTAGTGTTTGATTGATTAACTCTCTCTCTTTTATATGTAAAATTATAAATTGGAGTTAATTATTTATGAAAGGGGGAAATTTTGGTGACTACATGGAGAAAACATAAAAAAATACAGTAGAAGATGAACCAAAGGCTTCAACCTATATATTTCAGAGCTGATATCTTTAAGAAGCAGTGATGAGGGTGGGAACCTCACCAATGTCCTAACCAGATCAGTCGATCGGTTGACTTTGATGCAGGTACCTTACCAATCGATTCGACTAACTCTGAAAGTAGTCGATCGATGTAAAAAACCTACCAAGTGACGAATTCCTTCTACTATTTATAGATTATGTGGGGAGTAATTGAGTCATTTCACATAGTTGGGGAACAGCCGATCCCTTTCTGGTCATCCACGGGGGGATCGACCCAGATGTCAGTCGATCGATCTACCTGGGATCCGGTCGGTTCTCCTTAGGTGTTTGATCATTCCTCCTTTTAGTCCATACTTAAGGGGTGAAGACTTGGTCTGGGCCTATCCTGAGCCCAAAGTTCACTTGCGACAACTCAATTACTGGTGTCCTGGTATCACCAAATATTATGCAGGTTTAAGAGACAAACTTCTTGAAGCTTGATCACTAAGAGGGCTAGTTACATAAGAGAAGGTCGGTGGTTTGAAAAACCACTCTATCTACCCCATGGCATTTTATTTTCGTGTCCACTTGTAAATTGTAATTCAAGATATTACCCTTCATTATTTTAACGAAAATATTTAATACTCGCAAAAAAAAACAAATATGAACAATAGCTTATTGACAGTATGTTAAAAGGCTGGACAGGATACTAGAAAGGCTTTTTAACAAATCAGTGGGCTGGGCTGAATGTTGATGGTTATTTATAAGTTAAAATTTATGAATTCATTTGTGTGAAAATTAAAATGCTATCCTCATAAATATATTGTTTTACATATATTTTTTTTTTGAAAGCTGTTTGATATATATATCCTCAGACAAGGTTGTGTATAGAATAATTTGGAAACATAGGTTCTTCACTGAGAAAGTACGAGGGTGAGAGACTAGCACATGTTTATTACTGAATACTGACTATATATTATCTGTAGACTCGCTGTCGACGTTCGTTTTTTTGATTCCGTTTTCACTTTTGAGAGATCTTCACCGACGGAAGATAGCATTCGAAGATTTCTTCTTTCTCAGGTACGCAAACCTTTGATTCTTCCATCGAGACTTGTTCGATCTCCGTTTAAGTTTTTCCTGTACCGCTGATTCGTTGTGTTGGATGATTACTCGTTCGCCATTCGGTGGGATCTCGTCGATCGATTAGATTTAGGATCGAGGGAGCGAATGACATCTTTCACTTTTCGTCGATCTTTCCTTTTCGTCGATCTTTTATTTTTCCCGTGTTATTGTTTTGTTTTGTCATCGGCGGAGTTTAAGTGGAGAGAGATGTTCTTATTTTCTGATTTTCTAAACCCGTGATTTCGATATTTTTTATTTAGATTTATTTCTCTTAAATCATATATTCTATTCCTGCTTATTTTTATTTTCTAGATTCCCCCCCAAATTCAAGTTGTGTTTTTTTTATCTCACTTTCAATTATCCTGGTAAATCCTAACAGATCCGTCTTCCTTGTTTGATATTGGATGATCCATGCCATCCTCGTTTGGATCTATCTAGTCGATTTTGTATTTTAGATTTTGGATTGTGTCTGTTCTTAATGACCCGTTTCCATTTTTCCTGTGGTCGAGTTTTAGATGTTTTTTCATGCGGCTGGTGCTAGAGGGATTTGTTTGTATGTGCCTGGGTAGACTTGTTTGATCTTTGTTTTTGTACATGGTACTTTTTTGTGGTTTATTGTTTGGTTAATGTTTGAATGTAGTTAATTCTGTGAGTTTGGGATTTCCCTATGTCTTGTTTCATCTTTATATGTGATTGTTATTTTTTTTTATTCTTTTTGGTTTGATCTTCTCATCTTAATTTGGATTTATTACTTTTGCATTTATTTTTTACCCATGGATTTTTTGAAATCAGTCTATTTTAGATAGTTCAAATGATCAATGTAACTATTATTAAAATCGGTCTAAAAATTATTTAATTTTGTAGCAGGGAAATGATTTCATACTATATCAAATAATGTTTATGGCCAATTTGATGGCTCACTTTATTATGTTTTTTATTGCCAATGCTTGTTAGCATGAGTTTCTTTTATTTGGTATCATTCTTTTTGTCAAAGAAATTGCATGTAATAATTTATTTATTTATATTTTCAGATTGAATGGATACCAACAGGCGTCAAGGTGGAATTCAGCTCTTGTTAGCTGCTGAGCAAGAAGCCCAACAGATTGTCACTACTGCTAGAAATGGTAAAAACACTTGCAATTTTTTTTAATGAATAATTAATACAGTTCATGTGAATTTATATTTTCGTTTTCTTTTAACCTGACTGTTACAAACCTATTAAGAGAGACAGTATTTAGAATTTTTATCTGTGTACAATCATTTGGTGAAGTGATTAATTGCTCGTTGTTTATTGTTTGTGGGTTCATGCTGCCTTCATGGACAGACACCAATTTAGCCATTTCATTTTATTTTATGTAATTTAGTAGTTTTTATATATTATTATTTATCATTGTGTGTTTGGGCTATTTTGGTGTGGTTGTTTGGATGGAATTTTCTCATAGTAATGACAACTTGAAGGTATTTATGACAAAATGTAAAAATAAATAAACTTGTAGCAACACCCACCAAAATTTTCTTAGACGAATTTGACGAAGAGAATAATTTTAATCTGATGTTTGTTATCAGAAAAACTGACAAGGTTGAGGCAAGCGAAGAACGAGGCTGAGAAGGAGATTGCAGAGTTCCGTGCTCATATGGAAGCTGAATTCCAGAGGAAGCTTACAGAGGTAAACTAATCCCAATTTCGTCAGTACATCATTGCAACACATAAAAAATACTTAGTTATATCTTTACTCTGAACAGAGTAGCGGCGACTCAGGTGCTAATGTCAAACGTCTTGAGCAAGAAACAGCAGAGAAGATCCGACACCTGAATTCTGAAGCTTCAAGGATATCCCAAGATGTTGGAAGCATGCTTTTGAAACATGTGACAACCGTTAAGAACTGAGGCCTATTTCTCTACCATCTGAGAAAACAAACCTCTTTGTTCTTCTGAGCCTGAGGTGAATATATGTATTTTATTCAATAGCATCAGAGTTATTTACTTATTTTAAAAACAGAAGACTACCAGAGACTCCAAAGTTACTCTTTTCAATGACATCTGAATAATCAGTATATGTACTGCATAATCTGCATTAATAAGTTAGTTCGTTTTATCATTTTTATGAACTCCTCACTTGAGTATATTGGAATTCTTGGGTTAGGGTTCATATATTGCCGTGAATTCATGAAAGGTGCCATACTCACAATCTATAAGAGATTGTATTATGATACATGAAAGAGTTCTCATCATTTACTAAAAAAAAAGAGTTCTCATCATTTACAAAAAAAAAAGAGTTCTCAATTCTCATCATTGAAGATTTTTGAGGCAGAAGATATTTTTCCACAAGTATAGAAAATGTCTACCTTTGAATATCTTCTACCTCTGTATGGTTAATTATATGACTTTGGTTGTTGATCATGGGTGGTAGGTAGGTTGAGAATTAGAGCTTGTTTCAACTTTTCTTATGAAGATGTTTTCAAAACTTGCTTAGAAACACCTTATCACGAGAGGAGTAATTGGTTGCGAGACTTCCTCACTTCCCAAATAGCTATGTTTTGAGGTCAGTTGTTCACTTGTTCTTGATAATCAATCCTAACTCCCTAAGGGCTTGGTATTTACCAACTTCAATTGTTGATTTAATTTTAAACATCTTGCATAACAGTAAGTCCTTGTGTTTTTTCTTCTTCAGATGATACATTTTCTACAAATAAAAATACTTAACTTTAGATAATATATCAGATTACATAATATATCATTGATTATATCGTAGTGAAAATTAAATAAAAATTACGTACATAACGAAAATATAACTTTCAACAATATTAATAGTTATTGTGATCGGTTGAATTAATTTTCTTTTGTTCTAAGTCTGTGAGATTGATGGTATAAAATTATAGTTTTGGGTGAGAAGGTGGGGGAAACAAATGGTGTAATAAAACACACACGATAATAGCGGACTTGAAGCTTATATAAAATAAAAAAACGATTCATGTCTGAAATATAAATTTTGAAATATTTTCAATCTTTTAAATGAAAGAAAGCTGAAATATGTTATCTTAATATTTTAAATGAAAAGTTGAAATATAAATATCTCAAACTATCTCAACTAAATCTCATCCGTATAAAGTATTCAAAGTTTAATCTCGACCTCACACCAACGCCACTACTAAGTCACAACTCACAAGCCAACTGGGCAGTAAATATCACAAAATAAAATCCGTCAATAATATTAATTTGTAACATCGAATGATCATTTCCAGAACATCCGAGAAAGAAAACACTTCATTTTTATACTTTCTTTGTCAAAAATTCAAACCCTAGGATCGAAAGTTGAAGATGACAAAGAAGCGGAAAAACGCCTCCGGTGAACAATCATGATCTCCGTGGCTTGTTTTGCTTCACACCATCGTTAGTTTAACTGATCTGCGGTGTTTTTCTTTTCTTTTCTTTTTCCGAGTTGCAGGTACTTCCAAAAATGCCGGTCGTCGGGTTTTGCGAGCCTCTGATCGGACTAAAGGAATGGACGGTTATTTGAGGAGTTCTTTCGTTTTTTCCAATGATGCGACTCAATGTAGGAGGTCTAATCGTCTTCAACGAAAATATAAACAGAAGAAATCTACTTGGAGACGTGGAGATTTTTCTGAAAGCGAACTGGAAACTGAAACTGAAAGCGAAAGTGAACTAAAAAGTGAAAGCAGCGAGGAAGACTCTTCTCATCAGACCTCTGAAAGTGAAATTTCAGAGTCAGAGGGTTTGGGGGAGGAACACATGAGCATTGATTCTACCGTGGGAAAGGGTAAAATGGGGAGAAGAAAAAATTCCAGTCTGCTTAATAAGAAACCTATGCCAAAAAAATTAAAAGATGCTACTCAAATTGAAGGTGCCTCTTTTTTTTTTTTGAAAGTAATTAAATTTCATTAAAAACAATACCCAAATTACAAAATATAGAATAAAAATACAAATAAAAGTAAAAAAAATGAATGAAAACCTCATTGTCTCTCTCCCATTAACTATGTAATTTATTTATAAAAATAACTAGATACGCTATCTCAGAAGGTTGATCTCTCATACTTCTATTATAAAAGTCTTCAAAAGATGACAACAACTCTTTTAGTAACACTTCAAATCAACAGAGAGACTTTTGTTTTTAATGACCTCCTTAAGAACTATCTCAGGAGGCCTACTAACTCAGAAGGTGTCATTTTTTATGCACAAAATTTCTACAGTTTTGTTCTATTTTCATTTTTAACTGATTTAGTTTGTTCGTATAACTTGTACTTAGATTAGGTATTTTTTTTAAATTGGCGGTACCTATATTCGGTTTTTTGATATGCTTTTGAAATTTGAAATGGTTTTTGTTTATTGGCAATTTACATTTTAGTGAAGGGTACCGCTTGATATCTGTTTTGTTAAATTATATTGTATATGGGCAATATGGCTATACGCATTGTTTTAAATATTTTTCTAGCTTACTCGGTGGGTTTTCAGTTTGTGATTCAAGTAGTTACATAAAATAATGTTTTTATAATTGTTTAATTTTGCAGTTGATGGATTAAGTTTTGATAAGCATAGTCGTGAGTCCATTAAGCTTGATTCTGGTGTATATACTGGCGTTCTTTGTTCTATTTGTCAGGTTTGTTTTGTAACTTCAATTTATTTATTTTCCTTTTTTTGGTTATTTAGTATTTAGTTATTTACTCGTTTATTAAAATGTTTTATATATAACACTTAAACCTATAGGTTGCAGCTGCAAAAGATTTTCTTCTTGAATGCGCTGGAGCAGGATGCTTACGTGCATTTCACACATTTTGCATTGATCATTCAAAGGAACTAGAAACAAATTGGACGTGTTCTTATTGCAAGGGCAGTCAACTTATGCCCAAAAAGATTCAGAAGATAGTTGGTTGTAGACAAGTTAAAGTCGAGAACAAGGAAATTGCCAAACAAGAACAATTCCTGTTAAAGTGGCATGCACTTTCACACCATCGTGATACATGGGTATAACTTCCTTATTTAAACAATTTAGAAATATCACGAGTCACGACTAACAAGTTATAAAATATTATCGAAATATCACGAGTCACGACTAACAAGTTATAAAATATTATCTCATCTATAGATTATTCCTTTTCAGATTAAAATATTAAATCATTAAATCCCGAAAATAAAAACTCTACTACATTTTCAAATTTACAGTATATTGTGTATCAATAATTAGAATTTGAGAGGTATACTTGGAAAAATCGCTTGAGTATTTTTTATCATTTTTGGATTGTTATTTTTTCAGGTACCTATAGAATGGATACATGCTTATACACCAATTCGATTATTTCAATATAAGAACAAAAACCCGTAAGTGTAATTATTCCATATTGTAAATTAAGTTTCAAAATTTGAAGACAAATTATTTAGCAAGGTTAGTTTTTATGGTTTCTTCTTTAAAATTTGTAAATGGAGTAATTTTCACATTACAATGAGACTACCCTATTTTTAAATTTTTTACCTGTTAACTCTTTTTAGTCGCTCCTGGTATCTGTATATCTTTTCAATGATTTCTCTATCTATATTTTCATGGTTGTTTGTAATAACTCACTGATGTTTTTAATTATATCTTATTACTTATGCATCTTCATATATCTTTGCTATTTTCTTTTCACCCAGATCTATGGATGAAGAGCTTGTTGATCATAGAAAATCAGAATGGTTTCATGTAGACCGTGTTATTTCCTTTAGAAAGAAGGATAATCCTGATGAAAAATCGCAAATAATGCCTTCTTTCCAACCAAACCAACAACAATATGGAGATTTTGAATATCTTACAAAGTGGAAGGGACTTGATTATTGTGAAGCAACATGGGAATCAACCTTAACAGAAGAGTTGTCAGCAGAGGTTAGTAATTTTTTCCAGAGACACACAAAGACATCTGAAAGATGTGATGATGATCACCTAAATTCTAGTGTTTGCCATTTTGACGAAACACCTGGGTACATGAGTGGCATGTTATATCCTTACCAACTTGTAGGATTGAATTGGTTACTAAGCAACTTCCTGGCCCGGAGAAATGCTATTCTTGCAGGCATGACTTCACCTTTTCGACTTTTTAAAATATTTTTAATTCTAGGTTGAGCAACATTGTAATTTACCAAATAAAATAGTCTGCATTTGTAATTTTGCACAAAATTACTTCTATGTATTATAGTATATAGACAGTAATACAATTATTACTGTTGGGAGTGGAAACTGTTAATGGACTATTGAGTATTGACTCATTATCAGGAAAGTTTTCTTGGGAATCCAATCCAAGATAACTCACTACATATAATCATTTTATTCTTCTTGTAACCTAACTGCACATTGTTTTTTCCACCACTTAATCAAGGTACCTTGGGATGAGGATATCAGATTGGGGGATGTGATTGATTGTAACCAATCCCTAAGGACGAACTCTAATTGTTGGAGGCTGCTCTGGACATTACTTGGTGGTGTTTCTTGGCATCTGTGACAGGAGAGGAACAGAAAGTAGTGAACTGGTATCTTTAGACCTGAGGATGTGGTTGTGGCTGAGGTCAGGAAGGACTGTGAGATCTGTTTTGAGGTTAAGGCAAAGCCCCCTGACTTGGGTGGTTGAGCCTGGCTGAAGCAAATCTATTAGGCATTGGATAGAGATCTGATTGCTTTTTCTGTTTGTATTGCATGTTTTCTACTGTTTCTGCTTGTTGTTTGCTGCTCTCCTCTAGAGGACATAGCTTTCCCTGTGCAGTGCTTCTTTGTTAAGGGGACTCTATTTTGTATATTGTAAATTTGGACAAGGCCCACTTCATTGCTAAATGCTATTGAAAATTCAACTTTATTAAAAAAAACCAAACAAACACCCTGTGGAGTATGGCCATTGTTTTTGCCTGGACCCTATTATAACTCTCATGTCCTTAATTCTTTCTGCATCTTCTATTGTTTTCAATAAGATCTGGATTACATTCTAGATTGTTGCTGTTTAATTGGAGTGATTTAGAGATTTATTGTATCAGCCCGTTGTTGTATCTTCGGATTTCAGAATTACAGTTGTGTTTGGATTTCTCTATCCTACTTTTTAGAAGTTTTGTTTCTAATTGTTATGGATGGTGTGGTCATTTACTATTTTTCTTTCAGAAGTTCACATGTTGAGATTAAAGTCGTAACTTGGTTCTTTGTTTCCCTCTTCCAGATGAAATGGGACTAGGGAAAACAGTTCAGGTAGTTTCTTTCATTCAGTGTTTAAAGCAAGAAAAGCTAGACAACAAGCCAGTCCTCATTCTTGCTCCAAAAAGCACTCTTTTCCATTGGAAAAAGGTTTGTGAAAATGCTTATATTTTTTTTGGGGTCATTTATTAATTGTGATTTGTGAATTTTTGGCACTGTGTTTTTCTGAAATTTTGAACTTATTGATTGAATACTTGGATATGAACTCTGTTTTAGTTTATCGAATCACATGAGTGATGGATGTTGATCACAAATATACCGTGATAGTTCATGATGAACGATAAAAAGATAATAATCTCACAATATTTCATTTGAATTGAAATCACCAAAGTTTTTTATGTGGCTATGCGATGGCTAGGCGCATTTAGACACATATATAGGGTGGCAAGTTTTGGCCCGAAGCTTGGACTCAACTCGAGCTCGAGTCTAGGGTCTAGGCTCGTTGAGCTTAATGAGCCAAGCTTGGATTGTTGAAGTCGAGCTTGGCTCGGTAAGCTCGATAATACTAGTATATAATGTATTTTCATTAAATACACATAAATTCTGATTGAGTGGTTAATTCATTTAAAAGTTTTAGAAAAGGTCATTTGTTCGAGTTGCAGGTATTTATTTTTGAGGTTATATTGCTTGCCGGCCCTGGTTTTAAGGCAAGCTTATCGAGCTCCGAGATGAGCTCGAGCTTTGTCAAAAAGGCTTCGAGTCGAGCTCGAGCTTTATCAAATAGGTTTCGAGCCGAGCTCGAGCTTGATCCGATTGGGCTTACTTTTATTGCTCAAAGCTCGGCTCGTTTGCATCTCTACACATATATATGCATCGACACAATATATGTGGTTTTTTTCTGCATTTTTTTATGGTAGTATATAGTATAAGAAATACTGCAATATACTTCATAGTCCGTACAAATACTTATTATTTTAACTATCTGGTTCAAGTAGAAAGTAAAATCAAAACATAAGATTCTAAGAAGTTGAATCATTCCATGATTTATTATTGAAGTCCCGAGACTCATAGTATACTATCTTCAAAAGCTCCTCTCTTCTGACCGATCATTGTTGACGGCTTAACAGGTTCTGTCACATCCACCATCTCCTCTATTTCTGCTTATGTGAACCTTCTTTCACTACACGGGCTTATAATCCTTTCTCTGCTGAAATTCAATTTTTTGACAGGGAATTAGAGATGGAGGCAACATCCTTATTTTCTAGGCTTCTTTCTTGATAACGAATCAAATACCAGTTAGCTATTTTCCTATCTTTTTTTAAGAAAATAAGCAACAAGGATCAATCTTTATATGGAGTAGAATCTGTATAAATTAGCGGAATAATTCATATATTATTCTAACACTAGCATCTATCTTATATAAGGAGACATGAAGTAATGATGGTAAGTTGGTAACAATTCTACTGATTATGTATAATGATAAAATATATCCCTACTAAATATAGCGATCCCATCCTAATGGAGCAAATGCACGTAATGTGGTGGCAATACCTATAAAGAGTTATCTGATAATCTCTTTTTGCAAAACAGAATTAGGTTTGTGTTTTTACTTGGAATTCACCATCATGAACAAGAAGAAATTGAGAAGAACAGGGAAGAATTATCGAAATAAGGAAAGAATTAAAAAGATAGGAAATAATTGGAGAAGGTACCTTGGGTCCACTGAATATTTATACTTACAATGTGTTGGGTTGATAATTACACATTGCGAGGTTAAGTCATTTAGAGTGAAAACACTGTGGCCCGAGCTTGTTTGAGCCAATGTTGGGCTTAATCTAAATGGGCAGACTCGCTGCCAATATGCACTGCATGTTTGCGTCATATCCTATATCTAATGCTACCTTAATTAAGGGTTATGTATTTATGCTTTTACATTATTTGTTATTTGACATGCTTTCATTACACAATTAAAACATTAAAACGTATTTTTTTAGGAATTTCGTGAGTGGGCGCCAGACCTAAATGCTATTATTTACCAGGGAGACAAGCCATCCCGTCGTTATATTCGACAACATGAGCTGTATTCTTCTGAGAAATTTTTCTTGTTTGACGCATTAATTACAAACTATGAAATGGTTCTTTTTGATAACTCTACATTGAGAAAGTTTGAGTGGTCGACTATCATAAGTAAGCTACTAAATTTAATTGCTTTCCTCTCTTTTCTGGTACATTGCTCGATCACTTAAAAACCTAATTCTTATGGGATTCTAATCTCTTGAGGCATCTGTCCTTGGCTAACTAGCCATAGTCATAATAAGAGAGTGACAATATTTTTTACATTTTATATTACCTGTATTTGCATTTCCTTACAATTGTATCTGGGCATTGCCCCCCCTTTTATTTTCACTTTTCAGTAATGAAAATTTTAATTTATCAAAAAAAATGTTGGATCGTTTAACTGTTCATATTACCAAGAGTCCATGACTTTAATTTTGTTGGCAACTTGGCATGAGCCCATGATCGTATTTGGAAAATTATTTTAGGCCTTTCTGACTTTTCTCTATTTTTTTTTGCTGTCTAAATTATCCAGTCGACGAGGGTCATAAGATTAAAAATCCATATTGCAAACTTGGAAAATATCTAAAGTCTTATTCTGCAAACTTCCGGATGTTAATGACTGTAAGTTTTCTTTTCAAGTATGATTTAAAAATGACGATTATATAAAATATATATAATCATTTTTTTTATCATTTTCAAGTATGATTTAAAAATAAGGTATGTTCACTTATTGGATAAATGACACCATCCTGCCTAATTCAGTAATCACCAAAGTCAGACAACTTGCATATAGGTTCATCTTGGATGGGATGAAATCTGGCCCATAAGCTAGAATGATTTTTTCCAAGGAGCTAGGCAGGTTAGGTGCAAGGAATTTTGAGGCGGCTTCCACTGCTTCCCATGTTAAGTGGGTACTTATTTTTTGGAATAATGGTGACTCTGTCCTCTCCTCTTGGATTAGAGACAGATACATCAAGGATAAGGATCTAGTTGATATACAATCCTCTCCCTCTAGGGATTCAATTATGTGGAAAACCATCCTTAAGTATAAGACTGAGATTGGGACACTAATGGAATGTGGCGTTAAGTCGTTAACTACACCCTTAATTTAACCGGTTTAAAGTTAGGGAGCCCTCTCCAAAAAAATTGTTTATCATTAGTTCTATCCAGACAAATAGATCTCCTTGCTAAAGGTATTTGGACTAGGAAACCCACGAAGTTCTTTGTGCTATTTTGGAGACTGAGGTGGAGATTCTCCCCTTCTTTATGCTCCCCAATTTTGTGTCTTGTGTAACATAGAAACTGAAAGTATTAGCCATTCTTTGTCTGCCTTTTCTCAAAAAATATTCCCTTATCTGTTTCAGAGAAAACCAATCATATTTTGTGGAAGAGTAGGAAATTGCAGGTACTTCATGGGGATGAGATCAGATTGGGGGGATATGACTGATTGCATACAATCTCTAAGGAAAGGCTCTAATTGCTGGAGGTTGTTCTGTGTTCTACACTTTTACTTAGTGGAATTACTTGGCATTTGCGGCAAGAGAGGAACAGAAGATAGAAAACTGGAAAGTGGTTACTGACTTACTGCTGATATTATTATGGATTGCAAGCTTAGCTTTGATGTCAAGGCTAATTCTCCAGACTTGGGTATCCTTGAGCCTGCTGCTTATATGGTTTTATGTTTCTGGCTTTGATAACCCTAGAGGACCTTGCCTGCTCTCGAATAGTGCTGTTCGTGAAGGGGTTTTATTTTCTTTGTATATATAAAACTGGGCAAGGCCCATTTCATTTCCAATGAAAATTTTCCTTTATCAAAAAATATGATTATATAATGTTTAGTTAGTAGTTACTGCAGTACTTAGTTTTTTACTATTATTTCCTTTTTGAACCAGGCATTCTTTTATCGAAATAAAAAAAGAGCAGAATATATTAGGACTTCGGTGCTCTTTTAGATAGAATAAAAAAATCCATTATCAGAAAAAATGGGGGATCTTAACCATCCCATTAGTTTTCCGCATGAAATGCAAACATCCTCCTCCTCCCTAAAAAGGTATATACACTGATCTTTGGCATATCCATGCAGTCATATTGGTATATCTAAATTCACCCATGATTTAATAATCAAATTTTGATTTATGCTGGGCATCTGCTCACCTAGGCACGCACACCTCAGTGACCAGTCACATTGATTTTCTTTGAAAAAATGGAGAGAGGGATTCTTGACACAATCAATGATATGGAAATAAATGAAAGAATTTACAGTCAAATATGAAGCATTTGCATGTCGTGTTCTCTAACCTAAAGAAAACATTAGGGATGTCAGTCTTTCTTTCAAATCAGATGATTTCAAGAAGGCTTGCTGTTCTCAAATGGAGATATCCACTATGCAGCTGTAAGAGACACCAACACCAACACCAACACCAACACCAACTTCTTTAGGCAACACACCTAGTTATATAATCACTTGATGTCAAGCTATATAAGAAAGAGTCAATGAGCCTTGAAGCCTTGGCTTATCTCCCTACTTTTATTTTATGTAACTCCATTTATTATGTAGAGAGTTGGAGACTGCCCTTCATTTATAATGATTTATATTTATTTTTGAAGTTTACCGGAAAAAACTATGGCTTTTATAAAAAAACCTACGGGTCCTTACAAGGCGAATATGAACATGCTACTTGCTGCGGCTACTACAATCTAAGCCCTAAAATTAGAAAATAAATAAATAATGATGATTTTGGCATTGCTAAATTTCTATTTATTTAATTTAGCATTGTTAAATAATAAAGTTTGACTTCATTTATTTATGTCCAGGGTACTCCACTGCAGAATACATTACTCGAATTATTTACGCTGCTTCATTTTCTTGACCCAAACGAATTCCCTGACCCCGAAGATCAAGCAAATTCCTTTGCAGAAATTGGATCAGGGAGAAGTCACGAGGAGAGCTTAAAGGTTTCCGAACTTCATGATATACTTCGACCAAGGTTGCCAAGGTACTTTGATATTGATTTACTCAATGATTTCTCGCTCACTCTTTTGTCATGTTGAACTTTTTAGGATGCTGAGGCGAATGAAAACTGACGCTTTACCTGGTTGTATACCGGCAAAAAAATGGATAGAGGTTCCTTGTGCCCTTACAGACAACCAAAGAGAACTATATATTGATATCTTGACAAAAAACTATAAAAAGCTAAATGAAGGAATTATTAGTGGTGGTATGCGATTCATTTTTACTTTTATCCAGGGCTTTGAATTGTTATAATCTTATAACTCTGCAAATCAGCCATGTTATGCTGATATTCGCTACATAACATAAGATTGGTTTCTTTTTTCATTTAAAATTACCGTTAATTGTTTTAATTCCAAGATTTTAATGTGTATGAGTATCTCTTTTCTCCATGCTATCTCCCCACCACATTTCAGATTATTCTTCTCTCCACACTTATCTCTTCTACTTTGTAACTCCAGAGTATCATCTTTCATTTTTAGTAATGAAAACTTTTACTTCCCTCCAAACATTCAGAAACACTAAGACCCAAGGGTATCATACAAGATTTGAAGTTTGAACTATGGTATATGGTCCAAAAAGGCCCCAAAAATTATCCATGTTTTTATGGAGAATCAAGATTAAAAGCCTTAACACACTCACTAGGCTCCGGAGTTGGGGTATCCAACTACAAACTACTTGTCTTCTATGCAGGTTGGAGGAGGAGTCAGTGCAACATCTTTACTTTAACTGCTAATACTCCAGACACCTCCTACTAGATTCCATTAGTTGTCTCAACAATGCTATATGGGCACTCAGGAGTTAGAACCCCTCTATCCCTCAGTAGACATTAGGATAGGGGATATTATGGAAACAATTCAAAAATTCACTCATAAAGCTAGCTGTTGGGGCTTGCATTGGCTGCTGTTAGCCTTACTCTCCTGGCACATATGGTGCGAAAGGAACAGGAAATTAAAACAACATACCCTGAGGCCCCCAAAAATTGTAAGTAGAGAAATCATTAGGGATGTGGGCATCGTGTATGATGCCACAATCTATAAGAAGCTCAATCTTACTCAGATTGAAATGCAAGCCATAACTCTATGGAAGTCCAACCTCTTGAGGCACCAATCCCTGGCTAGTTAGTCATGGTCACATCTATATAAAAGAGCGACAGTGCTTTTGCATTTTTTTACTTTATATCCATATCTTATGTATCTGCATTTCCTTACATATGCATTCTTGGGCTTTGCCCGACTCTACTTTCAGCAATGAAAGCTTTAATCCATCAAAAAAAATGAAAACTTTTACTGTTTGCAAAATTTTTTTTGGGATATAGTCAGCTGTTATTGAGAATATCTTTTAATGTGTCAATTTCCATTTTCTATATCATTTAACGGTTTAAACTTTTCAAAGTCTTCCATTTTTTTTTTGAGGCAATTCAAAGTCTTCCATTTGTTCACAAACATGTTATGTATATAGAAGAAATACCCTCCTAGAAGGGTTAAACTTTTGATTGATATACCAGAACTCACCTAATATATATCCCCAAGCTTTTACTGGTTCTCATGCGCTCATGTGAATCGTGATTGAGCTTGGCGCATGACTGCCTGGGACGCCTAGGTGTTGTATGAAAGCAAGGAGAAATTTACAAAAATTTCCCTACACCTAATAATATCTATATTTTATACATTAATACCTGTATTTCTAGAAGCCATGCAATAGAATTCATATTATCTAGTCTTAAACATTAGTATTTATCATAGTTCAAAAAGCGGAAAAACGGTCAGCTTTTTCAGGTTCCGCTTTTTCAGCTTTAAGCGCTTTAGCGCGCTTAAAGCTGAAAAAGCGATAATGGCATTATTGTAAATAAATGTAATTTTTTTTAAAATTGCATATATACCCCCTGTTTATATATATATATTTTAAACCTGTAAATATATGATAAAATCATAAAACATAAAATATATATAAACCTGTAATTATTCAAGACATCATCCAAATTATTTGAAAAACATTTACAAGTCATATAACCTAATCATCTAGACGAGCACCAATATCTATATTATCTCTAAAAATTTCTTCCATTTCATTAGAGTGATAAAGGAAATTAGGTTTTTTTTAGAAGGGTATTGGGTTTATATAGTTAGATAGAAATTGGAGGGGTAGGAAGGGAAATTAAAATAGTTTAAGTTATTTCACATGGGTAATGGGTTGCCCCAACCCAATAACCCAACCCGACCCGATAACCCGGCCAGAAAAATGATTGAGAAAGCGCTCCTGGAGGAGCGCTTTGTCGCTTAAAGCTAAAAAAGCGACGCTTAAAGCGTCGCTTTTTAAACTATGGTATTTAGTATTGAAGAAAACAGAAAAAGAGTTAAATATATGATTGCATGGCTGCTGGAAAGACAAAGGAGAAATAGGATTTTTTAAAGGTTTTATAACCATTTAATGGTTAGGCAAATCCAATGCATAAAGCTGTCGCATGAAAAAGTTTGTATATCACCAGAAAATTTATGCTCATTCATTGGGAATATAAATCATGATCACAAGCTTTTTCTTTTGAATAGTGAACAAAATATGGTTTAATAGTGGACGTAATATGTTTTGTAAATTATAAAGGATATGAGCATTGCATATGATTCTACATCCTATAAGAAACACAATCTTTCACAGATTGAAAAACAAGCTATATGCTCATGGGAGTCCAACCTTTTGAGACTTCAGTCCTTGGTTAGTTAGTCAGGGTCATAGCTGTATAAGAGATAGATAATATTTTTACATTTAATGTACTTGCATTTCCTTATATTCTGTAATCTTGGGTTATGCCCAACCACTTTTCAGTAATGAAAATTTAATTTCTCAAAAAAAAAATGTTTTGTATATTTCTTTTTGTTTTCAAATCTGGAAGTTGACTCAATACATCTGATTTCTTAGTTTGAACTTTTATTTTAAGACTTTTCATCCATTTTGTTTGTGTAGTATTTATGCTCATCGAATAATATTTTAGCGTCCACCTACCAACCATTAACAAAATATGAATTTTAAATCAATAATATTCTACAGATTTAACTAGTTTATAACATTTAATTTTATATGTATAAGGGGCTGTCTGCTAAGGGGGGTTTGTCTGTCCTTTTTTTTTTTGAAACAATTAAAATTTCATTAAAAAATAAGGGCAATGCCCAATTTACAAAGAGTATAAAAATAAAACATAAGTAAAAAGAAATGAACAAAAGCTCATTGACTCTCTCCCATTAGCTATGTAGTCTAGTTTTACAGTAACTAGATACGCTGCCTCAGGAGGTTGGTCTCTTATATTCTTCCATCATAGATGTCTCCAAAGGGTGACAACAACTTTTCATTTAATACACTGAATCAAATGAGAGATTGATGTCTTTAATGACCTCTTTAAGGACTACTTCAGGAGGCCTCCTAACATGCTGTCTATATCTTTTATTTCTTTCCGTACATATATGCCACGACAAGCACCCAATAGCATTCCATAGTAGCCCCCAAGAGGGAGAGTGGTGCGTAATTTTTTGTGCTGCCTCCGTCAGATCCCCCAATCTAATATCTGGACTGGATTGGGTGAGAACTGAAATATTCATTATTTTCCAGAAGGCGAGATTCAGGTGCTTCACCAACGGAATTAAAAGAGATCTGGAATAAAAACAGTTAAAGAAAAGATGACTCCTAGTTTTATCTTCCAGATTGTATAGCAAACAAGCAGGAGGTACTTTTACTTTCCAACTTCTTAACTTCCTGAACGTGTTTAGTGATCCCATTTCACCCTCCACAAGAGAATAGAGAATTTTTGTTAGCATCTTCGACCAAATTCTCTCAGTTAACATGTCTTTATGCTTTCTATCTCTTATACTTTCCATCATTTCCCCCAACTTGCTTATCGGAGTACCAGATCTCTACACAATCGTACTATTGATCTTAGAATCTAAACATTTGTCCACTAGATTTCTTTCTGAGATAAAAGCTTTCCAGAAATACGAATCCACATTAGGCCTGATTTGTATATCATTAAGCGTTTTAACTTTAATATACCTATCTTGGATCCATTTTACTAAAATAGAATCACTCTTATCCCAGTACTTTGAAGCTTTTTTAATATTGGTTGCAGTGGTGATAATAGGTAGGTCTCTAACCCCTAGACCCCCTTCTGTCTTTCTTTTTATTTTATGTATATATTGTAATCCTGGGCAAGGCCCTTTTTCTTTTTAATGAAATTTTATCTTCATAAAAAAAAACATTTAATTTTATAGCAACAAAAAAATTGTCTAAAATACATCTATTGTTATTGATAACTTAATGAATTATTTTAGACTTTTAATTAATGTTTAAATTCATTGAATTTAATCCTCTTCTTATTTTTTCCTGTAGTTCAAAAGACAGTTCTTAACTTCATTCTCGTCCAATTAAAAAAATGTTGTAATCATCCAGTGAGTTGTTTTTTGTTGCATTTCCTTGTGTTTTTGTTAAATTATCATCTTTTATCCGTACATAAATTTCTTAGATGTCTAATATAATTAGTGTCTTATTGCAATGTAACTTTTATTACAGTATATATTTCCTGGACAAGAGAAACACCATCAAGCAGAAGAAACCGTTTTTAGTTCCATGATTGCATCTTCTGGGAAATTACAGCTTTTAGAAAAGGTCATTCCAGTTCAGTCTCTAGTTAATTTGTTGTGTTGAAAGACTAAACTGACTTTCACTATTTGTACACTACTTGCAGCTTCTCCCAAAGTTAAAGCAAAGAGGGAACCGGGTTTTGCTTTTCTCTCAAATGACTGCAATGCTTGATATTTTGGAAGACTTTGTTTTTTATCTTGGACTTAAATTTTTCAGGTAAGTATTTTGGCTATTTTCTACATTTATAATTTTGTATAATGCATTGATGTCTGGATTGTAGACCTAATGATATTGCAATTTGAAGGTAAGGTACTCCTACAAGGAATTGTCGAGAGCATTAGGAACAAAAGCTATAAGGACCCAGCTAAGGGAATTTGGTCTAATATGCCAACAATGTTTTCCATTTTCTTATGGAGAGTGAAATGGGATCACTTAAACACTTGTCGAAAGTTGAGGAACTGAGGGATGCAGGTCTCCTTTGCCTGCCTTTTATGCAATGCAGGAAGAATTTAAAATCCATCTTTTTTTTAACTACCATCATACATCAGATTCCTTCTAATCCCGCTAGTAGAGCACCTAAATCCTTCCGGAAGTTACTGAACATCCCAATTCCTTCCCAAACAAGCTCATATATCAGAATGGGGGATCTGCTGAGGCTGTCAGGCTGCACAAAATTTCATTTACCACTCTCCTCTTTAGTCACTGCTCTGGAATGCTATTGGATATTTATCTTGACACATCTGGATGGAGAGCAATAGGAGGTTTAGATAACACTCTTAGGCCTCTTGAAGTTGTTCTTTAGGAAGTAATCAAGGATATCGATCTCTCCTTCATATTAGAATGGCACAAGAAGAGATGCCGTCACCCTTTTAAGATGACTGCAATTGAAGTGTGGGAGATCCATACTTCTAAATAGCGGATAGCGGTCGCTGGTAAAGTTATAGGATTAGGGTCCGAACCTCCTTGTACCTATAGATGACATCAGAATAGGGTATTTAATGAAAAAAGATCATATATAAGGCCAGTTGCTTGGACATACATTGGTTAATGTTAGGCTTTCTATCCTGGCCATGGTGTGAAAGGAATAGAAGATTAAAACAACACACCCGGCTTAGGCTCCCAGAAACCATCAACAGAGAAATACTGAGGGATGTGAGCATTGCCTGTGAAGCCACTCCTTATAAGAAGATTAATCTTTCACAGATGGAAACTCAAGCTACATTTTTATCGGAGTCTAACCTCTTGAGGCACCGGTCCCTGGCTTAGCTAACCACGGTCATAGCCATATAAGAAAGTGACAATGTTTTTGCATTTACTGTATTTGTATTTCCCTACATTTGTAATCTTTGGGCATTGCCCTACTCTTATTTTCCAGTTATAAAATCTATAAATTATCAAAAAAAATCCCAACTTTAATTCCTTGTGCATTTTCTCATGTAAATTCTATAAAAAAAATTAGAAAATTAAGATTATGGTTGGTAACTTATATGATAAGATTATAATTTAAATTTTTTACGTCTTTTAATAAGATTTAATTATTTCTACATAAGAAAAACTTGCGCCACTCTATTGCAGGATTGATGGACAAACTGGAAACTCGTCAAGACACCAGCAAATGACAGAATTTAATGCTCCTGGAAGTGATATTTTTATTTTTTTGATTTCAACACGTGCTGGAGCCCTAGGAATTAATCTGGTTTGCTCATTTTATTTCAAACATTTGTTTGTTTGTTTGTGGCATGAATTCATTTCTTTAGTTATTTGATTATTTTAATCTCACTGTGTCATATTTACTTGTTTTTTCTTTTTCAACAGCATACAGCTGACAGAGTTATAATATATGGTAAGTGCAGTTGTGTATCATATACTCCCTAGTTTTTCTTGTTTATATCCTCTATTTATCTTTTTTCCCTCAAACAAGCAAAGCCTCTGCCTGATTATAACCTAAAATAATCAGCCCTCTGTATATCCTACAGATCCTGATTTTAACCCATTCATGGATTTGCAAGCCCAATCAAGGGCTCATAGGATTGGTCAGGTAAGACCTGTCGTGGTTTATCAACTTATCACTAATGGTACGGTTGAAGAGAAAATTTTGCAGAAATCTAAGAAGAAGCTAGCTATTGAGAACTTGGTGATGAATTATTCAAAAAACAAAGCAAAAATAGGTGATGAGAAATATCTGCACTCTGTTATACTTCATGGGGCTAAAAAAATTATGAATAGTAAAAATATACAAGCTATGAAAATCTGTTATGATGATGCTGCAATCGAAACCCTTTTTAAGTTGGACCCAAAAGATGATGAGATATATACTTCTGAGGATAATGGGTATCTTGATAGCATCCAGAGCTTTGAAAACTTTGGTGATACTAATGAAGAAGCACCACCACCTTCTCCTAAAGCAAATGATTGGGCGGAAATTCTTGGGCCCATTAAAGATGAAACAGGAGATCTTGGCAGGGGGAAAAGACAGAAGAATGATGTTAAGTATGTTAGTGATGATGATGATTCTAGTGATGATGATTCTAGTGATGATGATTCTGGCAATGATGAGATTTATTCCCCATATTCCTCTTCTAGCAGTGATAACAGCGATTCTGGTGGTGATTTGGATGTGAAAAAGACTGCAGTGACCGCAGTAATGGTTGACTAATTCTAACAAGTTCCATCTCCAGTGGTGTTCGATAATTTCCTTTTTTGATAGACCGGTGAAAGTTCATATTTTTTCGCAGTTGATATATATAGCAAATCCACAGCTGATATTTTATAAATTACAAGGTTGAGATTCGAGAATCTAAAGATCCTATGATATTGTAAGTTTTAGGTGAAATATCGTGCAGACTCAGGCTGTTGTGATTTTTTTGTTTGAAAAATCTTTGTATGTTGTAAAACATGATGATTAAATTACAATGAACAATCTTATATTACTTAACAAATAAGATAATTAAAGCATGATTTTTAAAAGCAGGTTGATAAATTGTATCTATTATTATAAAATTACAATTTGTGTGCACACCTGATCTTGTCCGTTGGATAGACAACCAACGATGAGATTGAAAATATCCTAATTTTTATTAAATCTAGTCATTAGTTAGGTTTTTTTTTTATAGGTGGCCTTTATAGGTTTTGTTATAGGTTAAAGTTAGGTGTCAGTTATAAGTAATATTTGTTAATATCATACTCAAAGATGTTAGAAAGAGAACGATAAATTAACAAATACAATGTAGAATCTGACAGAAAGAAGATAAATAAATTGATGCATTTTTTAAACTATATTACAAAATGATTAAATTAAAGAGGTTTGAACAGATACCAGTCACCCCTAATTACCACTACCATTCTACTAACTAATATACAGATATGTTAGTGCTCAGTTAACATTGAATCCTATTTGGTTCTTCTATGTGCAGAGATTCTTCAGCCGCTTTGCCGCGTTTAGGAATCCGCCAATCACCTGAAACTTATCCATTTTCTACAGACTCGAAACAAAACCCAGGTCAGGAAACAAGCAAGCTACATGCATTTGTAGAAGAAAAAAAGATACAATGTGAAACAATAAAATAGAAACCTGTGAAGTGAAATGCCTCTGAACAGCTTCAAGCAGCTGATCTTTTGAAGGGTTTGGGCCGGTGGCATCAACCTGCTCCACCGTCAGTTGAATTATTAGATAGTGTGATAAACTTAACATTCAAAGCAATCGAGCAAATGAAACTCACAAGGTTGAAATATCGCCGGTATCGACTTAAGGTGTCTGCTTCGAGCTCACTTAAATCAACTTTCTGCAACATGTAATGTAGTATAAGAACAAGGCATGTGTGTGAGTAGAGTAATCAAAATGCGATCCCTTTTCATTCTCCTTTCATGTCTTTATATACCTTTACATTTATTCAACCCACTAACATATCCACTAACTACTATAGTCCAACTAACTAATTACATTCACTAATATGCCCCCTCACGATTATCGAAGCACTTCGACAATCTTGGTTCGAAGCTCCAGAAATGATTTTGGATGTAGTGCCTTGGTGAGAATGTCTGCTTGCTGAAAAGTATTTGAAATGTGCTTGACTGCTTACTGATTCTTCTCCACCCGCTTTCTTACAAAATGTAAATCCATTGCTGCATGTTTGGTCTTTGTGTGATATATCTCCTTGACAGTTAAATGTGTTTCTCCGAGATTATCACATCAAAGTACTAACGGTACTTTTACCTCAAATCCCAATTCTGTGATTAACGATTTTACCCAATCCAATTCTGCCGCCGCATCAGCCACAACCTGGTATTCTAACTCTGTGCTAGATCTGGCCACAGTATTTTGTTTTCTGGAGCACCAAGATACTAATGTGTTGCCCAGATATATTAGATATCCAGTCTGACTTTTTCGCTCGGTAGTATCTCCTCTCCAATCTGCATCGCAGAATCCACTAAGACTGTCCAAATCTGAATTTTTAATTGATATGCCCAGATCTTGAGTTCCCGATAAATACCTTAGGATTCTTTTCATACATTGCCAAAGTAGTGGTTTCAGACTTCCCATAAATTGGGCAAGTTTGTTTACCGTGAATGCAATATCTGGACGTGTAAGTGTTAGATATTGCAAACTACCGATTATTCTTCTATACTCTTTTCCATCTTCAACTATATATTCCTCAGAAAATAGATTTACGTTTGCCTCCATGGGGGTGGATGATGGCCTTAGATTGTCTAGTTTTGAATTCTTTAATAAGTTCACCAAATATTATTGTTGATCTAAGAACAATCTATCCCTTGATTTCCGAACTTGTATACCCAAGAAATAATTGAGTTCACATAATTTTCCAATCCTTTCGATCATACCATTAATCATGTTTTGATTCGATCCGGTCAAGATCATATCGTCTATATAGACGAGTAAGAACATTGTGCACTCCTTGTATATAAACAACGATGGATCCGCCAAACTTGCTGTGAAACCACATTCTATCAAGAAAACTTTTAACCGACGGAACCACATTCTAGGTAACCGTTTTAGACCATAAATCGCCTTCTTCAGTCGACACACATGACTCGAGAATTGCTTATTGATAAATCCGGCTGGTTGCGCCATCAATATGGTTTCCGTGATCGATCCGTGCAAAAAGGCATTGCTTATGTCAATTTGATGTAAGCTCCATTTCTTCGATATTGCCACCGTAAGTAACAAACGAATTAATACCGGCTTGACTACCGGACTAAACGTTTCGTGATAGTCAAGTCCTTCGATTTGTTTTGCGCCATTAGCCACCAACCGTGCTTTTAATTTGTCCACCGTACCATCCACCTTTTGTTTAACTTTAAACAACCACAAATTTCCAATAACGTTATTCTCCAACGACCTTGGAACTAACTCTCATGTATGATTGCGCATAAGAGCATCATAGCCTTTTTCCATTGTTCATCTGCTAGTGCAATCTGTGCTGATTTGAGCAGCTGCTACTGATAACGCGTATTTCGGATTTGGCTTTACTATTCCTTGAGATCCTCTTGTTACTGGAATATGTTGAATAGATTCTGCCAGATCATCAGGCTGATACTTATCATTCTCCCCAATTATTGCTACCTGATCTGTTTCTTCTTGTACAATATTTTCAATGGAATTACTCGGCTGATCCATGACATTTTCTTCATTTTCTGGAGTTTCGTAATCGTGTTGCTCAGTCGCAATAACCTGCAAATCAGATTCTATCATAGACATGTTAATATCTTCATTCTCTTTAAAACATGTATTTAATGAGAAGTCTAACTCATCAAATACCACATCCCTTGATACAAATGCTTTCTTCATCCGGGGACAATAGCATATGTAACCATTTCCTGTTGTTGTGTACCCTAAAAATACACATGCCTCAGAATTTCTATCCAACTTATGTTCTCTGTACGGGCGCAGATTTGGGTATGCTTTGCATCCAAAAATCCAAAGTTTAGAATATTCTGGATTTTTTTCCAAATAATTTTTCCATTGGTGAGATCCCTCCTAATACGTGAGAAGGATTGCGATTGTAAATGTATGTGGCTTCCATAAAACTGTAATCCCACAAACAGATCGGTAGATTTGCTTCATGTAATAGTGCTAATCCGGTATCCACTATATGACGATGCCTCCTTTCAACTTTACCCATGCTTTGATGAGTGTGTGGACATGATTTTCGGTGCACAATTCCATTTTCCTCTAGCAGTGACGTCAATTTACAGAATTCAAGTGCATTGTCGGACTGAAACTCTTTAATTTTCGTTCCACACTGATCTTCAGCCAATGCTTTAAATTTTACAAAACATTCAAACAAATCTGATTTTCTTGCCCACAGAAATAGCCAATTGAAATTTGAATATGCATCAACAAAGTTTACGTAATAATGGGACCCTTCCCAAGAAATTACCGGAGATGGTCCCCATATATCCGCAAACACAAGATCAAAAGGATTTGAATAAGTTCGAGTTCTAGTATTATGAGGTTGTTTATGACTTTTACTAATACAACAAGATTCACAAATTCCATGTTTGTTATTATCACATGATACTATTTTCTTCTCTCAGCCAATTCAGCTAGTGCCCGATTATTTAGATGCCCGAGACGCCGATGCCATATATGAGTAGTAACTCTTTCTCCACTCAATGCCTGAGGTGTGTGCTGAATATCAATTGGGAGTTGTTATAAGCCTCCCTCAGTCCGACCTTTGAGTAGTACCCTTTGTGATTCCCGATCCCGCACTTCCACTTTCTGATGATCAAAATTCATGGACACATTGTTATCTGTACAGAATTTTCTTACTGACAAAAGATTCTTAGAAGATGAGGGAACAGATAGCATATCATCTAACAGAAATTGTCGATTGTTTTTAGAAAATGTAGAAGAACCAATTTTGATAATTTTCATTTCCTCACCATTAGCAGCTCTAATTACTGTGTTACCTGAGTAATTATTTGTCCTCTGAATATTACGATCATCATGTGTAATATGATTAGTGGCTCCTGAATCCGGGTACCACACTATATCACGATCACAATAGTTGCTATCTGCCACATAATTGGTTGGCCGATGGTCCAACTTTGGGCATGTTCTGCAACACCCTATTATGAGTTGGCGGGAATCTTGTATTGTACCTGTTGTAACAGTTAAGAGCTCCATGCCTTTTTCTGGAACAAATTTGGCATGGAATGGATTTCAGATCCATTTTGTGACTTGTAATGACATTAGCACTCAGATTTGTTGCTGTAGTTGTGCCTCGTAGTGTTGCCACTCTAGCCTGCCTTTCATTCCTATCCAGAATTCTTTGTTGAATATCCAGAAATGATAGCTCCCCATCGAGATTTGTAATTAACTGCACAAATACGTCGTACTCTTCGCCTAGACCTCCTAACGCCACCAGCACCAAATCCGCATCCTCTACCTTGTCCCCCACAATGGACAATGCCTCTGCAAGATTAGAAATCTCTACAATGTATGCTTCCACAGTTTTCGTCCCCAATTTAACCGCATGTAATTTTTGTCGCAAATTCAGAATCCTTGATCTGGTTCCTGAAGCGAAGATTCTTTGCAGCGTTGTCCAGGCCTCCTTGGCAGTATTGCACGCCGTGCCGTGCGGTAGCAGTGTTGCCGATATCGACGACAACATCCAGCTCAAGATCAACTGATCTTGTTGTTCTATTAAATCGTTGCTCAAGTCCACTTCTCCTTCAACATAGTTGAGCAAACGGCTTCCACGAAGACCAACCAGAAATTGAGCTCGCCAGACATAGTAGTTTGATTTGTCAAGAACGACCGTCTTGATATGCTTGATGACTATTGGAACCTTGACCCCTTCTGCTGTCCTCATTCTAGAGCGTATTTGAAGATTATTTTCATTCGCCATCCTTGATTTACAGCGGAAGAACAAGAATCACAACTCGTGATAGCCACTACTCACCCACGAATCTAACAAGAAACTGATACCATATAAGAACAAGGCATGTGTGTGATCCCTTTTCATTCTCCTTTCATATCTTTATATACCTTTACATTTATTCAACCCACTAACATATCCACTAACTACTATAGTCCAACTAACTAATATAGTTCAACTAACAAATTACATTCACTAATATGTAGAGTTGATGAAACTATCGAATAATTAATTGTGTGTGTTTGAGATTAAGATTATTAATACCTTCCATAGAAGATTTAGATGCGATTGGTAGTTTAGATATAGACTTGTGAATTGCGGGTGTCCGGTGAGGCTTCCGTCTTCGGTGATGCTGTTTTTGAGAATCATCGTCATTATTAGCATTATTATTGTTATGATCACAAGAAACTGCAGAGAAAATACATGATTATGAAATGAGTAGGCACGGGACATGAAGAACAATGCAGCAACCAATTAAGCATCTACTGATAATTACCAATATCCGAGTTGTTATTATTATTGTTATTGTTATTCCACTGTGTAGCTTGAAATTGATTTCGTTCTCATCCATGTCGATGATGCCGTTGTCCTCATGGCCAGTTGCAGGTTCGATCACACTGGGAGCATTTCTCTGTAACCTCACCTCATTCCGTTGGTCTGAACCTGAAATTAGTTAAATGAATAAAAAAACTTTGATTTAGGAATTGAAATACCCAAATATTACGGTAGTAATTAATCAAAACTCAGATCTCCAGAATCGAATTGGAAATAAATCAAAACCCCCAAATCAAACATGGATCAGAAACAAGGAAGAACCATACCAGCCAATGTCACCCTCCAAGTCCAACGGCTTTCTTAAATACACCTTGTAACCCTACAAGAACCGACTTAATTAGTCCTATTATTCCCTGTGACTACAACCTTGGTGTGTCTCGGAAGCAAAGACAGTTCTTCCTCATTGCTATACCCATGCAGCAACACATCCATATCCACCACCACCGCCGCCGCCATTCACAGGTCTCACCATTGCTGTGATATCCATCGTTTGCTCCTCTTTTCCGGCTCTATTGAATCTGAAAACAGGTTATCGGGAGGGAGATCGAGCACGTATATTGCATGCAATGCGAGATCGAGCTGTTTCAGAATTGGAGGGAGGAGGACGGAGAATGTAATCGCACCGAAACCAAACTGAACACCAACACACCAGAACATACCAGTCATCGAGTTGTCAACGGTGAACTGAACATGTAACCGATAAGAATAGATCGAAGATCAAGAGCGAAAAACAGTACCTATTTGGTTAGAATACCAGACACAAGAATAATCAGAAACACAGACAAGCAGATTATTAAGCCGAGCAGCCACCAAAACCAAACTGAATACCGACAAATCAGAACATACCAGTCATCGAATAGTCAATGGAACTGAACTGGTAACGGATAAGAATAAATCGAAAACAATAGCGGAAAACAGTACCTATATGGTCAGAATACCAGAAACAAGGATAACCAGAAACACGGACAAGCAGAATAGAAAGCCGAGCAACCATCGAAACCAGAACTGAACACAAAAACAACAGAAAATACCAGTCATCGAGTAGTAAACGGAACTACACTGAACAACAAGAACTCAAAACCAAACAACCACCAAAACAAAACAGAAATGAACATCGAAACCCAAGGAAACAAGTGAACCTACGTACACTAAATTGGAAGAAGGAGAAATGTCAGTCGGTTTGGTTATAAGTATGTTAGGGAAGGGGTTTTTGGTTTGGGTGGGTTGTTGGTTTAGGTGGGGTTTTAGGGGAGGAGTGGGTTGCTGGTTTGGGTGGGTTGCTGGTTTAGGTGGGGGTTTTTGGAGAGGGGTTTTTGGGTAGAGTATTGGAGACAGCAGAAGGTAGAGGATGGAGGAGGAAGGTAGAAGACGGTAGAGGAGAGGTCTTGGTTTGATTGTGAAAATGGGATGAATGGGGTGCTCTTAAATAGGCAAATTTCGAATGATGTGACTAGACAGAGTAATAAATAGCTACAATATAGGTAAATAGATACGTAGGAGTAGGATATGTAAATTAAGGATAATATTTAACTTTTATTAGCACATTAATCATCTTACTAATTATGTGCGCATGGGTGCACATGCTCGCCTGATGTACACTCTATAAAATTATAAAACCCAGATTACATCTCAAACCCTCACTTCAGTTAAAATCCCAGATAAGCCCAACTTTTACTTCAAAGTCAGCAACAGTGACACCTAGACAAAAACAACTTCAACACTCAAGCGCCGGTTGAGTTCATAACCGTTTGAGAATCAACCTTCACTCTCAAGCTGTCTATATATACTGAATTCAAAACTAACATTGGGTTTTACAGTTTGATATCTAAAGATCCAAGGTCATTTTCCCACTGGGAATCATAGTCTCTGTATCCAGTGAATCACACAGCTCTTCAAGCTCTACCTGCTCTTCTTCGATCGGCCCCGTACTCTGTTATTCACATCCTTCCGTCGCCATCTGATAACTCTCCAAACCGATCACTGTATCGATTACTTTCTTGCTCATTTACTTATACCATCATACTTAATATCTGTTACTCACATATATCTCAACATCTACTTCTAGATTAAAGTAAACTAGCTATTCCTGTCAAGTATCATATACATTTCAATAATATCATCTTCATCATACATATTGCATATAGGTTCAAACTGAATCAACATTAGAGTTTAATATCATCCGCTGCAACATATACATTTCAAATATATATTGATAATACATTCATATTTAGATCATATCCGTATGTCAAAGTTTAACAATTATGAGGGTGTAAATAGATATCCAAAATTCATTTTCGAATTCGATAGATGGATAGTGTTGGTACCACGGCCAGGCCCGACCGCACAAAGGCCGCGGACCATGAGAGGCCTAGAGAGGTAACAAGGTACAGATAAACCTATTAAAGGAATTACTTAAGCAACTTATAATTAAATTAGTTGTTAATTAATCAGTTCCAATTAAACTGATGTAAATTAATTCAGTTCTTTAAATTCAGAATTGAATTGAATTAAACTGCAAAGGACTTAAATTGAATTAAGAATATAGTAAGATTTTAATTAATTGGTTATTGAGGTTTACTATGCAGGTAATTTGACAAAGGAATTAAATTCGTAAAGTCAAGGGTTAAATCTGCAATAGTTTCAATAAACGAAGTGGGTCAATTCAAATTAAATCAAGTACTGGGTTGAGCCCATTCGTCTATTAGTTAGTTAGTTAAAAGATTTGTTTCTGTATTACCTATATATTAACAATCTGTAATCAAGTTTAATTAATTCAATACAAGTGAATTTTCCATTGCTAATCCGGTTTTACTAAACTACCGGTTCACGTTGGTTTTCCAACGTCTTCTTCAAACGCGACTTTCCTCTCTTTCCGATGGCCATTCTAGCAGTGACTTCTGCTAACCCAACTCCGGCCGTCTCCCCTACACGAGCCCCTCGTCGTTCTAATATGGTACCATCAGTTGGTAACGATGCAAACATCGATCCTAATGTGTTTTTCGCGATAGCAAACTCTGAACAGAGCATTGAGGAAACAGAAGATTCCTCAAGAAATTCTAAAGAATGGACGACTTCATCCAGCTCGGAAGGGAATGACAAATTTTTCAAAAGAAAAAGGAAGGAGGAATGTGAATAAGAAGAAAAGAACTCAGAAAAAGAAGAGATCAGTCTCAAGAAAATCACCATACTTTCTTTCTGCTGGTGATCACCCTGGTGCACAGATGGTGTCTGACAAATTGTCTGGGGAAGCAAATTACGTTTCATGGGCAAATTCGATGAAGCTATCCCTTGTATCAAGAAGGAAGACAACATTTATTAATGGGAAGATCAAAAAGCCAGTAGATGAATCAAGTGAAGAATTCGAAGATTGGGAGATGGTGAATGGCTTGGTCCTATCATGGATAATAAATGGAATCTGCCCCCAAATTGCATTAACCTTATTTTCCACAGAAACAACCTATGATGCTTGGGTGGAGCTTCAAGAAAGGTATAAGCAAAAAAATGCGCCTAAGACAAGTCAATTGAGGTATGAGATAAATACACTAAATCAGTCTAATGATAGCATTTCCATTTACTTTGAAAAATTTATCTTTATGGGACCAGTACATAGAGATAGAAAAGCCCGAATGTAAGTTTTGTGCAATATGTGCACCAATATATTTTAAGAAGATAGAAAAGGATAGGACCCATCAATTTTTGCTAGGTCTAAATGAGGATTTTATGACCCTAAGAAGCCAAATTTTGGCATATTCAGAATTACCTTCAATGAATCAGGTTTTTTCCTTGGTTATTCAAGAGGAAAAATAGAAATCAAGTTTTAAAGAAAAAGTAGGGGGTAGTTCAACAGCCTTATTTGCCAAAAAGGATAAAGAAAAAAAGAAAGAAGAAACAAGGAAGAAAGGTGTATATGAAAAAATGGTAAGAAGTGAGACACTAAATATTACTGTGACAACTGTAAATTCTTTGGGCATATTAGGGAAAATTGCTATCACATGGTAGGATTCCCAAATAGAAACAAGAAAGACAACAACAAGAAGCCAAAAGACTCGGCTAATCAAACAAATTCTACAACTGAAAATCTAAACAGTGAAGAATTGTTATTGCTTAATGATCTTTTGAGCAAGTCTACTAGTATGTCTCTTTCTTTAAATGTTTTAAATTATAAAAATGTTAGGATAATTGATACTGGAGCTTCTCAGCATATGACTGGGAATCTTCAATTTTTTGATAACACTCCAAAAGAGAAATTTGATCACTATGTGACTATTCCCAGTGGAGAAACATGTAAGGTAAAATATGTAGGAAATATAACTTTATCAAAAGATCTATTCTTGAAAAACGTGTTATATATACCACAGTTCAAGGTCAATCTAATTTCAGTAAATAAATTGACAAATCATTCAGATCTAAACTTAATTTTTTCTAAAAATGGATGTGATTTTCAGGCAATCAAGTCAGGGAGAGTGATTGAACAGGGTGAGCCTAGAAATGGGCTGTACATACTGAAGCCAAAATTTCCTGATTTTGCAAACTCATCCATAGAAAACTGGCACAAGAGGCTAGGACATATATCAACAGAAAAAATGAAAGTGCTTATCAAGACTGAAAGCATAGATGTTAGAAATAATTTTTTTACAAATTCTGAAAATTGTAAACAGAATGATAATAGTACTATTTTGAATGATTCTTTCTCAAATATAAATAAAAATCTTGCAAAACAAACAAAATTAAAATATAAAAATAGTATATCAAAATCCAAATCAATATTTGATCTTATTCATGTTGATATTTGGGGAAAATTCTCAATAACAACCCATGATGGTTGTTGTTTTTTTTCTAACAATAGTTGAGGATTTTAGTAGAGTCACTTGGACATTTCTATTAAAATCCAAAAATATGACTCTAGAATGCATTAAATTTTTTTTAATCAAAGTTAAAAATATTTTCAATAAAAATGTTAAAGTCATTAGAAGTGATAATGAAGGAGAGTTTACCTCACATCACTTCACAAAATTTCTAGAGGCATATGGGATAATTCATCAACTCACATGCCCATATACACCTCAACAAAATGTCATAGTAGAGAGAAAACATAGACACTTATTAGAAATGACTAGGTCTCTACATTTTCAAGGAGGAATTCCCCTAATATATTGGGGCGAGTGTGTTTTAACAACCACTTACATAATAAATAGGATCCCCTCTAAAGTTTTAGAAAACAAAACTCCATATGAAATACTAAATAATGAGGCACCAATCTATGAATCAATGAATTTTTTTGGTTGTCTATGCTATGTGATAACCAACATTAGAGAGCATAAATTCTCTCTTAGAACCTTTAGAGGCATCTTTATGGGTTATCCTTCCAACACAAAAGGATATCTAATATTAGATATAGAAACTAAAAAATTTCACATTTCTAGAAATGTGATTTTTAGAGAAAGTACATTTCCTTTCAAAGATAGTTCTCATTGCTTACCTTCAAAACAAAACATCATACCAAATGAAGATATGTATAAGAAACTCATATATCAACATTTTGAGTCCAAAAGTGGTAATAAAAACTTAAAAGATTCTGAAAACAACATTCTTCAAAGTAAGAAGTTAGAGTATCAGATACCTGAAAATACAAAGGTGTTAGATCCTAACCATTAAAATTCAGTCATACTTGAACAAAATGAAGAAAGGTTGCTTATAAATTCAGATAATAAAAGTAAGTCACAAAATAAGGAACAAGATAAACTTGTTCAATCTGAAAACTTAGAAAATTATGGTCAAAAGAATCATAAAAATTCAGATATTTCTCAAAAATATATAGAATCATTGAAAAAACCTGAAATCAGTCAAGTGGTGATTCTCAACCAAATAATCAAAGATATCAACAAAACAATGAAAATCAAAGAATTATTGATATCAACCCCCAAATAATACAGAGGTTGCTTCAAATAATGAACAATCTCTGAAAACAAGCCATAATCTAGAAAGACTTTCTACAAGAAATAACATTATAGAAAGTCATTCAAATCAACCAGATAATAGGCTTAAAATAAGCTCTGAATACAGGGATAAAACCAATATGGGAAATATTTTAAATCAACCACAAAATGATTCAGGAAATACTTCTGAATTTCAAAATAACAATACCTTAAACACTGGTTTGACTCAACCAGATAATGGATCAGAAATACATTCTGGTTATAGGGAAGGAAAATAATATTGGAAACACTTTGAATGAGTCACATAGTAATTCAGAAAGTAATTCTGAATTTGAAAACAGAAATACCATAAAAACTGTTTTAAGTCAACCTAATGTTAGTCCAAAAATAATTTCAAAAAATACAAGCAAAAACAATCTAGAAGATATTTTTAGCATATCTAACAACAACTCCAAAACCACATCTGATTTTGAAAACAGAAATATTCTGCATAATTGTCCAGACTATTCAGAGACTTGTGAAGCTCTGGACACCCTTTCAAAGCAGACAAACACCAATTCAGAGAAGCTCTCTGAGCCAATAAGTAACTCTAAACAGAGATTTTTTAATCCCATAGAAAAAGGCACACTAAATATAGAAGGCAGTTCAAAAGAAGCTCTGGACTATTCTTTAAAAAATAAAAGCACACAAAATAAAACTAGCATGTATGGCAGGAAAATAATAAAATCAAAACAATTTCAAGATTATTATCTTGAAAATGAAAAAGATTTCCATGAGTCAAGATATCCAATGAGCAACCATGTATCCTATCATAGGACAAGTAAGAAACAAAAATATTTTTTAAAACAAATAATTCATAATGAGCCTAATTCTTTTAATGAAGCTTCAAAAGACCCAAATTGGGTTGAAGCAATGCAAAAAGAAATGAAAGCCCTCATAGAAAATGACACATGGACCCTAACCATCCTTCCAAAAGATAGAAAATCCATAGGATCGAAATGGATTTATAAAATAAAATATAAACCAAATGGTGATATAGAGAGGTACAAAGCAAGGCTAATAGCAAAAGGCTTTACTCGAAAAGAAGGTTTTGATTTCTTTGAAACTTTTGCACCAGTAGTAAAAATAGTCACAGTTAAAACAATTATAGTAGTGGCAAAACCATGAAAAATTGTAATTTATGTCAACTAGATGTGAACAATGCATTTCTTCATGGTGATTTAAATGAAGAAGTGTATTTAAGACCACCTCAAGGCCTCCTAAAAGAAAGAGATAAAAGGGTGTGTAAACTAAACAAGTCCTTGTATGGCCTGAAACAAGCCTCAAGGAATTGGTTTGAAAAACTAAGAGGTGTTCTTTTGGACATTGGGTTTAGCCAAGCTAAGTCAGATTATTCTTTATTCATAAGAGAGAGAAATCAGAACATATTATATCTTTTAGTTTATGTGGATGACATTATCATAACAGGAAGTAATGAACTAGAAATTGGGATAATAAAAATCCAATTAGAAAATCAGTTCAAACTAAAAGATCGATCTAGGAAGATTAAATTACTTTCTAGGAATTGAAGTCTCATACTCCAACAAAGGAATATACCTTTCACAAAGGAAGTATGCTCTGGGTATATTAGAGGAGTGTGGGCTTTCAGGAGCAAAACCATTCACAATACCTATGGAAAGGCATATAGACCTTAAAAATGATAAATCACCACTAATTCAAAACCCAACTTTTTATAGGAAAATAGTAGGAAAGCTAATATATCTGAACATCACTAGACCAGATATTAGCTTCCCAGTAAATTGGCTAAGCCAATTCATGCAAGAGCCAAAGGAAATACATCCACATGTGTTATTCAAATTAATAAGATATATAAAAAATGCACCTGGACAAGGTCTAATATACAGTAAGACTGAAAACATGGGTCTGCAAGGATAGCTGATTGGGCATCATGCCAAGTTAGTAGAAAATCCCTAACAAGCTTTTGTATAAT
The DNA here is from genome assembly GCA_001185155.1 of Zostera marina. Lineage (NCBI taxonomy): Eukaryota > Viridiplantae > Streptophyta > Magnoliopsida > Alismatales > Zosteraceae > Zostera > Zostera marina. The sequence goes on along the minus strand of LFYR01001010.1, from coordinate 53,085 downwards.
GTTGGGAGATTCATTAATCTCATGGAAAACCAAGAAACAGGTCACAGTGGAAAGATCATCTTGTGAAGCTGAATATAGAGCAATAACTCAAACCACTTCTGAAATAACATGGATTCATCAATTAATGGATGAATTGAGAATCAAAATTAAAAAACCAACAGAACTTTTTTGTGATAACAAATCTGCCATCTACTTGGCAAATAATCCAGTTTTCCATGAAAGAACTAAACATATAGAGATAGATTGTCATTTCATAAGAAAAATATAAACCAAGGAAAAATATTCATAAAACAAATAGGAACTAAGTTTCAATTAGCTGATTTCTTAACTAAAGCCTTAGGTGACAAACAAATCACAAATTCCCTTTTCAAGCTCGAAATACTAAATATCTATTCCAAGGCTTGAGGGGAGAGTAAAGAAATTACTTAAGCAACTTATAATTAAACTATTTGCTAATTAATCAGTTCCAATTAAACTGATATAAATTAATTCAGTTCTGTAAATTCAGAATTGAATTGAATTAAACTGCAAAGGACTTGAATTGAATTAAGAATACAGTAAGGTTTTAACTAATTGGTTATTGAGGTTTACTATGCAGGTAATTTGACAAAGGAATTAAATTCGTAAAGTCAATGGTTAAATCTGCAATAGTTTCAATAAACGAAGTGAGTCAATTCAAATTAAATCAAGTACTGGCTGAGCCCATTCGTCTATTAGTTAGTTAGTTAAAAGATTTGTTTTTGTATTACCTATATATTAACAATCTGTAATCAAGTTTAATTAATTCAATACAAGTGAATTTTCCATTGCTAATCCGGTTTTACTAAACTATCGGTTCACATTGGTTTTCCAACGTCTTCTTCAATCGCGACTTTCCCCTCTTTTCGATGGTCATTCTAGCAGTGACTTCTGCTAACCCAACTCCGGCCGTCTCCCCTACACGAGCCTCTCGTCGTTCTAATACCTATAAATACCTCCCTTGGTCCAATAAGGAAGGGGGCTGATAACTAGGAGAGATAATACCATGTACAGATCGAGAAGAAAAGTTGTGTGTGTGAACACCTGTTTGTAAGTCCACACACCATCAGATAGTAATTATGTTATTTGTTTTATAATCAGACGAAAACAGATAGTAGTGATATTCACAGTTAAATATCCGATTTTGTTTATAATAAATTTAGACGATTAGATGATACAGAGAATGAATTTAGTATCTGAAGTCTGGTTGGAGATGATCCAAATCTATCATTGAAGATAAATATCTTTTTGATAATTTTTCATAAATAGAAAGATTATCAAATAATATATTATGGTGAAAATTAAATAAAAATTACCATCAGACTAAAATCCTAAACTTTCAACAACCCGACAACGTAATTTTAATTTTTTTTGAAAGGCTCACGTCGATGATTAGTGATTACCCTTGTCTTAGTTTTTTTTGTAATTTCGGATGGTTTTTTGAAATTGGATTCTGGAAAAGTCAAAGTCAAAATCTATATGATTAATTATTCGGATCACGATGAAGACCCGATAAAAAACAATTATATAATGGCAACGGGATCACGAGAGATAGAGAGAGGCAGGCTGGGAATAATAATTAGAACAGGACAGAAATACAGGTTGGTTTCTTCTTCCCTTCTGGATCGATCGAATCGGGAGAGATAAAGAGGTGCATGGCGTTCCTTGAGAATTCTCTGTTTATACTAGATCCTTGTATCGTTATTGCTTCGATTCGTTCCAGTTTTTCGTTTTTTGTTGTTGATTTTACGATCAGATTTGATAGCTGTTTGATCTATTAGTTCCTTGATTTCGTTCTTGCGATACTTTTTCGGTGATTATCTAAATATTTGTTTGTGATTAAGTTTCGATTAGATGAATGCATTTTTCTTTCTCTATTCCATCGATTTGGTCGTATTTTGCGAAATGGATTCTTTAGCGATCTGGATCGATCAGAAGACACACGGGATCTTCTCACTCGTTTATTTCTTTCAATTTTTATTATCGACGTTTTGGTTGAAATTGCGATCTGTCGGCTGTTGACTTTTCTACCGTTTATGCGAAAGCTTTTCTATTTGTCATGGTTTTGAAATTTATGTTTTTGTGCAAGCTCCTACTTTTGGGTTCCATATATTTTCTCTATATAATTCCAGCTCTTTTATTATTTCTTTTCTGGACAGTTGCATTTTACCTTTTATTTTTTGTGAGGATGTAGATGTGTACCGTATTTTATGATTCCCATGGTTCTTTCTAGATTTTTTGTTTAGATTTACTTGAGCTTGCGAATCATATTTTCTTGTACATATTTATTTCATTTTAGAAATGTTTTTTCATCTATTTTATAGTTCATGAATCTTAAATTACCTGCATCTTCTTATATTGTTATGTTTAAAATTGTGTAGGTATTTAATCTGAGATGGGTGTGCAGCAGAACAATTCAAACATGGAAGAGGGGACATTGGAGATTGGCATGGGTACATCTTAGTTTTCTTTCGTAGTTCTACTCCTACAAACATGTTAATTGCATGATTTCAATTCATCTAAATATCAAATAAATGATAAATGCATAACCTTCAGTCATTCTTACGATATCAGAAATCCTTATTTATTATTGCAGAATACAGGACTGTTTCTGGTGTGGCAGGACCACTTGTCATTTTAGAAAAAGTTAAGGTATGTTTATGCATGCTTCTAAGTTCTAAATCTATCCTTCTCTCCATTATGAATTTAGCATCTATAAATTTTATTACTATGATATAATATTATACTTTGCATAGCTTTATTCTTAGAATACAATCTTCAAAATATTTTTTTACTCTGATCATTTCAGGGCCCCAAGTATCAGGAAATTGTCAACATTCGATTAGGAGATGGCACAACACGTCGTGGCCAGGTCTTAGAAGTTGATGGAGAAAAAGCTGTTGTTCAGGTTTGATTTCCATATCTTTATTCCACTTTTCACACTGTCCTTTTTTTGAGAAAATGCTTATAATCATTCCGTTTGTGTGCCTATTTAAATTTTAAAAGGTTTTCTACAATAAAACTATTTTTTTATGGACATCGTACAGTGTTTTAACAGTTATCATTTTTTTGTACATTCTGGGCTCGTAAGTATAATACTTATTGTTGATGTTTTTTCTTTTCACATTTCATTTACAACCATCTTATGTATGTTTACGCGCCACTCCCCCACTTGGGGGTTAATATGGAATGCTATTGGGTGCTTGTTGTGGCATATATGGACGGAAAAAAATAAAAGGTATAGACAGCACATTAGTAGGCCTCCTGAGGTAGTCCTTAAGGAGGTCATTAAAGACATCAGTCTTTCCTTTGATTCAGTGTATTACAAGAAGAGTTGTTGTCACCCTTTGGAGACATCTATGATGGAAGTATGGGAGACCAACCTCCTGAGGCAGCGTATCCAGTTACTGTATAACTAGACTACATAGCTAATGGAAGAGAGTCAATGAGTTTTTTGCTCATTTCTTTTTACTTCTATTTTTATTTTTATTCTCTATTTTTGTAAACTTGGCATTAGCCTTATTCTAATGAAATTTAATTGCTTCAAAAAAAAAAAAATCTTATGTATGTTAAATTGTTGATGCATTTTGGCAGGTAATGTAGAAAGATCATGTTATTGCCTAGAATTAGTTTTTCGCTAGACCACTTCGATCATCTCAATCCAAATTGAATTCTTCATTGAAGAAATCAGACTTTTATTGAAAGTCTATCATTTTATTTTAAATTGATGCAGAACTAATAATTTTTTTCATGGAAGATACAAGTATGCAACTAAAATCAGTTTTTATCGTTGAAATGATGCATTTCTCTCTTTGTTTATTCTCAGGTTTTTGAAGGAACTTCTGGAATTGACAATAAATATACAACCGTGCAGTTTACTGGGGAGGTGATTCATTTTCTGTCTTTCTTTTTTACTATAGAATTAGATTAACATACCAAGGATTTCTGTTTTGCCAATTTTTGTAGACTCTTGTCTCTGTTTTGCCAATTTTTTGACACTCTTGTCTCTGTCTTGCCAAATTTTTTAGACTCTTGTCTCTGTCTTGCCAATTCATTGCTTTAAAGAGCAGACTAAAAGGGCGAAATTTCCAAGCTAGTTGTCAGTTCTTGTACTGTTGTGCATGCAAATGTACAAGAGAGGAAAATGTAATATATTGTCTCAGAATTAGCATCACGGAACAGACAGTATTGGCGTCTGGATTTCATTTGGAAAATCTATTTTTGGCAGGAAATCCATTTCATCTTACCCTCCAGATACACATGGAGTGTTTTTATAGTATCTTTGTACTAAACAATGACTACAAGTCCATCCTTTGGACTAGTTCTTGCAGACCCTTTATCAATCATGTTTCAGGGTAAAAAAATCCTGTCCTATTCAGGGTAAAAAATAATACGGGACTCTCATATAATTTCTTTCCTAGATACTACCCTGTTGAATACTTGAATCGCCGTAGAATGTCAGCCTTTGCAAGATCTCTAAGGTCTCTCAGTTCAATTCTCTTCTGAATAGAGTTTTGCAGCAATCTTCCCGAGATATCCTTAAATCAATCCTCTAATTCTGTCTATAAGTCTAGCACATAAATACAGTTTTGCAATGAGCATCCAAAAGACCATATAGCCCTTTCAAATTCCGGAATTCATTATTTCATGTTTACACTTGATTATATTATCTTGATTTATCAATTATTACATGTCATATATTTTCTTCTTTTTTTAATTTTTTTATGAAACTTGAGAATATTCTCGATTTCTTTATTGGTAGAAGAATACACTAATCTGCATATAAATAAGAATTTCAATTTGGATATTTTAATTTTCCCTTAAATTCTTGTGATTTGCTTTTTCTGCAGGTTCTGAAAACTCCTGTGTCACTTGATATGCTTGGTCGAATTTTCAATGGATCTGGCAAACCCATTGATAATGGACCTCCAATATTGCCTGAGGCTTACCTAGATATTTCTGGTAAGTTTTTTCCTTCAAGTTTTTTCCTAGTAATTGTTCAAATCTTGATTGATACTTGAAATGTATTTTGTGATTTATGAGAGTTTGAACATTTTTGTCACAGGTAGTTCTATCAACCCCAGTGAGAGAACCTATCCTGAAGAGATGATCCAAACAGGGATTTCAACGATCGATGTCATGAACTCCATTGCTCGAGGACAGAAGATACCTCTCTTTTCTGCTGCCGGTCTTCCTCATAATGAAATTGCTGCACAGATTTGTCGTCAGGCTGGTCTTGTGAAGCGATTAGAGAAGACTGCAAATCTTCTTGAGGTATTATTAAATTTTATTCATTTAAAAGAATATCTAGATTTTTAGTATGTCAAATGGGAGTTATCATGCTTCATGCCTAATGGTGAGATTAAACATTACATCACAATTTTTAAAACTTGTGTAAAAAATGTAAATTATGTATACTTCTCACACAGGATGGTGAAGAGGATAATTTTGCCATTGTTTTTGCTGCTATGGGAGTGAACATGGAGACTGCACAATTTTTCAAACGGGATTTTGAAGAAAATGGCTCAATGGAGAGAGTCACCTTATTTTTGAATCTGGCAAGTCATCTGTCCTTTTTTTCTTTTAGTAATGGCTTTCGTACTTTGAAGCACTAATAGTTTTTTATTATGTCATTATTTTAGGCAAATGACCCTACAATTGAGCGAATCATCACTCCTCGAATTGCACTAACAACTGCAGAATATCTAGCTTATGAATGTGGGAAGCACGTTCTTGTCATTCTCACTGATATGAGCTCATATGCAGATGCTCTCCGTGAGGTAAGAAGATTTTACATAATTACATCCCTTCAGCTTGTCAGTTACTGCTTGCTTTACTAATTCTCATTCAGTACTGCCATTCCAAGTCAGAACTTCATATTTCATACTGACTTCTGAGTGAAGCTTTAATATTGTTGTACTAAAACAGCAACACAAATTGAACACTCAATGCATAACTGCATATTATGAAAGTGAAAAAAATGCATAAATTTAACTTGAGAAGCAGTTTACGTTTACTTGTAGTGATGAATATCTCCTTGTATAATGCATACATAGGATTGGATGTTCAACTTCCTCACAGACAATAAGTATTTACCTTTTTTTTTTAAGTTTAGAAAGTAATATATATTTTTTAGACCACAAATTTATATCCGCTCATTTTCTTTCAATTAATACACATATCAACACCCATAAGTTTTTACGCCTAAAATTTCAACTGTCTAGGTTGTAGATACATGTGTACGTTCTAATGTTGTATTTAATCAGGTTTCTGATGAAATTTTTAAGAAATGAAGAACGCCCCGCCTCCTCTTTAAAAAATAAATCTGGGCAAGACCTTCATTTTATTAAAAAAAGAAAAGAATGTTTCTTTTAGGGCTGATATTAGGATATCCCAACAGACCCAATGTAACCAAATCTTTGGCATACAGAGGCAAATGAAATGAAGTTAGTATCGTCACTGACAGTATTTGCGAAGTTGCTTTTACCTAACCACAGATCAATTTTCATTTTTTTCATAAAACTGATATTAATCAATTGCCTTTTGGACCCTATTCAGTGCTATATGTTTTACTATTTTTTATTTGTTATACCCTTGTAGGTATCCGCTGCAAGGGAAGAAGTTCCTGGTCGACGTGGTTATCCTGGATATATGTACACTGATCTGGCTACAATATATGAGCGAGCTGGTCGTATAGAAGGAAGAAAAGGTTCCATCACCCAAATTCCCATCTTAACCATGCCCAATGATGGTAAATATTTGTCTTTTTATGGTTCAAGCAAATATATGAATGATTTCCTATTCTAAATTGCTCAAAAACTTACTTCTTATATTTTGTGGCAGATATTACACATCCTACTCCAGATCTTACCGGGTACATTACTGAGGGGCAGATATACATCGATAGGCAGCTCCACAATCGTCAGGTATAGAAGTGCATAAATATGCAATTACGAAAATCTAAAACAGATAAATTTGTATACTGCAATATTTAATGTCATCCACACTCCAGAGTAAATCCATTTTCTGCCTATTAAGAACTTCTTTCTCTGCTGATTTTTCTACAGATATACCCACCAATCAATGTCCTGCCATCTCTATCCCGATTGATGAAGGTTAGTTTATATGAGGGCATGATACTATACACAAAGATTTCTTTAAGTATGAACTATGGACTCCATGATGCTGATAAACAAAATGTTGTGTTTACAGAGTGCCATTGGTGAAGGGATGACTCGCAGAGATCACGCTGATGTATCCAACCAGGTATGTATTTTCTTTTGTGTTTTTTTCCCATTAAGATTTAATACTGATTTGACAACAATCTCTTTGGGTTCAGTTATATGCAAACTATGCTATTGGAAAAGATGTTCAAGCAATGAAGGCTGTTGTTGGAGAAGAAGCTCTCTCATCTGAAGATCTGGTAATTTTCTATTTCACTTTAGATTTTTATAAAATTGATCCTACCTTTACATGTCCAATGATCAAAAACTTGAAATCATCGTTCATCTTTTTTTATTTTAGCCTGTAATTAATTTATAAACTAACATGACATCCATTAATACAGCTTTATCTGGAGTTTTTGGACAAATTTGAACGCAAATTTGTGACACAAGGAGCTTATGACACCCGCAACATCTTCCAATCTCTTGATCTTGCATGGACATTGCTTCGTATATTCCCAAGAGAACTCCTCCACCGTATTCCGGCAAAGACCTTGGATCTTTTCTACAGCAGAGAAGCAGTCCACTAATTGGTCATTCAGAAAGTGCACTGTGTTTTTGCGTTTGTGTTTGATTCCCAAGCAAAAAGAGGTAATATATTAATTATCAAACTGGTTTTATTCTTTCAACTCTTTTGGAATCTGAAACTTTTGCCCATATATATTTGTACTGCTTGTATTACCTACCAATGTTTTTTGCGTTGATGTGTTGGTGGTGTTGAATAAAAATAATATATTGGTATGTATTATATGCCTTTCCTGGTCTGCATTACATCCAGGTTTTTTTCCAAATGGAAACTGTTGATGATTTTGATACGCAATAATATATATTTTTATGAATGAATTGAGAATTCCTTACTTTTATATATATATATATGCTTCTTTACATTTCTATCTTATTTGTAACTTCGTATGTAGGTTAAATGATAATGTGAGGATATAATTAATTTACGGTGGTTATCGAATAATTATAAATGAAATTCGCTTAACTAATTGTAAAACTTCACACGATTTCTATAGGAGATATAACGTGATAGGCAATGGCCTATCTACAATGATCACAAGTTGTAAATATAAATAGAAAAACACAGTCTAAAATACACTTAGGATCGTCGAACGAGGACGACTCTGCTTTGTGGTGCTAATTCTGCCGGGATGTATCACCTGCCCAAACCTCAAGCTCTCTACGCATCAGTTGGGTCTCGAGCCTCGTCGGTGACACGGTACTTCAGCCTAAGGCATCTATCCCCGTCTGTTCTCCGCAATGTTCTTCCTTCAGTTCATGTTTTACACTCTGTTTCTGTCTGCTCATTGTCTTCCGTTCTCCCTACGCACGCACACCGCCAACCGAATATGCACGTCGTCGGCTGCCGCCTGCCGATGGGTATATCAGATAAAGGAACGAGCGGACGGTAACCTCAAGCGATACAAAGCGCGGTTGGTGGAATTTGAGGGATTCCACCAACGCGAGGGTCAGGAATTTGACCTTACCTACAGTCCAGTCGTGAAGACGGTGACAATTAGAACCATATTGGCTATCTCTGTCGCTCATGGATAGTGTCTCCGTCACATCAACGGGAATCTCAGTGACATAGTATATATGTCCTAACCTCCTGGGTTCAAGAACGCATTGCTGAGAAAAGCTCTATATGGCCTGAAGCAGGCGCCGCGAGCCTGGTATAGCCGACTACTGACTTCTTGCTGAGCTGCGGTTTCACCAACTCCACAGTCGATGCCTCGCTGTTTGTTCGCCACAAGGGAAATCGAATGGTTTACATTATGATTTACGTTGACGATTTTACCGTCACTGGCACAGACAGTGAAGAACTGAGGAATGTCATAGCGCTAATCTGACGAACCTTCCAGAGCCGCCGCGATCTCGGGGAATTGTCATACTTCTTGGGACTGGAGATGAACTCAACGAAAAATCGAACAATTATAACGCGGAAAAAGAACTCCACAGACCTGCTCAACCGATTCGGAATGATAAACTGTAAGGTCATTGCGACTTCCTCTGTGCTCGGTCAACAACTTGGAGCCTCTGCCGGAAATCTGCTCGCCCTGACTGGGCAAGGGTAAAGAAGTAATTAACAAGGATTAATTGGTAATATAAGACTACTGGACTGTTATGTAATTAAACATAAGCGCAGGTTATCAGATGAATGGCCAATTAAAGATTCGAGGGTGGAACTGCAAGTTCACCAATTAAAGCATCGTTGGGCCAAAGAATAAACTAAAGATGAATGGGCCAAAGTGTTTGAATGAGCCCAGCATAGAATTAATAGTTAAACAGTTAATTAGTTGTAAATGATAAATATGCTTAGTGTTATTCAATAAGTAGTCAATGTAAACAAACGTTTTTAATACAATGCGATACACATCCATTTTCTTAATCAAAGGTTTAAGTGATTGCATTAACCATATACAAACAGTGGCAACTAACAAGGGGTTAGTCAGTTCGAATATACTTAATTCCTCTCCTTCTAGTTGGTTTCTCGTTGTCCGGCGACTCCTTTCCGCCGGCGAATTCGCGATTCCTTCCCGAAGATCGAATCAGAAGCGCACCCAAGTTTATCATGGTATCAGAGCCTCTGCCGGAAATCTGCTCGCCCTGACTGGACAAGGGGACCTTGCCTTTCCACTGCCGGCTCGTGCCTCTATACATTGGACCCAATCTGGTGTCTTTGATTATCTTTCAATTTTTACTGGTCAGGATTTAAGTTCCATTCTCTATCAACTCTTATCTATCAATTGGACAAAGATTGGCAGGAGAAAAAAATGTGGTTATTATTTTCCAATGTGATTTTCTTGTTGGATAATGGACATGGGATGTTATTCTGCAATCGTGAGATAATAATCATAATATATTGTGGATTCAATAAAAATAATTTCCCGTCAAGAAAAATAAAAACTTGAAAACTAATTAAACTTGAAGTTATTTCTTTGGAGTCCAACTTATTATTCATATTCTGTCAAATACACTTTAGATTTTGATTGCCACTAAAATACAACTCTGTGAATGGATATACATCTGTTCTTACTTCTTAGGAGTGGAACCACATTAATTCTTGTGTTCATTCCTTCTCTTCTTCCTCTTCTCTAGGTAGCTACCATTCGTGTTCAGTTCAATTTGAATATTCAGATCTTAACAATTTGTGGCCTTTTCTTTTCGCCAAGCTCTTGGAGCAGAAAAATATGAATGTTGTTGGGTCCTGTGGCAGTTCTACAATTTTTGTTTCTGCTCCCTCGACCGGTGAACAAATCATGAGAATTTAAATAAGTTAACCTAAAGAGCCAATAAAAGTTTGATTGAGGTGTTCCATTCAATATTTTTTTGATGAAATTAAATTTTATATAAAAAATAAAATAAAGAAAAATAATATAATATAAACCCATCGACTCTTTTCTATATAGTTATCTTTTCAGTAGTAATAGCTAAATATGTTATCTCATGAGATTGGTGTGATGGATAAAATCAATTTTTCCTATGCCTCTATGAGCCGAAGGAGAGAATGATACCCTGACAGAATTTATGTTGTTTAAATTCTTAAAAAGCAAAACCAAATACCACTTCAGCATATAATAAAAATGTTATAAATGAATGTGAATGTCATGTAGATATACACAATGAGGGTAAATGCCATTGCCATGTAGATGTACACAATGAGAGTGAATGCCAATTCTGATCACTGACAGCATGTTATATAGAGTTAATGTAATACACTATTATACACTCAAAATAAAAAAGTCACAAGATGGTAGAAAATAGAGAGTGTACCTGATCTGATTGAGAAGCAGATGCAATGGTTAAGAGTTAAGACGACCATTTACTATCAACTTCAAAGTCAAAACTGGGCAAAAATCCAGGTGGAGATAAACCAGGAGGAATAGCAGGGTCAGCGCAGATATCTGAGGAACCATGACTGAGCAAAGACATCCAATCTCTGGAAGGCAGTGGTGCAGAATCAATATTACCATTTAGAGGAAGCATAGGCAGATTAATAGGTTGTTGTAGAGCAGGTTGTTGGCTACTTGTTGAGGGAGAATTCTGAAACAAGTTCACATCAGCTTTTGAAGGACACAGATCCGGTTGAGAGGGAACTGGGCAGAGAGGATAACTTAAAATATTACTGCTATCATCTGAGATCTCTGTGTTGGAAGTATTCCAGCTACTGGTCTGTGAAGAGACTTGAAAAGAGGAGAAATCTGCAAAGTTGTAGTTGTTATTTCTGTTGTCCGATAAACCCAGATGAGATTCTAGATCTGCAAGAAGCATATGCTGAATATTTTGTAAGTTAACGGGTAATACATGTGGATGTTCATCATTTTTCTCAGACATTACAGTCGCTGGGTGTTGCCTATGATGTGGTTGGTACTGATTCGTCTGTTGATGCATTGGAACTGGTTGATGGTGCTTCCTCTGTTCATTTACTAAAACTGGTCGTGATTGATTCCTATTTTGATGAATTGAAATTGGGCGATTGTAAGTAAATTTTCGTCGAGATAAAGTATGTACAGGAGCATTCCTATAACCCCCTCTCACAAAACCAGGCCTTTTAAAAGTTGAAGACCCTGGATGCATTTGAGATGACAATATCCTATCTTGTCTTTCCCTTTGAACCCTGTGACTTACCTGGGAATGGGATAGGTGCGGGGATTGCAATTTTGAATGTTGTTGATGCTGATGTGCAGAACATGGTTGGAGTGGATTTGAAACTGAAAGCTGTGGTGAATGAATACCAACCATATATGATTTCTGAGAAATTAGGCAGCCATTCACATGCTGTGGTAATGTCGTTCCTAGTCTTGAGTTTGACGAATTATTATTATGGCAGGATGATTTTGTCGAAAACCCAGCATTGCTAACCTTCAGTAAATTACCATGCTTCAACGATGATCTCTGCAACTTCCACCTTTCCTCCCTATCTGTGGAATGACAATGGTCGGTACTACTTTTGCCATTACCCCAAAAAGAACAAGGGGCAGGTTTATCACAAACATAACAATGACACTGCACGTACATATAGATCCCACCAATAAAAAATCCACATAAAAATATTTTTAAAATACAGTTTGGTAATTTCTTGACTGTAATTTACCTGAGCACAATATTTTTCATGTGGGGTGTTGCTGAAGACGAATGTTGCGCATAAATGGCGCGAATGCGGGTAATCTCTACAAGCAAGCTGCAAAACACAAATAAAAATCAAATCACATTTCATTTATCCATTCTTTGTGGAATCACTTTGGGTAAAAATAACTATCTGGAGTATCCGTATGCATTCAATTAAGAAACAGATGTGACAAATTAGTAGTAACAGATCTTTAAGTGAAAAATAAATATTTTTAGAAATCTATCTGCACGACCGCAAGATTAGGGTAAAACTAAATCGAAAAATTTACGCTAAAAAAAAAGGTAATCTAAAATCTAAACCTGCCCTTTTTCAGCAACGATCATCAGATCATCAGACTCCTCAATTGCCTTTACCGTTTTTACATCCACCCCAACTTTGACGACCTCAACTGACTTATCAGGATCCCCATCCAAGATAACACAATCATCATCGTCATGAAACTCCGAAACAACCTTCAGCTTCGGTCCCATGGAAGCAGCGCACGACAACGAATCCACCACCATAATCTCCGAATCGAACTCCAAACCCTTCTCCAACACATCTGGAAACCAATTTGAGAAACCGGGGAAACCCTCATCGTCATCGTCTTCGTCCGAGCTTATTTCGATTAGCACAATCTTCGAATCCATGATCGGAATGAGAGTATCACCGCCAAGGAGTCTTCGAAAACTGCGAAAAAGACGACCAGCACTCCGGCAGGCGGCGGATTTAGAGTTCGGAGGGTTTGAGTTAGGTTGAGGGAGAGTCTCGGTGGTTTGTATTCGGTCCGTGTGTTTGCGATCTTTCTGGGGAAAAAGTTGTAGTTATGGCATAATATTTGGACTAATCTGCTATTTACAAAAATGTGAACGTTTTTTAATAAAAATATGGAGGAATAATGGAATGCCCGACGGCCCGACCGACCCGTACCTATAATCCTATAAATATTAAATATCTAATCTAATTATTAATTAGAGACTATTTTTTTCTCTTTTTTAATGACAAATTGTTATGATAATAAAATATTATTAGTTAATAATTGTAATATTACATATGGTCATATGGATAAATTTTAAATGAACAGAAGTAAAAAAACAAAAGTAAAAAATTCATGGACTCTTTTCTTATTTTCCACTAAATAGATATGTTACCTCAAGATATTGATCTCTCATTCTTTCATCATATATGTTTTCAAAAGGTTTAAGATATTTAGTATTTTAAAAAATTGAGTATTAAAATTTAAGTCTAACATCTTAATGATCAAATCAAAAAAAATATAAAACAAAAGTTATTAGAAATTAAATTTCGAATTCATGAATATCCCAAATGATATTTTTAATTTGAAATGCCCTCATTTAATATAATTTAAATATCATTATTTATTTGATTTGAGATGTCTCTATTTAATATAATTTAAATGTACCTATTTATTTATAACTATTATTTGCATTATCAGATTTATAACTAGCTGAAATTTAAACCCATCTTTGAATCTCTGTCAATGAAAAGAATAATCGATGTTTTTAGTATTTTACTTTTCTTCTTCTAAATATAGTTATTTTTTCTAAATCTCTCCGACGATCGCGGAAGCTAATGCCCATAGCACTACATATACACTCTCTTATATAAAATTCCACACGTAATTTTTGATGATTTAGTATTAAACCTATACACCCTTTTATTCTCCCCTGTTACAATCGACCCTTGGGGGTATTTGTACAGTTTCCTACTGGACTGGGCTTCTACTGGGTTACATCTCACCTAGCCCATATGTGAAGACCCGACTTACTTGGGTTAAATCAGACCCGCTCGGGTTCTACCCGACTTCCTTTACTAGGCCGTTTGGGCCTGTCATCCTTGTTCCTGGGGCGGCCTTGGTCTGATGGACCAAGGGTATCATCAATTTTATTCCATAATTTTCAAATAATGATAAATTGTCAACTGCAAGTATTTATGGGGGAATAGTAATTGAATATTATATAGTTAGATTTTGTTGTGGGGGAATAATTGAATAAACCAAATTACTTAGCTTAACTTGTTGTTCTGCTATTATATCTCAACCGCCCTCCCTCCACACACAACTATTATATCTCATCCAAAAATGGCAAGGTATTTAAAAATTTCATTAGCTTTGGTGTTTTTTGTGAGTCTGTCCATCATGATACCTTGTGGCAAATCCTAAAACACTCCACAAGATTTCCTCAATGTTCACAACAAAACTAGGCAATCCGTCGGGTCGGACCGATGGTGTGGAACAACACCGTTGCAGCTTATGCTCAGAATTACGCAAATTCAAGGATAGGAAATTGTATACCGGAACACTCTTGCGGTCCATATAGTGAGAACTTATCCATCCTCAGGCTTCGGTAAAGAGAATACCGCCAGTGGCGCTGTTGCACTTTGGGTGTCCGAGAAGCAATGGTACAACTATACTTTCAACCGTTGCGTAATACAAACAGGTGGTATGGAGAAACTCCAATAATCTCAGATGTGCACGTGTGAAGTACAGCAGTGGTCCCTTAACCTATATATATATCGTTTGAAACTACTACCCTCCAGGCAACTATATAGGCCAACGTCTTTATTAACTTGGTTAATTATTCATAATATATGAAACATGCATAACTTTTAGAATTGTTACTAAGATTATGAATGATAATATTGTAATGATCTATGAATGACAACAGTTTATGAACTACCAAGGAAGATTTATGTAATGCTTTATTTTAATAACGGAAGGTACCTTTCTACAAGTAGAAAGACCTACATCTGAATGATATAACAGAGCCACATAATATATCTCCGGTTATATCGTAGTGTAAATTAAATGAAAATTACGTACACAACGAGAATAGAATTCTGAACCCTTATCAACCTTAATAATTACCATGACCAGTTGAGCTAATCTCCCTATGTAAGATCCATGTACTGTCTGAAACTTGGTAGTTACTGCTTACTAGTTTGCTCCTAACTAAAAAAGTTGAATGTATAATATATATATATACACCCTACTTTCCATGCGAGTGACTTCATCTCATCTAATTCCCTCTGCGGATGTTCCACTAGATGTTCACCGTCCTCCATCCTACGGTCCCGGTGGAGTACCACGCACACACGAGGGGGTGAACGGCATCAAATTTGACGTTCCCGACAGCCATTCGTCGTCTATTATAATCATCATTCATTGTCTATTCTTCTTCTATTTACTCACTCCTCAGCCTCCAGACGAAGTCACTCGTCTATTATATGCATTCTTCTTTTTTTCACAAAAAAAGAAAGAAAAGCAGAGCAGAACCGAAGAAAAAAGGAAGTTCAGAATTATAAAAAAGATCTGAAATCTCTTCTGCAGGTAAGATTTTGGAAGAACAAGCAGAGGATAAGAAGAAATCGGCAGAAAGAAACAGAGGACAATTTTTTTAGAAGGCGAGAAAAGCTCATCGAGCTCTGGTCAAATTGCAAGCTTTGGTTCGTGGGTATCTTGTGAGAAAGCAAGCTGTGACAACTCTCTACAGTATGCAAGCTCTCGTCAGGGATGTAGTTCTAATCTTCTTCATGCACTGAAACTGTACGCGCAAGGTGACGACGACTGAAACTGTACTGGATTTCTACATTTCGGACGGACGGCGGAGAAGCATCAAGAACAACGGACGGCCGGATTACAAATCCGCAGGGAACCGTTGTGACCACAAACCGTATGAAAAAAGTTTCCTATATATATATATATCAACCATAATCTCATATATAGAGATATTATTCAGAATATTAACACATGATTTGGGCAAATTTCTGTCATGATTATGTTTGAACAACAGATATTCAAACATATATTATTATTCAAATAAAAAAATGGTCAATGATTCAATAGATATAGATCAAAGCATAAAAGGTACCGTATATCAGAAACAACAATCCGAGCCGATGATGACCGGACTAATATTTATGTATAAGTTCCTTGAAAGCAGATTTATTGTCGTCGTAATATTTAATTTCTGCCTGAAATACATACAATAAAGGAATATCCCATCGATTATTTGGCGGCAAACAAAAAAAAATTGTTGGGAAGGTATGAGCATTAAATAACCCATTTTATCTGACTCAGTCCAGATTACAAATATTAGGGAATGAGATAGTTTTTTTTTTTTTTTTTTTTTTTTTTTTGAGAGAGAAAGAGGAGAGTGGAGCAGCATGCACACACGATGAGATCGATGAAGACGAGAACAACAACAATATTATTGATTGAGTATGAAAAGTAAAAATGAGAGCAGCAGAGTTGAGAACTTGATCACACAGATTACAGATTAGAAACTTAGGGTTCCAGAGGAATGCACCCTGAAAATGCCGTTGAGAGAGGTAGACGAGAATACGAAAAATCAAGTAGTTTGTACTTAAGGAAACCCTAAGTTTATTTACATCTAGGGTTTCCGCCTTAATTTGTAGGGATCTAAATAAAAATAAATCTAATATAATTTTTGATGTATCAGACTGGGCTTAACACAAACCAAATCATTGGGTTGAGTAGAAACGAGGAGGGTTCCGTTGATCTCTCGCCTACTGATCAACGAATTGGTTCTTTTTTCCTGTTTACTCACTCCGAACTTCCAATGGCAGCTCTTTCATCTAATCCTTTTTTGACTGGTGTTCTCTCTGCTCCCTCGCCAGGGAATCTGACCACCGACAATCACGTGCGTAGATACTCAGCTATGGTTTACACTACTGCTGTCAAAGATTTTAATTACTCAAAGAACAGTAGTTGCATCCAATATGAGGTCGGTCGTCGTTACCCTGATGCTACTGCCGCCATGGCCGTCCCTGGACCGGATGTGCGTGGCCACTGTGGTGCATATCCAACGATGCCGACTATGGCAGAGGAGTTTGCGGTTATTGCCCGTAAATATGTCGGTTTTAATTATGATTTCAAAACCTCCTCTTTTGCCGGACTGGTCGAACGTTTGGATCGCGCTCTTGGCTGCTGTTCCTTGTATGCTGACTTCACCCTCGAACAGCTCGCAGCAGGCAAACGTGTCATAGTTAGTACCCTTTGATCCATGAATGGCCCAATGACCTCTATGGCTTCGACTGTTTTCATTCCTCGATCTGATATTCAGAATATAAATCCTGATGTTCTGGCGGTCTTATTACATGCCATTGCTGGCGAAGGGAGTGTGATTGCTACTGACATCATTGTACCGATCAATTCTCACATCACCGGAAGTTCTATCCCTATTGCCATTGTCGAAGCTCTGCGGATGATTGGTGCGAATATGATATCCAGTGACCAGGGTCCATTGTTCGCCTTGGCCCTGACGAGAGGTATACACAGGGTCCTCACTGTCCACTCACATACCCCTGAAGGTGGATTAAACTACACTCTCACCAACTATCCTGGTATACCTACTTTACTCAGCGGGAGCCGTACCAGTGTTGGCGCGTATGTTGACTCTCTGGCCCTCATCACTGCTGCTCTCGTTTCTCACTGTGACCCTGGAAGCTGGAACCTATATAACCGGAGATTGGTTCCCGAGTCTCTATGCTCATGCGACAGACCCGTCAAATCTTGTTAAGCCAGGTAACACCACGACAGGCTCAGCGGCTGGTGCTATTTATATACGTGACAGAATCATGGATGACTTGTCGCGAGTTGCTGAACTGTATATTGACGGCCTCAGACTCATTTTCTGTGCTGAAGGAGGAATTAGACTGGCCGCCTATGCTTTTAGCGCTCTTGCTAACAACGTCGGGTTGGATGTTGCGAAACTTAGACATGTCAGTGTGAGTCCGTGGTACTGGGTGGAACCTACTTCCCTGTTGCCCAAGATTGTTCTTGAATCCCCTGCTGAGAAGGAAGGCTTCGCATCCATCTGTGACCCAAATGGCGTCTATCATCACAAATGTTGGGAGGCTATAACTCCTTCTGGGACAACTGATTATATGCCTAGTAGCTTCTTCGTGAAAATGCGCTCCGTACGGACTTCTCTCTTTCTGGCACATCACAAGAATAATGCTGCCGTCCAAGCTGCCCTACGGATTTCAGCTCTCGATCCCAACGCCGTCATCAACCCGATTGTCAACGCGGACCACCCTGATGTCGCTACGCGATTGACCGACGAGAATGGCTTCTTGAGTCTGATTAATTGGAGCGCCGTTTGTGCTTTCCCTCCTCCCTCTCTGTTCATGGGTTCCCGGTGGCTGACCAAGGCTGTAGTGCGGATGAAGTCTTCAAGTACATCATCCAAGTCTCTGTGAGCAGGCCCAAAGGATTAGCAGTGGGATTGGCGACCAACACAGGAGTAGCTGTCGCTCGAGGCCTTACAAACGCTATGCTCCACCGCGGAACCTCTGAGACCCGGCGGTCGATTTTTGGTACGATACTGGTGTAATTCTCTGCTTGGGATCCAATCCAACACCAGTCGTCCCAAGTGTCCCGGAAACATATGATTACCCTGTCGAGCCTTTTATGTAAACACCAAAACTGTTTGTTGGTATCACGTAAAAAAATATTCCATTAGGTTTAGAAAATAGCTTGAGTAGACTACTCATTAGCCTTATTTTCCCTATACGGAATGAAACTATTTTTCTGACCTGGTGGTCGAAATGGTGGTCTTGAATTTTGACCATAAGTAAAAATGTCAAACTCAAACATTGACTATCAGTTACAATGTCGAATTTTGATTAAGGTATGGTTACTTATGAACATCTGTAGTGCATACCTATTATGACCTCATGCGACTAGGAAAAAATAAAAATAAAACCTACATCGCATCATTAGGCTTCTTTTGAAGTCTACTTTCATCTGGCAAAATTGTACGATAGCGAAAAAAATTCACTGAAATTTTCCCAATTTTGCAGCAAATTTGAACCTGTTTTAGGAGTATATGTGTGAGTGTCCACCTGGGATGACTCATTTACGAAGAGACCTATACCTCATAGGTCTGTCGATACTCTTTTTATTTATCAGTTGACAAAATTTCAGGTCCAAAGTCCCTTCCTTATCTTTTGTTTTAGAAATCCCCTCCCATTTCTAAAAGAAAGATTGAACTCCTTGGGAAAAGTCTAGCTCCATTCTTTGGAGAAAAGTCGACTTCAAAATGTCTAACCTCATTCCTGGGAAAAAGTCGACTTTAAAATGTCTAACCCCATTCCTGGGAAAAAGTCGACTTCAAAATGTCTAACTCCATTCTTGGCAGAAAAGTCGAAGTCGAAGTCCATTCTTGAGAGAAAAGTCGACTTCAAAAAGTCTAAGTCCCCTACATGAGAATTACTCCTCGTAGCCACCATCCTAGAAAGGTTGACTTGTCAAAAAAGTCGATTCTGATGGACTTGAAGACTGTTGATCTCGACTTTTTCAAAAAGTCGAGTTCTTGACCTTGAAAAAGTCGTGGTCTGAATTGGAGGAGCAGCTCCCTTCCGAGAAGTTGATGTTGTCCTAGAAAAAAAAGTCGATCCCTTTTTTTCTTTAGAAAAGTCGATCCTCGCCGAGATGATTTCCTTGTAAAACTCCCTGGAAAAAAAGTCGATCCCTTTTTTCACAAAAGTCGAGAAATTTTTGTCGTGAGTATCTTTGAATCACAGACGGCGCCAACTGATGAGGGTGGAACTTGACCAGTACTCCAAGATGCTTCTAACAAGCGCCAGGGGGGAACTCCGCAGGGAAATCAGGCCGGGACTCAGTTGCTCAGAGTTCTGCTTCGTTGGGACTTTTCCACTCCAAACTGCCTAAATGAGTGAAAGGTCCTCCTATTTATAAGACTTTTATGGGGGTGATCTGGTCCCAGGTCGACATTTTTGGGATCGACTTCCTTGGGGTCCGACTTTTCCAGGACTCGACTTTATTCAGAAGTCGATTCTTAGGAAAGTCGACCTTTGGGAAAGTCGATCTTCCCATGAGTTGATTTGGAACCTCCCCAAACCTAGAATAGGTATCTCAGCTCATTTGGGCTATCCGGACTTCTAGTTGCTGGTGCGTTATGACCGAGTTCGGAATACTGTATCACTATAAACAAATCCTCTTATTTCAGTACAATGTAATTAGTTCGGTGGGATTTGATATTTTGACTATCCCCAACACTTCATGCCTTAGGGGATCTGACAGAGGATGTACAAAAAATTACGCACCGCTCTCCCATTTAGGGGTTACTATGAAATGTTATTAGGTGTTTGTCGTGGCATATATGGACGGAAAGAAACAGAAGATATAGACAACACGTTAGTAGGCCTCCTGATATAATCTTTAAGGAGGTTATTAAAGACATCAGTTTTTCATTTGATTTAGTGTATTACAAGAAGAGTTGTTGTCACCCTTTGGAGACATCTATGATGGAAGTATAGGAGACCAACCTCCTGAGACAGCGTATCTAGTAACTGTATAACTAGACTACATAGCTAATGGGAAAGTGTCAATGAGCTTTTATTCATTTCTTGTACTTCTGTTTTATTTTTATACTTTTTTTCTTTGTAAATTGAGCATTGCCCTTATTTTTTAAATAAAAAATTTAATTGTTTCAAAAAAAAAAAACACTCCATGCCTTCCTTATAAAAATAATAAATAAACATACCTTCCGAATAGCTAAAATAGCACTTATAAGTTTTTCCCCAAGGATTTCTTTAAGAATAAAATTGTTCTCAAGAGCAGCTACTGATTCGCTCAAATCAGTAGGCAACCTTTTAGGTTCTACCTCAAGGCTTGAAATTATTACGCCTGCATATGCATAATAGAAAAAAAATCATCTTTTATGAATATGCATATGGAAAAATAGAGTAATCGATACTGTTGAAGTAAAACATATACAGTGAATTAAATCATTTGTACGTGCTACTTCATTTTTGAAAAATTGACAAAAAATTATAGAACAAAGTTAGAACTCTAATTTTCCTTTCATAATTTCAGTCCATACCAATTGGTTCAGGTAGACTGAGATTTTTTCGAAGACCATCAATGCCGGCAGCCATAATTGATGCTAGACCCAAATGTGGATTTGCACATGCATCAAAAGATTTAATTTCAAAGTTGCTTGCAATTGCATACCCATTTGATATTCCCGGAGGGCAAGCTAACCTCATAGCTGCTTCTCTATTTTCTATACCCCATATATGATGTGCACCACTCCATGTGTTGGGTTGAATTCGATTGTAGCTGTAAAGTTGGCAATAAATCAGTAATAAGTTCCAATTTATCACTCAACTCAGGATGTTTCTTGATAAAAAATGACAGAAAATCAAAGTATTGCTATATTGATTCACCTATTGGGTAATGGTGCAATAATTGCAAGAATTGAAGGAAGATGATGAAAAACTCCCGCCATGAACTTTTCTCCAATCATTGATATCCCATACTTAGATTCAGACAAATCAGACGCCATAAAAACATTCTTTTCATTCTCCCAAAGACTCAAATGCACATGAGAGCCACTACCAATCGATTCTAAAAGGTACCTAAAATTAAAAAATAAGTAGAAATAGAATGCTTCATAATGTTTTTAAAAAGACAAGGCAGAGTAATTGAAAAATGATTAAAATGGACATAAAAGTAATGCTAGAATGTTTTTTTCAAAAAAATGCAAGAATCTTGGATCTTAATTAGCACAATCCTGTATATCAGAGAAGGCACTAATAATTTATATCAAATTTTTCAAAAGATGTACTATTGTCAGAGAGTCTTTTTTGTTATTATATTTTATTTTGTAAATAGTGAATAATTGTTACTTTAGTGTCCATGGGAATTTACCCCCCCTTCAAATCTCTTGTATCAAAGAAGATTTTTACCACTATACTGATTGATATGCTATATTTCCACCATGGTTGAATCCAGGGAGTTCACTATTGAGATATGTAATCGATTGAGAAGAATTGGGAGGTGCATCCCTAGACCAGGTCTAACCACAAGTTTGAGATCAATCATTCAACTGATGGTCGATTTAACTCAAAACTTTATGGTTTGGGGAACCAGATTCAATGACCAGGTCCGGATATGAAATAGGAGGAAATTTTCCACCAGACGATACCTATAGTTCCACTCTTCAGTGTTCAGAAAAATCTCTCTAGAGCTCTGGAAGTAGAAATCCTGTAGAATGAATTAGCTTGTATTCCTCTTGAAAACTCCTCCCCTATTTATAATGTTTTCATATGTTTCATCTTGGGCTTGGTTGATTGTGGGTTTAGCCTAATCGAATAGCCTAATTACCCCGTTGTTAATGTATTCTAAGGGAGTATGTGGGAAAGGAGGAACACATATTTCAATAATATAGTAAATAGGTATTATGAACATGTATTTTAAAGTTAAGTTGAGTGTGGACACCATAAAAGCATAGCCATGACTGCAGATAGTGAACAAAATAAAGGTGATGTCTAAACTCACTTAGGTAAAAAGGTGGCCAGCAATCCATGTTTCCTTGCAACAGATCTAATAGCTTCCCGGGAAAATATCAAATTATCAGCGGAATGGGTGCATCTAGCATGCTCCAAAGCTATCTCAAACTGACCATTTCCAGATTCAGCATGCATCTGATATTATTAAACTAATATGAATACTGAATACAATATAAATAGAATAAAAAGAAATAATACAATGCATGTGTTGTCCATGTCAAAGTATCTACTTGAAGCATATGCATATAATGTGTTAAATAACTTAACTAAGCCTTTCAAAAACTATGAATATGACGAATAAAAATAATAAAACAAGATCGTTCAATGAAACTTCAATGATATAGTCCCACTGAATCTTTTCTCGTATATAAGCATAGAATTATTTAAAGGATTAAGTGAAATAGGATAATATATCTGACTAACATGTGATATGATACAAAGTAAAAGAGAGGTGAAATACCCCATGCATATAGTTGCAGTTATGACTTTTGACTAGGTAAACTTATCTTAAAAATTCAATTAACATCTTATCCTAAAAAAGATATAATATAAACAAAAACACTATGGCACATCAAACCATTTTAGTCATGACATATGTTTTCATTCGAAAGAAGAGAAATCACCTGCTCGACTATTATACCCATAGAATGAAGACATAATAATATTTCTTGCATAATAGGGGATACACCATCAAATCCTGAACTACAGCAATATTGAGAGGAGTCAATTGGCACCCACTGTTCCACTCCTTTCCTGCATAAAATTTCACATCAGTTAAAAAATAAATCATTCCAGCTCAGAAAAATAGATTTGAAAAAAATTATAATTTACCTTAATATATTTCTCAATAGATAAAATTCATTTTCAAAACCTGCATTCATGACCTACAAATTAACAGAATACATCTCAGAAATACGTATATAAAAATATTACATGTACCATTTTGAAAAAATAAAAATGCAAATTAACACACCAAATTAAATTCTTCCATCAATATTTTAGAAACCCTTAGTAAGATATTTCTTGGACAGTACTCCCATGGTTCACCAGGTCTTAATTGCATGTCAACCAGTACCATTTCCTCATGTTTGGACCTGTTCATCTCAATAAGAATTAATAATCAAATCCAGGAAACTTATAGGGAGGGACAAGCTACACACCCATCATAGATGTGTGCTATAGTTTATTATGTAAATTCTTTTCCAATTAATATAAAATCTTCACACTTTGCAAAAAAAGTATAATATTGTCCTCTTCTATATAAAAGAAGATAATTACTTATGCAAAAAAAACAATCTAAAATCTAGTATTATATTCCAACATTTTTTATTTTTGAGAAATTAAAAGAGGTTGGGCATAGCCCAAGATTACATTTTTTTTTTGAAGCAAGCACAAGTTTACATAATAATATAAGGAAATGCAAGTACAGTAAATGTAAAAACATTGTCTATCTCTTATGCAGCTATGACCCTGACTAACTGGCCAAGGATTGAAGTCTCAAGAGGTTGGACTCCCATGAGCGTATAGCTTGTATTTCAATCTGTGAAAGATTGTGCTTCTTATAGGATGTAGAATCATATGCAATGCTCACATCCTTTATAATTTCTCTGCTGACAATTTCTGGGGGCCTTAGGGTGTGTTGTTTTAATCTCCTATTCCTTTCACACCATATGTGCCAGGAAAGAGATGCTAGCATAGTCCAATGTACCCCCCAACAACTGGACTTGTGGGTGAATTTTTGTATTGTTTCCATAATATCCCCTATCCTCATATCTATTGCGGGAGATGGGGGATTTTGCCCACTAAGTGTCCAAACAGCATTGTTAAGACAGCTAGTGGTCTCTAGCAATAGGGATCTAGTGTAATGGCAGTTAAAGTATAGATGTTGTAATATTTCTTCCTCATTTCCACATAGTGGACAGGACGTATTTATGTTGAGTCCCCAGCTTTGCAGTTTAGTTAAAGTGTTCAAACTCTTGACCTTAATTCTCCACAACAGCATAGAGAATTTAGGAGGCTTTTTGGCCCAGATCCCTAGATTTATCTCTTGTAAGATGTCTCTGGGCCTTAATGTTTCTGAGTGTTTGGAGGGGGCAATTTGTGTGAAATATTCCAACATTCAACAAATAATAAAAAGGACATTTAATTTAATTTATTAAAATGACCCAAATTAAATTTATGATTCACTTAGCCACTTGGTTTGTGATTGGGCTTGTAGCCAATTTCGAAGTCCTCCATCCAAGTTGGTTCTTTGGGAAGCCGCCTTGGTCTGAAGCAAGGACTCGGATGCGCGCGCATTCTGTTAATTTAGTGTATGGTGTTTCTAGGACAACAATCTCACTATCACCCTCTTTCTTTTCCACATAGCATAAATAAGCCTCCTAAGTTGAGGCAACCAGACATTTCAATTGTCCCACAGTTAATGGATCATCAGAAATCCAAGCTAGGCCTTGCCAACAGATTTGGTTTCCCTTCCACATAAACTTCATAGATAATTTTTCTAAGTCAAATGTAATTGGGCCCAGAGTCTTTAAGCCTTGAACACCCACAAGCCACAACCATAGTTGAACCAGACATGCATAGTAAATATATATCCATCCTTAGGGGAATCCCTTCAATAACCCTTACATATTTTAGCACATATCGATTTTCCATTACCAGTAGAAACCATGAATAGAATAATAGGTTCTATCATAAGCTTTAGGGACTTAGCAATATCCTCCTGCATAAAATTGTGAGTAGAACCAGTATCAGCCATCACACTTATTGGTTTGTTGCCAATAGATCCATTCAGTCTGATTATATTTGGGTTGATGTTACCCTCAAATACATTATATGAGATCTTTTTACTATCATCCTTTGCTAATTCAATTACAATATTTTCATCCTCTTCTGTTAATATTTCTTGTTCTTCTACCTTCACCAGGCAACTCTGATCAGCAGAAAGTCTAAATAATTTTCCTTGCCTACTCTTACACACCTGATTGTGGTTGGGTGCGAATTTCTCATCACAATTAAAGCAAAGACCCTTGCTTCTTCTTTCTGCCTTCTCAGCTGTAGACAATCTTTTGGTGGTGTGTGTATTCTCAGGAGCTTTCTCAGTACTTACTGTATCCTTCTTTGTGATTTGTGGAAAAAAGTAATTTGATGAGGTTTGCTTGGTAGCATAAGATTTATAGTTTCCCTTGTACCCTCCATTTTTGTTATCAATCATATTAGAAATTTCCATTGTCTCATGGAAACTACTCCTTTAATCCAGAAATATACATTTCCAGAATAAAATATTCAGAAAGGCCCAATACCCTGGTACACATTTCTTTAAATTGGCTTTGATACTCAGTTAAGCTCCCTTTTTGGAGAATTTTACTTAATTTCCCCTCTGGAAGTTGATAATGGAGGGTTCTAAACTTCCTAATCACAGCATCAACAAAATTTACCTACTTGGTAAGCATGTTACTAGCTTCCATCCATGCAGACCATTTTTTTGCTAAGCCATCAAGATGAAAAGAAATAATTAACAGTTTCTGATCCTAGAGAATTTTATTGAAAATAAAATATCTTCTTACAGCAAAAATCCAATGTTCAACATCAGAACCATCAAATCTTGGCATATTTACTTTCACATGTTTTGCAGGTAAATATGAATAGTGATAGTTAATCATCTTTTTCTTAGATAACAAAAATATGAAATGAAAAGACATATTTTGTGTCATTAACAATGTAATACCATGGAATTCTATGTTTTGTAGACATGTCAGGAATTATCCTAATTTCGCCCAGCGGTGTAAGATCACTATGATCAGCAAAAGCGTCAGAATTTGAAAGCAGGGCCATTGCGCATAATGTCAAACCAATACCATTATTCTTTGTAATGTCGTAAAAACGTTTATATGGAACAACCTAAAACAATATACAAATGATTGTTAGAATATATATTATATCAGTTTTCTTGTTTATTGTATTTTTTTATTATTATTGTATTTTTTTTATGTTGTATTTTTTACATTTGTGCTAACCGGTTACCCAACATGACATGTAGTTAATGGTATTGATTTGAGATTGAAATTTCCGACAAATTAATAATAGTTTGTTTAATACATACACGTATACAGCACAATGACATGAATCGATAGCTTAATATGTGATTGCCTTAACACGTACACAAATTTCCGACAAATTAATAACGCGATTGCCTTAACACGTACACAACACGATGACATGAATCAATAGCTTAATATGACATGACATGACACAGTTATATGACACGCTAAACATGAAGTTATTATCTAAACAAAACTGATGATACAAACCCACTTACAAGGATTTAATCGTCAAAAAACAAGAGTACGGGCCATAACAAATAGTTAACCTAAGACACCTATTTCGACGAACCTTATAGGTACGTCGCCTACCATCCTTGATAACCCATAGAATCCATCTCATAACATCATGATCCTAGGCCAGGGGTCGCCGCCCCAATGACATAAGTCAACAACTCACTTTGACCAGTCGGCAACCTTAAACAAGAGGTCGACCTCCTTCTAGAAACTACCAAAGCATAACTTAGGTTAACAAGGGAAGTTACCAAGAATAGGATCATAGCTAAGGGTACTTTCCAAAAATAACTCACATCTGCAAAGGATGAACTGAAAGAGGCAACAGAGGCTCTTGATTCCTCCCCCACATCAGTCCCGATCCAAACAACCTCCATTGAAAAAAGGGATAAACTTAGAAAATTTCTTGAGAAGGAAGACGCAGATCTAAAGCAAAGAAGCATAGTTATGGCTTAGGCTAGAAGATGCTAATTCCAAAAAAATTCCAAAAAAATTTAATTGCTTCAAAAAAAAAAAATTAACATTGTCACTAAACTAAGGTCCAAAAACTCAACCCTTTTACTCCATGTAATTTGGGCATTGTCCTTCATTTGTTAAATGAAAATTAAATTTCTTTCAAAAAAAACAAAAACTCAAACTTAAAAATCCTAAACATGGAAGGATGATCACAGACAGTTACTAGAGCACAACTAAAATCCAAAAGTATGGATTACTTCAAAAACCTATTTTGGTCCCCCTCAACAAACCCCCACCCTTCCCAATGGTATTCCCCAGGATAATCTCCCTCTTAATGAATACCTACCTCACTCATCAGCCCCATGAAGAGGAGGTTAAGTCCACCCTCTTCTCTTTCCAGTCAGGAAAGTCACCATGTCCAGATGGATTTACATCTGAATTTTTTTTTAAACTATAGCATGGGACTAAAGGGGTAGTAATAATGCAATGTGTAAAATAACTCTTCCAAGAGAAGCCAATTCTCAAGGCTTCTAAGCAAACATTCATTACACTCGTCCCTAAATTCCCTACAACATCTGAATTAGGGGACTTTGACCTATCTCCTGTGTTAACGAAATCTGCAAGTTGATGACAAAAATCCTAGCAAATAAATTAACTAGAGTATCAGCAGAGGTGATATCACCCAACCAGATAGCATTTATACAAGGTAGGAACATCTAATGATAATTCCATGCTAGCAGAGGAGATGATCTATGACTTCTGTGGGAAAAGAATACCAAAGAGATGTAAGCCCGTGGGCGTTTGCAGAAACGATGCAATCTCGAGGGAAAGATGAGGCAGAGATCTCACCTTGACAACCCCAATGATTTGGATTCTAGCGAGAATCATCGAAGGAAGGTAATTAACGTAATCATCAGGGGAGATTCCATGGGTTAAAGTCATAGCTACTCCAAGAAAGATTATGTTGTCAATTACCAATCTTAAGCAGACTAGAAAGAGGTCATGTCCCAGCAGACCATCTATTTCTTAGATAATGACGTGAAATGTGTCCTAAAACCTCACAAAGACCTAATGGTCATTGAAGCTGATATCGGACCAGATTCACTAGTAGAAAAGATCATGGTCAATAGCGGAAGTTCCATGGACATCCTGTAATATGACATCTTTATCAAGATGGAATATAAAAAGAGATTTTGACACCGGCCAAGGAAGTGATCTACGACTTTACTAATAGTGTAACCCTTGTTGTCGGATTTATTGATCAAAATCTTAATAGGATCCAAGAAGGGGAGGGTTAGTTGAAAGCTCACTTTATAATGTTGGAAATCAGTTCTGCTTTCAATGCTATAATAAGACAGCCTACTACTATTCACGGGTTTAAGGTCGTCCCATCTTCGTATCATCAGTGCAATAAGGTATTCTGCTAATGGAATAACTTCTACCGCCTACCATTTTCGAGCAAGATCCCACGGCAAGATAACTTGTTCATCAGGATTACCGAAGAATTAACACCGAACTAGGGCAATAACAAGTCAGTCTTGGCAAGGCTCTATCTTCAGGTCTAAAAGAAATGCCTTTGTTACATTCTAAAAGATAACTTGGTTGTTACATTATCATCGTAATGCCTTTGTTTGGGAGGGAGAAATGCCTACACAAGTAGAAAGAAGAATAGCTTGTCATAAGCTAAATGTAGACTGCTTTCCCCGAAAAAGGAAGAAGCACAGAATTAGGCTTGTATATCGGTTGGATTCAGCTCCGGATAATATCCGGATAATCCGAATCCGTCCGAATAATATCCGGATAGGAAAATCCGAATTCGGATAAATTTCCAGATATCCGGAAAATCCGAATCCGGATAACTTTTTATAAAAACCTTAAAATAAAATTATAAAAGTATAAAATCACCCTTAATAAAGTTAATTAAACTAAATGTGCCTATTTGTCACCATCATTAACAAAAAAAAAACAATATCAGAACAGAACAGAAAAAACCCTAAAATTCCCAATACTAAAAAAATCCTAATTCCAACATCGAACATTCTCATTTGATGGATACAAAAAAGAAATTCTATTACGAAGATCAAAAAAACAAATCAGAAATTCTTACTTGAGGATTGATTATGGGTCAATTAATCACCCTAAAATCCGGATATCCGGAAGTCAATTTATATTTATTCAGATATCCGGATATCCGAATCCAGAATTATCAACCGAATTCGGATTTTAACGGAAGATTTTGCAGATATCCGAATCCGGAATCCGAAATCGAATAGACATATTCGAATTCGAAAACGGATACGAATACGGATTTCGGTATACCATTTACAGGCTTGCATAGAATCCTTGTCGCCAAGAGACGCAGCTATGCTGAAATTCACAAATTAATGGACAAACTTTAGAAAGCGGTGTGATTATCAGGATAACTACTACAAAGCTAAATTACTATAGAGGTTTATATTGGATTATTATCTTTTAATTTTTTTTAAACTCTAACCATATTTTATAGTATATTTTTTAATTCAGACTATTTTGGTACAGAGGTTTAGTGACTAGAAGTATATTTTTTATGGTGCTCTGAACCTCACCTCTCGAATAGAGGAAACATGGGGAGAAAATGGGCTGAAAGAAAATCACCGACAGAAGCAACAAGAAGCTCTCCTTCTCCATCGGAAGCTGCAACAAAAACCCATACTAAAACCTAACAAAAAAGAGAAATACATTATAAAAAGTTTTTCAAAGAGGCAGATCTAGCCCGAGATCTGGTTAGAGCATAGCTGTTGCTGCAATGTCCTGCTCGGACCCTATAGCAGTCTATTTCAAAGTATAGTATTCTCTAAATAGACTACTAAACTACTAGCAATAATCAATATCATTATTGATGCAGTAGAGAATAGTATTCGTAATACAGAGCATCTTAATTATCAAGTGAGCCATAGTTGGCTCTTGTAATCTTCTTCTACCTCCCACATTGGATTCCAGAGTTACCTCCTACATCAATTATTTGGTACCATCCTTTATTTCTAAAGATGTGGATTACAAAATGGAATAAAATGAAGTAAATTCAAATCATAATTAACATATGTATAACTAAAAAAATAAAACACGGTGATATAAAAATTAACAAATTGAAGGCCATTCAAGCTAAAATCAACTCACACGACATCGATGCCTTCCACTATTGTCGGCCCAGATAAGCCGAACAAATATAATATCTTCAGGTTGTTTGCCAAACACTTTTGATCTGACATCCAAGGAAATGTCCTTAACAAGAGACCCAAGAACCTTGTCAAAATTGTAGAAATTTAAAGCATTTTTGTTGAAGATTCCTTCTGCTGCTTTGATGGCTTCAGGAATGGTAAGATCACCATCATCACACACATCAGAGAGCACTGAGTAGATTACATCTCTTGCTCTCTTTGCTCCTATTAGTAGTTTGATGTTAATTAGACATTGAAAAAACTAGAATTTTTTTTGAAAGAAGTAAATATTTAATTGATTAAAATGAGGGCAGTGACCTAGATACAAATATACAATATAGAGGAGATTTTAAAGATAAATGGGGGAGATTGAGCTGGGCCCAATCGAGATTCTCCTATTTCTTTCTGACCATAGGTACCAAATAAGAGCAACTAGGATGTTCCAGTGAAGTCCCCATGGTGGTGACTGGTGAGTGAGCTTTCGGCATGCCTCAGTGATATCCCCTAATCTAATGTCTGGATGAGTAAAGGTTGGGGTAGATGTGTTTGAGATTTTCCAGAATGCATTGTTTAAGAATTCAGTACTTTTGATTAAGGTGAGTCTGGAGTATTCGCAGTTGAAAAACAGATGACTAATGGATTCCTCTTCCTTATTACAAAGGATGAAAAACATAGTCTGAATTTGTACTCCTGATGTAGAACATCATACATGGGCTCCTAGCCCATCTCCATTATAGAAGGCCCATTATTGAAAGAGAATATAAATAGAGGCAAGATGGGAAGGATCAGGGCTTTTATTCAATTGGCATTGTTAAGGTATTAATCTTTTATTCTTCCTCTCTTTTTTTTTGCTTATTCTTTTCCTAAATCTGGTGGATTCCAGTAATTCTTTCTGTGTTCTTGTTATAAATTTGGTGGATTCCAGAGTATTCTCTTCATCTTCTGTAGATTCAGAATATCTTGTAGTGATCTTCAATCAGAGATCGGCTACATCAGGTGGTATCAGAGACTCACTTCTCAACTTCTACGCTTGAGACCGATCCATTGGGAGAAGACGTCACATCATGGTAGATGGAACGACGACTATCGACAAGTTCGCCAATATTTCGATCATCATCAATCTGACCAGTACGTCAATGGTCAATGCCAATATCGACATGGGAGAGATCGAGACTGGATGGAACCACATCGTGATCACATTGGATGTGATTTTTATACACCTATACTGAACTCTCGATTGCAGCATAGTAAAAGGAGAAGTGGACGAACGCATCAGGACAGAAGTTACAAAACCAATCATCGACGAAGCCAACGACTGTTTGATGACGACGAGCATCAAGTTACTGTAGGCGACGAAATCGATTCTGGTGAAATCAATTCAAGGCCCTCTGATGACGGGACAGACCGAATATGAGATGCTAGATATTCAAATCCCAGTCTACGACGTTACATTCCAGAAATTTTAGACGAAGAAATCGATTCTGGTATCAAGATGGCAAATTCGGGTTTGGTCAACAGCCTGACTACGCTCGCGAGATCAGATACGGGTGAAGATATAGTAGATGCTGAGCTGGTCGTGGACGATCTGAGATTGAAGCCGATCCAATCTGTTGCAATGGTCGATAACAAGGTGTCAAGGGACGACTTCAATAAACTAGCACAAGCAATCACAGATCTGACTGCACAGGTGAGAGATAGGTTCATGGATATTCGAAGAGCAGTGGAACCAAGACAGCATCCTCCAAATCCGCCAGATTAGAGGAATCACAGAAGGAAACAGCAGCTAAGTCCTCGTCAGCGATTGATGGTTTAAGAGCTGGAAGTTGACTCATCTGAGGAGGAGGATCCAGAGCAGTTCCGACCGCAAATTCAGCAATATGGACGCCGCAATCCAAGGTTAAGTGGTGGTCGTGGAAGAGGTAATGAAGTGTATGATTAGAGAAATTATTTGGATAATGAATATGAAGAAGCTATGAACATCGATTCTTTGATGGGTGAAAATGAAATAGATAGTCAGGCAGTTCAGGAAAAGGAAGTTTTGAGATTAGCATCTGGAGTTGAATCAAATTCAAACCATCTTGTTGGAAAAGTTATTTTGGAAGCTGCTCGTGCTGCTGAGTGTTCGAACACAGAGACACTTGAAGAGACATTCACTGAAGAGCCTGGTTCTGGTGCCAAGGCTACAGTAAAACAGAAGAAAATTACTGTTGGAACATTGGGCTGGTTTGAGCAACATGGAGTTTATCAGAGCCCGGTGCCTGATGCAGAAGAATTTAAAAGCCAGTCTCTCGTATATGTAGGAGTAGAAAATAAGTTGGCTGGTGTTATTTATTTTGAAGACAAGATCAACGAAGATGCATTTTAAGTTGTTGAAACTTTAACAAAGCAGGGCATAAGTGTGCCCATGCTGTCTGGAGACAAGAAGAGTACTGCTGAGTACGTGGCATCTATGGTTGGAATTCCCAAGCACAATGTGTTCTTTGGAGTTCAACCAGATGAGGAGAAGATATTTATTTGTGATCTTCAAAGAGAAAAGAAAGTAATTGCTATGGTCGGTGAGGGCATCAATGATGCAGCTGTTTTGGCCTCATCGGATGTTGGAATTGCAATGGATGGAGGAGTTGGTGCTGCCTTTAGATTTTCTGGAGTAGTAAAAGGCTTAGTGACACTCCATGATCAAAAAGGGAAGGGTCACACTAGTATGTCTATCACTGAATGGTTAAAGTCGTGGCGGGGAAAAGAAGTCAGTGGGTCCTTTTCACGTAATAGAGCACACTGGAGGAAACGTTTCCCACCTGACCCAGGTGAAGCATATATCGTAAAGCAGAGAAGTTCTTAATGAGGACTAGTGCCGCTATTTTGAGACATTCGAGGACGAACGCTTTTGAAGAAGGATCGCCTGATGTAGAACATCATACATGGGCTCCTGGCTCATCTCCATTATAGAAGGCCCATTATTAAAAGAGAATATAAATAGAGGCAAGATGGGAAGGATCGGGACTTTTATTCAATTGGCATTGACATTGTTAAGGTATTAACCTTTTATTCTTCCTCTATGTTTTCTGCTTATTCTCTTCCTAAATCTGGTGGATTCCAGTAATTCTTTCTGTGTTCTTGTTATAAATCTGGTGGATTCCAGAGTATTCTCTTCATCTTCTGTGGATTCAGAAGATCTATCTTGTAGCGATCTTCAATCAGAGATCGGCCACATCAACTCCCCAATTCCTTAGGATAGTGAAAGTTTTAATTTGTCTCCATTTGATCCTCCAGAGCATGATGGACTATTTGGTAGACATTCCAGACCACATAACTTTTGCTAGTGTGTCTTTATGAGCTTTTATCCTTATTTTTTCTATGATAGAACCTAGCTTATTGTTAGTGATGCCATTTTTCCAAGCTATTTCATATCATGCCTCATAATCTAAGCAACTCTCAATATCCTCCTTAGCTAATAGGAGCTCCTTCCACTAGGAAAAATCTATCGATGCCCTGGGGGCTATGTCCTGGATTTTTTTTTGAAAGCAACTATGTCATGGATTGATTTGCCTTTAATGTACCTCTTTTTATCCAGGTGCTCAAGATGGAGTGATTCTCCTCCCAATAGTCTAATGCATGTTTGATAGGGACAACTCTAGCTATCATGTGAATGTCTAACTACTATGCCTCCTTTCTGGAGGAGAATCATGAGGGACCATGGGATATCCTTCCTTCCATCCCATGTGAATTGATATGCCAGCTTTCTAAGGTTCCAGATGCGCCTCTGCGCGATGCGCCACCACCTGGAGCACTTGAGCATATGCGTGCAGATGCACCAGTGGCATTTTCGTAAATATATATAAAATTAAAGGAAATTCATATATTTTTTATATATCTAAACAATATCGATTAAATTTTTTAGTTAAAAATATATTGGATAGAAAAATTATTATAATACATATATTTATTAATTAATTATAACACCCTATAATTCATTGTAACACCAAGGTTTAAAAACCGATAGGGGTATTTTCGTAATAATATAGCTCTTTAAATGGCTAGGATTTCTTTAAACTTATAAAAGAGAGACTTTTATAAAAAGAAAAGAATAAATAACCCAAGAGGCTTTTAAAAAATAATAATGTAATAGGCTGAGCCTTCTTTAATACATCTATAACATCAAAAATACTATATAATAATAATTTATTTAACTACACTTTTTTAGTCCCACATCGATAGAATTCAAAAAACACAAAGAAGGTTGGTCTATAAATAAAGATTCATTTTGTCTAAAACAAATATGAAGTCTTAAGAGTGGGAGGAGCTTATATTAAAAATAATATAGCTCTTTTCATGGACCAATGTATAAATTTTTGGCATAAAAATTTATAAGGTCTTAAAATATTTTTTTTTTTGCCTTTTTTTTAAATAAAAATAAAACCCTGTTTTAAGTTATTTAAATAACTTAAAACAGGCCTGGATCCGGGTCGGATTTTACCGGGATCCGGCTAAGGGAGATGCGCATCTCCCTCTAGGGTCGCATCATCGCATATGCGCGCGCACCCGAAACCTTGCAGCTTTCTAACTTTGTTGTGGACTGACTCAAGGTCTAAATGGAGATCACACACTTAGGAAGAGTTGAGTCCTCTTGTCAAGGATCTGATTTTGTTTTTAATGATATTCTAGTGGTTCCAGATGCCAACAGGAATCTCATGTCTGTTAAAAAAAATTATAAAGATAATCATGTGGTTGTTGAATTTGATGAACAACAGTCCAGGGTCAAGGATCGGGAATCTAGGAAGGTTCTCTCTGGAGATCAAAAGGAGGATGGTTTTTATCCAATTTCGTATCAATAAAACACTTACCTGAAGTTTCTATGGAGGAGAAATCATAAGTGTCAAGTTGTAACAAGGTAGATGATTGCAAATCTTGTCATATTGGAAAAGATCATGCTCTTCCTCATAAATCATCTACATCTGTATACACTTATTCTTTGGAACTAATCTATGATGATATTTGGGGTTTCTTTCCTACCATTTCAATTGATGGTTATAAATACTTCATCAATTTTGTTGATGCTTTTTTTTTGAAGCAACTACAATTGGGTATATTTCTTAATCAACAAGTCACAAGTTTATGAGGTATTTGAAAATTTCAGAAAAATGGTAGAATTTCAGTGTGGGCATCGAATTAAACTTCAGTGGTTAAAGCAAATTCTGTGAGAATTGTGTTTTAAAGCAAATTGATATTTCTAATGTTTTTCTGCACTGGAAACTGAATAATAGTATCATAACCATCTGGATTTATTGATAAAAAAATTCCAGACCATGTGTGCTTGCTTCAAAAAGCCTTATATGGGCTCAAGCAATCTCCTAGAATGTTCTCTGAGTATAAAGAATTCACACTCAGAGAATTGGGTGACATAAGATATTTCTTTAGCATTCAAGTAAAGCATGTGAAAGAAGGGTTACATCTGTGTCAACAACAGTATCTAAGCAACCTACTAAGAAGTTGTAGTTTTGATCACCTAAAACCCTCACTTACACCCATGGGTGATCTAAAGCAGTTATTTATTGAAAGTCCACCAGTTGTTGATCATACTGAATATAGGAGGATAATTGGATCTCTCCAATATCTCACACTCACAAGACCAGATATTCAGTTTGCTGTCAATAAACTCTCTCAATTTCTTGCTGCTCCTACAGAAGTTCACTCGATTGCAGTTAAGAAATTATTGAGATATCTCTCAGGCACTCAAACAACGGGTATTACTCTAGGAGGGATGACAGATTCTCCATCACTGCATATGCTGAATCTGACTGGGCAGGGGATATAAGTGTAGAAAAAGTCAAACTGGATTTTTATTCTTTATTGGAGGCACTCTTGTGGCTTGGGCTTCCAATAAACAGACAATTGTTTCCAGATCCACCACTGAGGCAAAGTACAGGGCAGTGGGTACAACTGTGGAACACATGGAAGTTGTGAGATCATTACTGAAAGAACTTGGCATGGAAGTTCCTCTGCCAATGAAAATTTTCTGTGACAACTTGAGCACCATGTTTATTGCTCAAAATCCAATATGTCACACAAAAATGAAGCACACTGCTCTTAATTTCAGTTTTATCAAAGAAAGAACAGAGAATAAATCATTACAAGTCCTGCATATCAGTGGTGACAAACAGTTAGCCAATATCCTAACAAAGCCACTGAGACCTTCCCTATTCTTAAATTTAAAGCCCAAACTTGTGTCTCAAGTTACACAAGTTTGAGGGGGGATGTTAAAGTAAAAGTAAATTAATTAAAGTAGAATTACTTTCTTTTTGTTTTACTTTATATTGATTCAATAAGGTAGTTGAGATCTGCTTTTTACTTTTCCCAGCCTATATATTGAATAGGCTGTGGCTAATGGAATTCACGAATCATTTGCCATTCTGTTATTCTCTAAATAACATTGTCATTATCTAGATCTATTTGTATCTAGATCTGATAGTTATATATAGTAAAAGGAAATTAAATTAGTATAAGATCGGTATATTAGAAGAAGAAAATCTATGTAATTTTAGGATAGCCAACACATGGTTATCTATTTGCTTTATAATTGAAAGTAATTCACCCTTATTTGGCAAATGCCTATTGTCATCACTTTTCTTCTTGGTAAAAATTTAATAGTCAGAAAATATTTGAAACATGCAATTTCAATTCCATCAGAATTTGTCTGATGAATTATCATTGATTAGTTCTTATTAAAATCAGAGATGTTTTGGATAAGTGTCAGTGTTCAAAATTTAAAACGATCACGTTATTATTTGAAATTCCCAAAACATGGATAATTTAAAAAAAAAAATTGGGCTCTAACCATACCCAAGTAAAATGTTTCAGGGAATGCATATCCATCAGAGCTGAACATAACCTATATAGAAAAATCATAAATTCAGACATCATGTATGATAAACAGATCAAGACCAAAACATAAATACAGACCCATGCAAAATATGGTAAACAGCTTCAGTTGCTTCCACTCTAGCAGGTCAAATTTGACATTTTTTCAAAGGGTAAATTTCCATTTTTCATAAAGAAACAGAAAAGGCCAATGGCAAAATTACAACTAAGCACTACGAATTTAATACTTATAATTACAAGAAAGATCTATTAATGCAAGACTAGTAACTAACTAAGAGACTGATGCAGTCTTAGTTAATGGATTAGACAGTAATTGGCTTGATCCGGGTCAAGCCAATAGTTGTTCCAATTAAATGGGATTTGACTCACACCATTGAATTGCCCATTTATCAATGGTGTGAGTATAAAAGGAATGGGCCCAGAGGAAGAGGGTAGCATATTTTTTAATCAAGGTATTATTCCTCTATTTGTCTTACTCTCTCGTTTCTTCACTTTTGCTTTTTCTTCTTTTTCATACACTACTATTGCTCTTGTTCTTGGTGGATTCCAAGATAGACAAATCTAGATCTGTGAAGAAGCTTCTACCTTCTTCCCCAACCCCTACATTGTCATCATCTCTGAAGAGTGACTGCATCAGGTGGTATCAGAGTAAGGTTCGCGGAGCAATCAAGCAGTCATGGCAGAGAACAACCACAACCACGTATCGCGTCAGGAGTGGGAGCAGACGAACAAAGCCATCGCAGATCTGGCTGCGGCTATGAGGGATGGATTTGGAAATATCAGGAGGATGATGACGACGCGTGTGGATCCTCCGGATCATCCCGATCGGAGACAACCCCCGGCCGGAGGAGGACCAGAGTCTGATGTTGCTACTGGCGTCGGATCAGGTGTTGTATACCAAAGGAGAACACCTGAGGTTCCTTTGCACACGTATCAGAGGCGGTAACGGATCCCAGTTGAGGACGTTCCACCACCGTGACGTTCACCGGACGGTGATCGTCGAACTTTTTTTCGCCGGCAAACAGATCCTCCAGTGAGGACGTATCAGAGAAGAGGTGGTGGTGCACTAGAACACTATGAAGACCTACTGTTTGAGGACTAAGAGGAGGAGGAGGAGGATCGACAGTTCAGAACTTATCAAAAGGGAGCTAGATATCAAAGAAATAAGAGAGAATTTATGGATGAAAACAATTTCGATAATCATTTTCAGAGGGGGCAGAATAGAGGTCCGAGACATTTCAAACTGAAGATGGATATCCCACAGTTCAACGGGTCCCTACACATTGAAGAGTTCCTAGAGTGGTTGGCTGAAGTTGAGAGGTTCTTTGACTATATGGATATAGAAGAAGACCAACAAGTCAAACTAGTGGTGATCCGATTCACTAGTTTGACTGAGAAGTATGCGAAATTCACTGGTGGGCCTTCAACTAGTAGATTCCAATCAAACAATGAAAAGGGAATCCTGCCCTTACCTGAGGAAAAAAAAATCAGCAATGAAAGCAATCAAGATGTGAGAATTCAGAGACCTGCAGATCAGAGAAATACTAATGTTAAATGTTATAGATGTAATGAATGGGGTCACAAGTCAAACACCAGTCCCAAAAGATCTCAAGTGTATGTGGCTGATGATAAAGGGAAGGGACCAATGGAGCCAATGGATGAAGATTCAGATGACCAATTTGATGATGAGGCACATCCTGATGAAGGTAACAGATTATCTTGCATTATTCATAGAAATTTCCATGTTCCACATTCTGAATTAGAAAGTCAGAGAAGTAACCTATTCAGAACAAGGGGAACAATCAAAGATAGGGTGTGTGATATAATAATAGATAATGGAAGCACTGATAATCTAATATCATGGACAACAGTAAATAAGTTGGGTCTGCCTGTGGAGAGACACCCTAGACCTTATAGTGTATCCTGGATTCAAAGTGGAGATTCAGTGACAGTAGATAAAAGTTGTAAAGTACCACTGTCAATTGGGAAGAGATACAAAGGGGAGGTTCAATGCGATATTGTGAAGATGGATGCAGCCCATGTACTGCTGAGCAGACCTTGGCAATATGACCAACATGCACACTACAATGGGAGGTCTAATCAGTACATTATTAAAGTAGATGGAATCAAGTTAGCCCTGTTTCCTCTTCCACCAGAGAAGGCTAAAACCACTGAGAAACCCAACCTGTTGGTGGAGTCACAAAGAAAATTCAAAAAAAAATTAAGCAAGATAGAGGACGGGTTGGCACTGATCATTAAAGAAAGTTCAGAAAGTATAGCTACATCTGTCCCAAAAGAAGTATCTGAACTGTTACAGAAGTTTCCAAATGTAATCAATGAAAAAAAATCAGAACTCCCTCCACACAGGCCAACGGATTATAGAGTGGACCTCAACCCTGGTGCCTCACTTCCAAACCTAGCACACTACAGGTTAAGCCCAGCTGAGACAGAAATACTGCAGAAACAAGTAGAAACATTGTTGAAAGAAGGACTCATAAGAAATTCCATTAGTCCTTGTGCTGTCCCAACCTTGCTAGTGCCAAAAAATAATGGGGATTGGAGAATGTGCGTGGACAGTAGGGCCATTAATAAAATCACCATCAAGTATAGGTTCCCAATACCTAGACTTGAAGAATTGTTAGATGTCCTAGTAGGGGCTGATTGGTTCACTAAGTTAGATTTAAAGAGTGGATACCATCAAATAAGGATTAGAGAAGGAGATGAATGGAAGACAGCCTTTAAGACCAGCAAAGGATTATATGAGTGGTTGGTTATGCCCTTTGGCATGTCCAATGCCCCTTCAACATTTATGAGACTAATGACAGAAGTCCTTAAACCACTCATAAACCATTGTGTAGTAGTATATTTCGATGACATCTTAATATTCAGCAAGGGATAGAAAGAACACTTGAAAGATATTATGAAGGTCCTACAATTATTCAAGGATAACAGCCTAAGACTAAACATAAATAAATGTGAATTTATGGTGAAAGAGCTGCAATTTCTAGGGTACATTGTGGGAAATCAAGGATTGAAAGTAGACCCAAGGAAAACTGAAGCAATAAGTACCTGGATGACACCTTCTAACATGTCTGAGGTTAGAAGTTTCTTGGGAATGGCATCATTTTACAGAAGATTTATTAGAAATTTCAGTTATGTGGCAGCCCCAATATCTGATTGCTTAAAAAAAGGAAATTTCAAATGGACTGATGAAGCACAAGAGGCATTTCAGAAGTTGAAAAAAAGCCTGCAAGAAGAACCTGTCCTGAAATTACCTGATTTCTCCAAGGTATTTGAAATAGAATGTGATGCAAGCATCATGGGAGTGGGAGCAGTACTGAGCCAGGAATGTCACCCTGTGGCATTCCATATGAGAAACTGAGTTTGAGTAGAAGAAATTGGACAACCTATGAGCAGGAATTATATGCAGTTCTTAGGGCTTGCAAGACATGGGAGCCCTATCTGATTCAAAATGAGTTTGTGGTACAAACTGACCATATGGCCTTGAAATAAATTAATAGTTCGAAAAACACCAATAGAATGCATGCCAGATGGATGTCCTATCTTCAGAGGTTTCATTTCACACTAAAACACAGATCAGGCCTTAGCAATAGAGTGGCTGATGCACTCAGTAGGAAAAATACACTGCTTACAATTCTGAGGGCCAAAGTACAGGACTTTGAAAGGCTGAAATATATGTATATAAATGACAATGAGTTTGATGGGGGTGAAACCCGACAAGTACTCCAAGACGCGCACGCAAGTGCCAAGCAGGGAACTCCGCGGGAAATCGGACCGGAAATCAAGTGCGCAGAGCTCTGCTTCGCTAGGACTTCTTCCACTCCAAATGACCTGCCTTTAATGAGTGGGGGATGCCTCCTATTTATAAGGGTTCTTATGGGGTTAATCTGGTCATTTGGGCAGTAACCGCCTAACTGCCTAACTGATCAGATCGGGGCCCAAAGTCGACTTTCCAGAGATCGACTTTCCTGATGATCGACTTTGTTCAGAAGTCGATCCCAGGGAAGTCGATCCTTGGGAAAGTCGATCTTCCTAGGATTCGACTTGGGAC
The DNA here is from genome assembly GCA_001185155.1 of Zostera marina. Classification (NCBI taxonomy): domain Eukaryota; kingdom Viridiplantae; phylum Streptophyta; class Magnoliopsida; order Alismatales; family Zosteraceae; genus Zostera; species Zostera marina. The sequence goes on along the minus strand of LFYR01001010.1, from coordinate 11,434 downwards.
CTCCCCAACCCTAGAATAGGTACCTCACCTCATCTTAGGCTATCCGGACTTCTAGTTCCTGGTAAGCTGTGACCGGGTTCGGGATACTGTATCACTAGTACTCCCCCCTCCTCTGCGTATCAGATATCTTGAGATACTTCTTTTAGTACTATGGTCTGTGTGTTGGATTTAGAGGTTTCATTAACATCCTTAGGGATGCTGGCATAGTTCCGACGGCTCGGTTATTCTTCCACTTCTTCCCCCTTGGTGTATTCCGCATACCCCCTGATGTATCTCCTCTACAATGAATTGCCCTTCATCTGTTGAGACACATTTCATTAGAGGTCCATCGTAGGATCTCTTATACAGAATGCCATCGATTAGGCAGAATCGTGGAATGCATGTTTGTAATTTACGCCTTTCATTCCTGTTCTCAGGGAGTTTCTACTCTTCGAGGTATTCTATTAAGGGTTTTCTCCAGTCTTCTGCCTGTATCGTGATCGGATTGCACGAAGGTGTAGATGCTGAGTCAACTAGTATCTCTCTCTGCCCCCCCTCGAGGGCATCAACTGAGTTGTTTTGACTCCTTGGAATCTGTTGTACCTCCCATGCGAACGCCGTAAAGGTGGAAATGGTTAGTTGTTCCACCTTGTAGCCTATTTTTTCGAATGCAGCTAGGTACAGTATGTCTGCCGAGCTGTTATTGTCTACTATTACTTTATTTAGACTTAAGTTATCCATGATGTCCACCTGTATGAATAGTGGATCTTCGTGTGGGCTGGATCTTCCTCAGAGAAGCTTATTCCCTCCCTCGCTCGTGTATTACCTTTTGCGAGTAATTCCTGCTTTCTCCTACCGATCCTCCGCCGAAGATTCAATTTATTACCCTCCTCTTGTGGTCAGTATCTGAGTCGGGACTTTTTGAGCGTTGTCGCTTACCCTTGTTATTTGGGTCCTTGCAACCTTGTCGCCCCCTTTTTACTTTGTTTATGTATTGCTTTAGCTTTCCTTCCTTTACCTGTGTGTCTAGGAAAGTGCTTAGCTCCCTGCAATTTTCTGTGTTGTGCCCGTAGTCCTTGTGGAACTTGCAGTATCTGTTCCTCCTTGTTCGGGCCTCTTTTGTTGCAGGGTTTAATTCTTCTGGTTGAGGAAACCTTATTCTTCCCTTTTCTTTGTTGTAAATTTCCTCTTTTGGAGTGCTGAAAACCGTGAACCCCAAGTCTTTATACCTTGGGTATTTTGATTTTCCAAACTCCTCAGATGTCTGGTAGACCTTTCCATCGTGTTTTGGTCTCCAGGATGGTTCTCCTTTTCAAATTTTTGAAATTTCTTCTTTGGTGCTTAATACGCCTTTTTGTTGCTTATGACACCTCTTTCTTTTTCTTTTTCATACTCTTCAGAATTTATGTACTTCTGGGCCTTTGTTAGCAGGTCTTCCATACATTTCACATTACTAACATTTAGCTTTATTGCTAATGGTGTGTTCATGTCTAGCCCCTTCGAGTATGCGCAGATTGCAATTGTTGTATTCAGGTCGGAGATTTTTTGCATGGCTTCTGTGAATTTAGTTGTGTAATTCTGAAGCGTATCTCCATTTTGCTTGATTGCAAATAATGATTCAGTGCCCTTCCTGACTCTTGTGTTTCCACAATGCTGGGCAATGAATTTTTTCTTCAGGTCTGCAAAACTTGTTATGCTCCCTGGTTGTAGTTCGACGAACCATCTATATGTAGGCCCTTTTAATGTTCCCGGGAATGCTCTGCACATGATGTCATCCCTTGCTGTTGCCCATTGCATTGCTCCTACGAACATATTTATATGGTCTAATGGGTCCATCTTCCCATCATAGATTTGTAGCCTGGGTAGCTTGAATTTTAGAGGTGCTGGTTTCACCATTAATGATCTATGCAGGGCATCCATGCCTACTAGCCAGTTTGGGAGCTCGCATCCTTCCCCTTCCGTGTCTCCCGTGCCTTCCTCGTATACGGGTCTTTTAAGAGGGGGTTTAGATTTCTCCTCTGGCTTATGAAGTGGCAGTGCGCTAGAGTGTGCTGCCTTATGGCTTGACACCTCCTGTTGTGCCTTAGCCTGCTTTGTTGTTTGAGCCTTTGAATGAAATATTGATGCCTTGGATTTCTCAATATTTTTCAGTTTTTTCGCTCATTTTTGCTATGGTTTCCTTCATTTTCTCCAGCTCCTCTATGGGCATCTTTACGAACCCGCGAGTGGTTTCTGATGTTGAAGCCCTTGCTTTCTGGTTGCTCACAGGTTTTTCCTGGGGTTTTTCCTTTTGAGGTGGTTCTTCCGAAGGTTTCTCCTTCTCAGCAAGGAGCCGGATGGCCTCAGCTATTGTTCAGATTCTCCCCTCCTGCTGATGCTTGGGGTTGCTCAGGTTCTCGCCCTCGGGTTCTGCCTCAGGTCCAGTGGGAGTCTTTTTATTCTTATTGCCCTTGGTGGCCGACCCACTGGTCTTTTAGTTCTTGAGTTGCCAGGTTGTTGTTCTGACGCCTCCTGAGAATTTGCTCCTCCTTGGGAAGTACTTCGTGTTACCACCATCCTGGAGTGTTCGACTTTTTAAAAAAAAAAAGTCGATTCTTGTGCACTTGGGAGATTCCTTGGAAGTCGCAGCTTGAAAGCGTAGCTCCTTGAGGAATTGACTTTTTCCCTTGAAAGAAAAAAGTCGATCTTCTGAAAAGTCGATCCCTTGCTGGGCTGATTTCCTCGCAAGGCTCCCTGGCTGGCGACTTGGAAAAAAGTCGAACCCTTTTTTCGAAATAGTCGAGGAGCTTTTGTCGTGAGTATCTTTGAATAGACAGGAGGTTGGATTGAGTACTGATGGGGGTGAAACCCGACCAGTACTCCAAGACGCGCACGCAAGCGCCAAGCGGGGAATTCCGCGGGAAATCGGACTGGAACTCAAGTGCGCAGAGCTCTGCTTCGCTAGGACTTCTTCCACTCCAAATGACCTGCCTTTAATGAGTGGGGGATGCTTCCTATTTATAGGGGTTCTTATGGGGGTAATCTGGTCATTTGGGCAGTAACCGCCTAACTGCCTAACTGATCAGATCGGGGCCCAAGGTCGACTTTCCAGAGATCGACTTTCCTGGGAATCGACTTTCCTGATGATCGACTTTGTTCAGAAGTCGATCCCAGGGAAGTCGATCCTTGGGAAAGTCGATCTTCCTAGGATTCGACTTGGGACCTCCCCAACCCTAGAATAGGTACCTCACCTCATCTTAGGCTATCTGGATTTCTAGTTCCTGGTAAGCTGTGACCGGGTTCGGGATACTGTATCACCAGTACTCCCCCCTCCTCTGAGTATTAGATATCTTGGGATACGTCTTTTAGTACTATGACCTGTGTTTTGGACCCTGTACTATCAGTATTCCCCCCCTCTTTGCGTGCTTTGGTGTGGATTTTTGGTGATGTCCCGGGATACGAGATCCTCTCTCACCAGAGTTTAAAAATCAATGGGAGGCCTGCTCAAAAGGAAAGGTGGTAGAAAACTTCAATATACAGGAAGGTTACCTCTTTTATAAAAACAGATTGTGTGTTCCTGAAGATCCAATTAGAGAATAACTAATTGCCACACTTCATGCTGGGGGACTGGCTGGACACTTGGGCAGAGATAAGATAGTGGCAGAATTTAAAAACAGATTTTTTTGGGCTAAAATGAGAGAACAAATAGTGAAGTTTATTCAAGAGTGCAGAATCTGTCAAGAATTCAAAGGGACTAAACAAAATACTGGTTTGTATATGCCACTTCCAGTCCCTAAAGAACCTTGGGTGGACATCTCAATGGATTTCATCCTTGGGTTACCAAAAACAAAAACAGGGCCAGACTCTATATTTGTGGTAGTGGATAGGTTCTCCAAGATGGCTCACTTCCTGCCATGTAAGAAAACTAATGATGCAGTCCATATAGCACAAATTTTTTTTAAAGAAATAGTGAGGCTACATGGGGTACCTAGATCTATAGTGTCTGACAGGGACACAAAATTCTTGTCCCACTTCTGGAAAATTTTATGGGAAAGATTTGGAACAAAACTAAACTTCAGTACAACTTGTCACCCCCAATCTGATGGACAGACAGAGGTAATAAATAGATCTGTAAGCAGCTTATTGGGAACATTAGTGGGACAGAATGAGAAGTGGGATTCATACATCCCACAGGCAGAATTTGCTTTTAACAGTGGAATAAACAGGTCTACCAAAGTCAGTCCATTTTTGGCAGCATATGGGTATATACCAAAACAGGCTATTGACATCTCTGAAATACCATCTAGATACTCAGTGGTAGAGAATATAATAGAGAAAAATCAGAAAATCTACAAAGCAGTGGAAGAGGCTCTTCAACAGTCAAACATTACATATAAAAGAAGGGCAGACAAGAAAAAGAGAGAAATAGAGTTCTTTGAAAATGAATTGGTTATGGTACACATTAGCAAAGATAGGTATCCAACTGGAACCTATTCAAAGCTCAAACCAAGAAATTATGGTCCTTGCAGAATTTTGAAGAAAATCAATGACAATGCATACAGCATTGACCTGCCAAAACAATTTAATATATCAAACAGTTTCAACATTGCTGATATCAGAAAGTACTTTCCCCAGTCTGATTCAGGTGCTCAATTGAGGACAATTGGTCCTACAGAAGGGGCGCATGATGCAGTCTTAGTTAATAGATTAGACAGTAACTGGCTTGACCCGGGTCAAGCTAATAGTTGTTCCAATTAAATGGGATTTGACTCACACCATTGAATTGCCCATTTATCAATGGTGTGAGTATAAAAGGAATGGGCCCAGAGGAAGTGAGTAGCATATTTTTTAATCAAGGTATTATTCCTCTATTTGTCTTACTCTCTCGTTTCTTCACTTTTGCTTTTTCTTCTTTTTCATACACTACTATTGCTCTTGTTCTTGGTGGATTCCAAGATAGACAAATCTAGATCTGTGAAGAAGCTTCTACCTTCTTCCCCAGCCCCTACATTGTCATCATCTCTGAAGAGTGACTGCACCAGAAATACCTCAAATCTGATCGGGAATGAAAAATAGAATAAATGACGTGCAGAACAGAAAGGAAAGAGAGTTGAGAGAAAAAGACAAAGGAATATCATCTTGATAAAATGAGATAAATCCTTTCCTTCCTCTTCGTCCATCTGATACTTATACTCACAACGTGTTTGGTGGACAATTGCACATTGTGAGTCCAATAACTCAGAGAGAAAGCATAGTGGATCAAGCCATTGCATTCCGTAAGCCAAAAGGTATTATGCGATAGCAAAATGTACCTCACTCAGTGATGCAGAGCATCTTAGTTCTTTGTGTAATTATGCAAATGACCTTTTTACCCCTAATATTGGAAGTATTAACAGAGGGCCTCAATTAGATGAGCACACCCCTGAACAGGCTCAAGCTTGGCTCGAGATGGCTCGAGCCATTGTGCTTCACCTTTGAAGCCAATTAACTAACATTGTGGAGGTTGTCCACTACACACAATGTGAGTATAAAAGACCAAGTGGACCCAAAGGAGGAGTTAGTTTTTTTTATTATTGTGAAGGTATTTTTCTCTCTCGTTTTCTCTACCTTTCTATCTTCCTATTTCCGTTTCTTCTATTGCTATTCCCGATCAGAATTGAACCTTGGTGGATTCCTTGGAATTTCCAGATCTAAATCCATTTTCTAAAAGAAGTTTCAGATCATTGATTGAAGATCTGCTATTAAATAAATCTTCTGAATGCACAGAAGATGAAGAAAAACAACTGGACTCCATCTGAATTAGGAAGAAATAAGAAAAAACAACAAAACCTAGGAAGAAGCAAGAGAGGGTTTAGAGAGTAGAGTAAAGGAAACAAAGGAGATAATACCTTCTGAATATTACTTGAGAAAAATAATTTACTGATCCTCCTCTTCTTGCCTCTATTTATATTTTCTTCCAAGCTTGCCAATAATGGGCCTTTAATAATGAAAATGGGCCAAGAACCCATGTACGATGTGGCTACATCAGACGGTCCTTCTTCAGGAGCATTCGTCCTCGAATGTCTCAAAGCAGTTGTGATACTTTTGTCCATCTTTGTTTTAACAACTATGATGTCACCCGGTTCAAGTGGAAAACGTTTCCTCCAGTCTGTCATAATAGTGGTAACAGATCTACTGAATTCTTTCAGTCAATTTGTGTGGTTATAAGAACCAATTTTAATTGTCCCAACACAAATTACCCGGTTGTCTGTTCCTCCTGTGATACGTTTGGAGAGACTCTTCCAGTGGACGACGCTGGTACACTCCACCTGGATTGTCCAATTCGTTGGCAGACGGATCTGCATTCCTCCTATCGTGCTGCTGCCAGACTTCAGTTGGTTTTACTGGATCAGTGGGAACGAGTATTCTTCTCAAATTTTGGAAGTCATCGCGCATCGTTACTGTGAGATCTGCGATGACTTTATTGGTGGCTTCCCACTCCTGCCGTGTGATGTGGTTATCAACCGGTAGCAGGTTAGTTACAAGTGGGTTGGCGGGGTAAGCGGGTCCAAGGTTCCAGATGCGCCACCACCTGGAGCACTTGAGCATATGCGTGCATATGCGCACAGATGCGTCAGTGGCATTTTCGTAAATATATATAAAACTATAGGAAATTAATATTTTTTTTATATATCTATATCAATTATCAAAATACTTTAACTCTTTAAATAGTTTAACACATAGAATCAAACTTGAAATACATAATAGGATCTAATGATCTATAGTTGATCCTGTGTCCTCTTCAGCCGTTTATAGAACTAATGATTTACATCTATAGGTTCAGCTTGGGGTTCACCCTCATCTTCATTCTCTTGAAGATCTTCAACTTCATGGTCGTTATCACGAACTTGACTAGTAAATAGTCTAGATTGACCACTCTTAGTCGATGGCCCTGGGTGCTCAGTTGCTCCAGCTGCCGTCTCCACGTCGGCCCAAGTGAGACCTTCTTCAATATACACCCACTTATTGCATGATCCATCATTACCAGTGACCCATTCACTCATCAAGTTGAACTCGTTAACGTGAATAGCATTATACTTTTTGGAGCCGCTTTCAATCAATAACTTCTTTGTTTTGAACCTCTCTGTCAACTTCATATTGTAGTTGACGTAAACGAGGTTATCTAATCGCGCGACGCCCAAACGATTCCTTAACTTGGTATGGAACTGTAAATGCTATTTGATATTAGATAGTCAATGTGAAATAAATAATCGAACATGTAAAGAACTTACATGTGCGAAAGTACTCCAATTCCTTTCACCGCTGCGGGTCGGATTTGACCCGTATCCGACCCATTTTTTAAAAATTAAGGGTATTTTTGTTACTAAAAGCCTTTATTGTTTAAAAGCCTTTTTTTAAACAGTAACAATCTATTTTTGTTATACTTATAAACCCATTACGTAAATGATTTTTTAAAAGCCTCTTGGGTCATTTAAATTTTTTTTTTATAAAAGCCTCTCTTGTTTAACTTTAAAGAAACCCTAGCCGTTTCTTTTTCTTCTCCACTTTCTTCCACATTTCTTTTCTTTTTCTCCTCCTTCAACCGATCTGATTTTTTTTACTGCAACCGATCATGTCTTTTGAAGAATCCAGTGACTACCAACTCGTTTTCAGTGATGAATCCACGGAATTATGATTTTTTTTACCAAAATACCCCTGCCGGAAAACCGGTCAGTCAGAACCGGTTACTGGTTTTTAAACCTTAGTTGAAACCATAAATGGCTTCCTTAGGTCGCATGCCAGATTCTCTTTCTTATAGCCCATCTTTGTAAAAGCATCTAGATAGAGGATCTCCTGAGACAGCGTATCTAGTTACTATATAACTAGATTACATAGCTAATGTGAGAGAGTCAATGAGCTTCTTGCTCATTTCTTTTTACTTCTGTTTTATTTCTATACTCTATTTTTGAAAACTGAGCATTAGCCTTATTTTTTAATGAAATTTAATTGCTTCAAAAAAAAAAGAGCTACAAGTATCCATCATGATTTTGATAACTCTGGCGTTTGACCCAATGCCTGCTTCGATGATCAGACAGTCTTCATGGGGTTGGATGATTTGCTCCAGATCTACTTTGCTGAAGCATATTAAATTATCAACAACTTTTCTTTCCCCACCGGCTTCCGAGGCAGAAGTTGACATAACTTCACTCCTGCTTTCTTCTACCGAGCCGCCATCAAAGATTACATTGACCAATTTTCTCTCATTCTCCTCGGGGACTTTGATCTTTGCCTTTTTCCCTTACCTTTGAGATCTTTATTGGGGTTCTTCAAAACGTATTCTTTAAGCTTTCCCTTTTTTATCAGATTCTCAATTTCAGCACAGAGTTCTCAGTGAAGTGGCCATGGTCGTTGTGAAATTTACATAGTTTGTTCTTCAATTTTCTTTACGGCTCAGTAGCTTTTCTCATAAGTCCTGGGGTGGTGAGTTTCAATTGGTTCTTGATATTTTTCTTACAACTCCCTCCCGATGTTTAAAAGGGTATAGCTCTATTCCTGATAATGGGTTGAACCCCTTGAGAAGTGGTGGGGCCGGACCTCTTTCTGCTGGGTACTTTTGACCTCCGGGAGGGTTTCTCAGTTTGATACACCTTTTTTTTTTTGAAGCAAATAAACCTTTTTGTTACTTGGGGGCTTCCATGACGCTTTGGACTAGAAGCCTCCTCTCTGGGTTTCTTGCCGAATGCACTTTTTTTGGGAAGGCTTGGCCTACTTTGGTTCTAGCTCGAAAGCCTCCTCTTCTAATTCGATAAAAACAATTTCCCTACGCGTCATGGACATTATAGAGGTAACCTTGTTGATGCCTAATTCAACTGCCAGCAGAGACAGGTGTTGTAATCCCATCTTGAATGCTCGGATAGCCATATGTGGCTCCAGGTCAGAAATTGTAGATAATGCTTCTCCAAATCGTGCAGAGAACTCTGTCCCTACAATATTAATTATGGTATTGTAATCAAGCTTTTTCATGCGACGCCTAGGCGTCGCATAGGCGACCATGCGCTCCAGCGCATGTAGGCGTTTGCCTTCATGCAATGGAGTGGGTTATGCGGATCCGGGTCGGATCCGACCCGGACCCGCCTAACCCAATAGGTCTGTTTAATTTTTTTTTTTTTTTTTAAATTTAAATATAAGGCCCAACCACCCATTTAAGGCCCATTTAAATGACTTAAGTCATTTAAATAAGAGGTTGAGGGTTTTAAAAAACCCTAACCTCTTTTCTTTCTTGTTTCTTGCACCTTTCTAACCCTAAATTCATAGAAGTCTTATAATCTATATATTTACATTTTAAATTTTAGATTAATAGTCTATTACTTTGTATTAGTAATTTCAGGTTTTAAAATTGATGTATATATTTTTTAACATGTTTCTGAATTTACCCATATTTTTTAGCAAATATATATAAGTTCAGGGTAAATTTGCAAAATTTACCCTATTTTCCCTAGGCTCCTAGGCGGCCATGCGGTCATGGCCATCGCATGACCGCATGGCCGCCTAAAAAACCTTGATTGTAATAATTCTAATATTTATTTTTCATTTCAATTCTTTTTGTTAATTTAATTTACTTTTACTTAATCGCATATCATGAATCCTAATGAAGAAAATCAGCCCACCCACCTAACTGATTTTTTACATTTAAAACCTAAATCTAGTAAAGATATAGGTTGGCAAACTGGACATTATAAATCAATAACTGAAAAAAAAGGTTGTATGTGAGTTATATGGGCATATCTCGAGTGGGAGGATTAGTAGACATAAACAACATATTGTACACCCCGTAGGATCCAATGAGCCTGCATGCTATAAAGCACCACTTGAGTACTATGCCAAAGTTTTGTATGAAATGCAAAAATTTCAAAAAGGAAAACAACCCATGACTGATCAAGATGAAATTTTTGGTAGAATCTCTACCGATGGAAGTGGCACCAACAATGCCATTAATTCCTTCTAGACCAGTAGTTTCCAAACCTAGAAAAAGATATCGAGGTCATGGACCAATGGATGCATATTTATGTTGGAGCACGGCCGAAGATGTTGTTAATCGCCGTAAGCAAGGTGGTTCAGTCCAAACGACAATA
>LFYR01001009.1:233622-247469 GCA_001185155.1 Zostera marina | reverse complement strand
CGAAGACTCTTCAATGTTTATAAAGTCGTCATCTACCGAATCTTCAATTGCAAGCAGATTTTCTTCAACAGATGAGGAAGAAGGGAGATTCGAGGAATCTTCGACGTTTATAACGTCGTCATCTACCGAATCTTCAATTGCAACCAGGTTTTCTTCAACAGATGAGGAAAGAGTGAGTTCCGAGTACTCTTCAACATTTACAACGTCGTCATCTATGGAATCATCAATGGAAACCAGATTTTCTTCGTCGTCGAAAAGAAAAGATGGGATGGAAAATCCTTTAAGGAAGGACGAACCAGTATTATCTTTGGACTCAATGACAAAATCACGAAAAGCTGTGATTCATTCAAAATCTTCTGATGAGGAAGATGATGAAGATACTGCAACTTCACGGTAAAATGAAATTGAAGAAGAATGAACGTTTTTATTAAGTGTTTAATTTTTTTTCAAAATAAATACACATATTTAATTACAAATTTAGTCCCACCAGAGTATCGGTGCCAGATGGATCTATATAAATTCACATCTTCAATTTAGGAAAGTTTATATTATTATTTTTATTTTACAAATAATATAAAGATACTTCATACTTATATAAAACTTCTACATTTTATATAATTTCAGATTTTCGGTATTTTTTAATAAATACTTTTATCTATCTAAATAAAATTATTTTTCAAGTAAGCTCAACATATGGTAAGCTCAAAAACACTCACCCTTTCTGAGCCATTGGATATTGTACCTCTTCATCCCAACCATCCTTCGTTTTAAGAGTTTTTTGTTGTTTTATTTTAATAAGCTTCGTATCAGAGAAGATGATCGGATGTAACAAATGAAATTGAATTGAAATTGTTGATGATAAATAACTCGACAGAAATTGTTTAAATAGACCTTACAGACTCAATCTATGACTTGTCGACTAATAGATGTGGTGGATTGCGTCCATATACGACTTTGTACGGTGATACTACCATAGTTCTGCGAGATGGAGATATGTACCCCAACTCCGAAGTCGGTCGATAGCAAAATATCGGAAAAACTATTAAAGGAATCTTTTCACAACCTCCATTTGTCCATCAGATTGTTGGTGGTATGCCGACGAACGATGTAATTTAGTACCGTGTGTAACATATCAAAACTTGTTCAACTATTGAAGGAAGATTTAGCGATTGAATACTTCGGTTTCCGCTCATCGAAGGAGAACTCGGCCGAAAACTAGGCCGAGACCATTGATTCTTCAAATGGCCGAAAATAGTTTAGGTCTAACCAAATTAAATAATTTGTTAACTATTGTGGTTATAATATTTTGTTAATTGAACTAGTTAATCATATACAAAATTCTATAAATAATAGGATAATCTATCACTACAAAAAACCAACGTATTACTGACGACTAATTTTGGCGGCTTAACCGCCGGTATTTTGTATCCTGACGGCTAGGCCGCCGGTATGTCATCGCCAGAACTAATGTCGCCAGCTTGGTAATTTCCTAACGGCCAGGCCGCTGGCAATATAATTTGGAATCCGATTATTTATCGAAATTGCCAGCGGCTTGGCTGCTAGTAAATTACTGGTTTAAATTCAAATATCTGGCGGCCAGGCCGCTGGGACCTATTGATTATTTATTTGAATTTTTTTTTTTGTAATTAATTATTTATTTATTTATTAGAAATTATATTAAATAAAAATAAAATTGAAATTCATAATAAAATTTTAATTGAGATTGAAATATATAGTCGATAATATTTAAAATAATTTGCGACAAAACAAAATAAAAAGTTTTTTTTGATGAATTAAGTCGCTAGCTATCCTAATCTTTATTTTGTTGATTGTCCTTTTTTTTCTTTTTTGAACAAGTGTTTTTAAATATTAACTTTGAGTTTGATAACTCATTTCTTGATAAAATATTGATTGATCATCGCACGAGTCTGCTCCTCTGGTTCAATTATTTGTTGAGGAGGAGTTTGCTACACTGGTGGTCGTGACGTCGACGCTCCATATGATCGATGGAAAATCCGGTATGTGCATCTTCGGATTTTGAGCTTGAAGAGCGCTAGTATATTGTTTGAAAATTTTCATTTGACGAGCCATCGTATTCTCTACTATATCATCAACCTATAATTAAAAATTTAAATATAATGAAAATATCGTTATTTTATTATGATTAAATAAAATACTTACATTATCGGTTTATAAATAAAATAAAACCAAAATATATAAATTGATTAAATACTTACATTATCGGTTACAGAAGCTTTTCCTTTATCATACGATGTACTGTCGACATTCATACGATGTGTTGTTTGTTTGCTTAATGACGAACCAGTTGTTCCTATTATGCGACTTCTCTTTGTGCTTTTTCCGATATGTTTGGTTATAGCGTACTTGAACAAATCCTAATTAAACAAAATAAATGACTATTTATTAAAATGGATTAATTAATTATATTGAAATAAGAAATTCAATAATAACCTTTTTGGACATCAATTCTTCATAAGATAAAAAAGATACGAAATTCATCAATTTATTCAAACTGAAGATATTTGATTTGATCTTTTCGATAATATTTTATGGAAAAACAGAGAGGGAATCAGATAAATCTATCCATAAGTCATAAATAAGTTAACATCAGAAGTCAGAACATCCCTTACAGTTTGATTATCTGAACAGTGAGTCTTTATATCGGTCAGATTCAGATCGGATATGCAGGTATCCGAATCCGAATAATTATCCGGATATCCGAATCCGACCGAATAAAATCCGGATTTGAAAATCTGAATCTGAATCCGAATCCGGATAAATTATCCGAATTTCCGAATAATCCAAATCCGAATAATCCGAATCGGGACAACTTTAGGGTTAATGTTAGGATTAGAGTTATGATTTAATAATTTTAAGTTAATAAGTTATAAAGATTTATAATTATAACTTAGGTAACTAGGTTTAAGATGATTTATAATATAAATATTTAATATAATAGTATAATAATATTAATTTATTATATATTTATCCGGATATCTGTATATCCGAATCCGAATATCCGAATCCGAAATTTTTAAACGAATTCGAATTTTATCGACGGATTTTCCGGATATCCGAATCCGGCCGAATAAAATCCGGATTTCCATTCAAGTATCCGAATCTGAATCCGGAAAATATAGGGGTTTGGGGGGTTTTGTGTTGGGTTTAATATAGGGGTTTAGGATTGGGTATTTTACATTTTTTTTGTTTTTCTGGGGTTAAACATTACTATTTTAAATGGGTATTTTATATTTATAAAGTTTAAAATCAAAATTTATAGTTATGTACTTTAAACTTATTTTTTCTAACTCTAATATGTAATTTAATAGGATATAGTAATATTATTATTATTTAATTAAATTAAATTATAATTTTTATAATATGTAATACAGTGATTTAATTATAAGAAGCCAATTATATAAACATTAATTCATACATTTTCCATTTAAAATATTTTTTAGAATGGTAAAATAAGTTAATTTATTTAAATTTTATTAATTTTGTTAATTTCTTTAATTTTTATAATTCAAAATAAAGTTATTTTATAAGTTTTATTAAATTGAATTTTTCAAATTTAAAATTTATTAAATTAGACTAACCTACTAAATAGGGGTCAAACCCGAACATGTTGGGACCTGGTTTAGGTCGATATTTTCGGTCATAAAACCCAACGTAAATGACCCGTACCTGACTATTTTTTAACCGTTTTTTTTGGGTCGGGTTCGGGTTTTGACCGAAGCCCGACAAAACCCGACATCTAAACCGGGTCCGGGTTCAATAATTTTGGCCTTCCCGGGTTTTGACCCGAATCCGATTTGAAAACTCGGGTCCGGGTCTAGGCAAACCCGAACGAAACTGACCCATGCCCAATCCTACTACTAAAGTTAATATTAGGAATTGATATTTTTTATAATTTTTAAAAAAATCATTAGTTGTTAATTTTTAACTTTTTAGTATTTATAATTTATATAAAATAACATTTATAATTGAATTTATATCTTTGAATGGTCATGGGAGTTCAACAACGTCGACAAAGGATTTCGATCACACGAAGGAAATCGTCATGATCCGTAACAACATTGACAATAACATTGTTACTACTCGTCTTACATTGGTTACTACCATAAATTATGTCAAGTCATGGGGAAATATTCTTTTAAAACTTGTAGATCCCAAGTTCTCCTATCTTATCGAGCACGAAAAGCATCATCAAAGCCATGGAATAGAGTTGATCACTTTTGATACTTTCAACTCATTCAACAATCTAAGAAGAGGTTTCATCGGGATTGACTATTCTACGTTCATCGCCTAACTCTATAGTTCAGTTGTCTCTTTTTCTTGGGACGGTTTCATCTATGATCTTAAGGAAAAGATGCATGGTCTACTCTTCAACCTTTTCGATGGGGAAGGAAGAATTTTAGTTGTTCATATTTTTCTTTGGGATCCAGGCATCAAAAAATCAAGAAACTGTGGAAGAAAGATTTATTACTGGTATTCAATAGAATGTGTAAAAAGCATTGAATCTTGAAATGCATGGTTTCATAAAGATTATTCAAACTCTAACCATGTAGACAAGAGGTTAATACGAAAGGAGGAGGGGAAACACAACATTGCCAATAGAAGAAAAAGCATGGGAGGAAATAGGCCGTCAACTAGGCCGAGCCCATGATTCTTCAAAGGGCCAAAAATAGTTTAGGCCCAAACAAAGTAAATAATTTATTAACAATTGTGGTTAGAATAATTTGTTAATTGAACTACTTAATCATGTACTAAATTTTATAAATAAGAGGATGATCTATGTTAAGATCATCAAAGTATTTTTTGATCAATTCCTTAGTACTTCAGGTTCCTCCAAGAGAGTTCTCTTCTTAACCTTCGGCTCCAATCTTGGAGATTCTTTTCTCACCTCAGCCCTGATCTTAGGGATTTCTTATTTTAATAACGTCTTGACGACCTCCAACGAAGGACGGTTGTTACACCATGCAGTGTGAAAATTGATGACCAAAATGAGCTCATGAAGATAGAATCACAATTTGACACAATCACGTTGGGGAAGTCGTGCAGTTTGATAATCGTTTCCAAGAAGAGCTTATGATATGCTCGATCATCTACCGACTAATCAATTAACATCTCAAATACTAATCATCGAGGTAATGCCACCAGATGATGATGATTAGACGAAGGATCCAATATGGAAGCAAAAAACATCTCAAACACTAATTAAGGAGGTAATGCTACCAGATGATGATGAGACGGAGGAAACCACTATGGAGGTAGTCCCCAAGGAGAATGATCCTATCCCAGTCGAACTGCACTCCATCACTGGATCTTTGTCAGCATCCTCGATCCATATCGCTGGGGAGATCAAGGGACAACACGTCGACGTATTAATCGATTCGGGAGCTTATTTAAATTTCATCCAAGATAGACTCGCTCAACTCTTGGAGCTCACTGTCGATCATACTCGTAGCTTCCAAGTGATTGTCGGTAACGGAAACTCTATGTCATGTGATGGTGTTTGTCATGATGTCAATTTACTCTTGAACTCACTACCGATTCGAGTAAATCTGCATGTAATTCCCTTCCATGGTGCCGATGTCATCCTTGGGGTTGATTGGTTGAAGGAACTTCAACAACCGAACTCTATCGTTCACTCACCAATACAGACAAGTGCGGCTCACCGGTGTTCAAACACGATTCCGAGATCTTTTAAACTCGTCCGAGGATGGACTCTCTTCCGAGAGGGAGGAGATTGATACGCTTAATCCATTTTCGGCCAAGTAAGCAAAGAAGACAGACATCCAAGTACGACTAGTATGTCCACTAAATGATTTACTCTCCATGCACACCATGCACGTCCACCCCATCTATTGCATTTAATATTTCAATATTATTTTATTTTGATTAGGGGATATTGATAATTAACCCCTGATATGGGTGAAACCCGACCAGTACTCCAAGACGCGCAAGCAAGCGCCAAGCAGGGAACTCCGCGGGAAATCGGACCGGAACTGAAGTGTGCAGAGCTCTACTTCGCTAGGACTTCTTCGACTCCAAATGACCTGCCTTTAATGAGTGGGGGATGCCTCCTATTTATAGGGATTCTTATGGGGGTAATCTGGTCATTTGGACAGTAACCGCCTAACTGATCAGATCGAGACCCAAGGTCGACTTTCCAGAAATCGACTTTCTGATGATCGAGTTTCCTGGTGATCGACTTTACTCATAAGTCGATCTCAGGGAAGTCGATCCTCAGGAAAGTCGATCTTCCTAGGATTCGACTTGGGACCTCCTCAACTCTAGAATAGGTACCTCAACTCATCTTAGGCTATCCGGACTTCTAATTGCTGGTAAGTTGTGATAGGGTTCGGGATACTGTATCACCAGTACTCCCCCCTCCTCTGCGTATTAGATATATTGGGATACGTCTTTCAGTACTATGGTATGTGTGTTGGACCTTGTACTATCAGTATTCCCCCTTCTTTACGTGCTGGGGTGTGGGTTTTTGGTGATGTCCCAGGATGCGAGATCCTCTCTCACCAGTTCTCCCTCCCCTCTACGCCTACGAGGTTATACCTATGCTTCCACGGAGGTTTTCACATGCTTTTGCTAACTATTATCCGGTTTTTCCTAGCCGAAGCATACTCCTTGCGCACTTTCCTAGCCCGACTTCCGAAAGGAACCCTAATTTCCCATCTTGTCGCCTTGCCTGAGCTATCTCCGAGCAATGTTCGAGTCCTCTTCCCAGTGGCTGGGGTTGAGAGTTGTCCCTTCTACCTATTTTTTATAGGTGAAGTTCTCTCTTTTGAGCTCTCTTGCCTCCCTCTACCTGTTGTTTCTGCGGTTGAGGCTGAGCGTACTTCCTCGTCTACCTATGTTCTTTGATAGATGAGGTTTATTTTTTGAATACTTGACCCCTCCTTTTGCTAGCTGCTTCCGCGGCTGAGGTTGAGCGTGGTCCCTCGTCTACCTATGTTCTTCCATAGGTGAGGTCTATTTTTGTATATTTGCCCCCTCCTTTTGCTCGCCGCTTCCGCGGCTGAGGTTGAGTGTGGCCCCTCATCTACCTATGTTCTTCCATAGGTGAGGTCTATTTTTTGAATACTTGCCCCCTCCTTTTGCTCGCTACTTCCGCGGCTGAGGTTGAGCATGGTCCCTCGTCTACCTATGTTCTTCCATAGGTGAGGTTTATTATTATTTTTCTTTTACTTGCCCCCTCCTTTTGCTCGCTGCTTCTGCGGTTGAGGTTGAGCGTGGTCCCTCGTCTACCTATGTTTTTCCATAGTTGAGGTTCATTTTTGGGTACGTTCCTCGTCTACCTATGTTCTTCCGTAGGTGAGGTTCACTCTTGAACACTTACCCCTCTGTCTACATTTTTTCCGTAGAAGGGGCGCGTGTTTTATCGATATGTCCCCCGTCTACCTACGTTCTTCCATAGATGAAATTCACTTTTGAGTATGTCCCTCGTCTACCTACGTTCTTCCGTAGGAGAGGTTCACTTTCGAGTACGTCCCTCGTCTACCTACGTTCTTCCGTAGGTGAGGTTCACTTTTGGTGAGACATGCCTGATTACGTCAGTCACTCCCAGCAACGCCCTTCAACAAGGAATAGGGTTCCGTCGCTATATGCCGGACCCCCGGAAGGCTTCCACGGTGCGGAGCACGTGTCTACGTCATGAACTCAAGGCAACACCTGGGAGTCGCCGACTCCAGTGGTGTGTCGCCGACTCCGGCCAGGGAACTCGGGTCTGGTAGACCGAGGACCTGGCCTCAAAGGAGTCGGCGACTCCACCTCTGGGTCGGCGACTCCCATACCTGAGTTGCCGACTCCCAGGCGTTACTTGAGTGGGCCCACGTCATTAAGGCACCCTTCAATAGGGTACCTTAATGGGGTGGGCCCTACTCTCATGAATGGGGAAATACCTCCAGGACCCTATAAAAAGGGTCCTAGGGGTGTCCTCCATTCTCAACTTATCTTGACCTCTCACACTCCACACTAGAGCATCCAAGGAGCCCGAATCGCCTACTTCCAAGAGAGTCGCCGATTCCCCTCCTCTTCTGCAGGTGTTTGTCGTAGAGCGCGCGTCGTGGACTCCAAAGCCTCCGGACCTTCTCGCAACCCCACGAGCCCACTGGTAGCAGATTCCGTGCTTCATCAACTTTTGAGTACGTCCCTCGTCTACCTACGTTCTTCCGTAGGTGAGGTTCAATCTTGAACACTTACCCCTCTGTCTACGTATTTGTCGTAAAAGAGGCGGGTGTTTTGCTGATGTGTCCCCCGTCTACCTACGTTCTTCCATAGGTGAGGTTCAATTTTGAGTACGTCCCTCGTCTACCTACGTTCTTCCGTAGGTGAGGTTCACTCTTGAAGAATTACCCCTCTATCTACGTTTTTTGTAGAAGGGGTGTGTGTTTTGCTGTTGTGTCCCCTGTCTACCTACGTTCTTCCGTAGGTGTGGTTCACTTTTTTGGATGGGATGCGCATCCCGACTCTATTACCACCAAGACTTTCTCCGCCCACGTTCTTCCGTAGGTAGAGTTAATTTGGCGTCCTACTTTGTTACTGCGTCCAGTAATTATAAGAGTTCAAATATCTTAAAGTGGCTCAGTTCATTTTGCTGTCGTATTGCCATCCGAGTTGTTTTTCTGTGTGGATTTCTACGATTCCTGTGTGGATTGCCATTTTGCTGCTGTCCTACTTTGTTACTACCTCCAGTAATTGTAAGAGTATTTCGCTTACACCCCCCTGCCTTGGTGATTTTTTAAGGTCTAGGGAATGTTTTTCCTACACATCTCCTGTCTTGGCGTACTTTCGCCATTCCAACTTGTCAGGGTTCTTTTTTCTACACCCCCCCTGCGTGGGAAGAAAAAGTCGATTCCCCGTTGAACTGATCGACTTTTGTGTAAATGTCGATCTGAGTGATGCCCATTGACTTTTGTAAAAAAGTAGATTTCTTGGGCCCTTGTATTGATTTCTTTGCTAAAAGTCGATTCCTGGTGCTTTTGCCAAAAAGTTGAGTCTTTGTGCCGATCTTTGGAAGGGTTGTTCTTCTGATCATTTTTACTCTTTTTTGTCCTTCTATAAATAGAGCCTTTAGGTCCTCCCTTTTCTTCATCCATAACTTTTCTTGTGAGTCTCTTTGCTGATTTTATTCAGGGAGAGATTGAGGAGCTGGATCGAATTTTGAATATTTTGGATCCTCGGTCCTCGGCCTTGGATCTTCATTTTCTGCGCCAAATTATTGTTGAGTGGCAGAGTGTTGCCGTTACGGCTAGGGAATCAATTTTCGAAGAATAGTCTGTTGGCTATCCTCCGCCTGCTTCTTCTTCTGCTGTCCCACCTCGTGGTCGACGTCGGAGGCGTCCCCGCTGCGGTGCTTCCCCGCTGGATCAGGTTCCTCGCCGCTTGCGTCGCCGTATCAATTTTAATTAGGTAAATATGGACGTCTATCCCCCTCTGGGAATGTCGATCCGAATGTTTGCGGAATTTCGATCCTGTCCTTCACTTTTGTAGGTTTCGAATTCCAATGTAAATGTCGACGTCTATCCCCCTCTGGGAATGTCGATTCGAATGTTTGCGGAATGTCGATCCTGTCCTTCTCTTTTGAAGGTTTCGAATTCCAAGGTAAATGTCGACGTCTATCCCCCTCTGAGAATGTCGATCCGAATGTTTGTGGAATGTCGATCCTGTCCTTTTCTATTGAAGGTTTCAAATTCCAATGTAAATGTCGATGCCTTTGTTCTGAAATGTCGACGCCATTTGGTCGGATTTCAGAGTTTTCGCAGACTCGGACATCTTGGGCCTGCCGGGCCCGTGGGCTTTTCGGCCCACCGGGTGAACAGTGCCCGCGATGATTCGTCTTCGACTTTCCCCTATAAATAGAAGAGGGGAAGTCATTCTCTTCTCACCTACTTCCTTCGCTCTGAGGCATCGACTTTCTCAGTTCGACTTTCCAGTTTCACCGCTTCAACTTCCAGCGCGCGTAAGGCTTCGACTTTAGCTTTGGAGGTGTAACTTTCTGAGGTCCGACTTTTGTTCGTCGTGCTCTTTTGAGGTTGCATTGGGTTCGACTTCCTTGGGGTCCGACTTTTCTTAAAGTCGGTCCTTTTTCGAAGTTGTTCCCCTTTGGACTGTGGTCCAACTTTGTGAAATTTGACTCCTTGTCATTGAATTTTCAGAGTTGGATCCATTTTTACTGGGATCGACTTCCATGGGTTTAGCTTTTGCTTTCCCGAAGTGATACCCTTGGTCCGACTTCCTGGGGTCGACTTTTGTCATCGACTTCCTTGGATCAGATCTGCTGGGATCGACTTCCTGAGACTTTTGTCTTCTGAAGTTGCCTTCCCTGTGATTTGACTTTATGGAGTCGGACTTTTGTTGTCGACTTTCTGAAGTTGCATCACTGCGGGGATCGACTTCCTCGTATAACTAACTTTTTTGGAGTTAGTTTTTCGTTGTCTTTTTTCCTCGTATTATAGTGCGATTTCCTGAAGTCTGGATCGACTTCTTCTTGTAATCGACTTTTGCAACCTAAAAACAACCAAACTAATTGAAGTGTTATGTGTTTTGTGCAGGTTGTGATCATGTCTTCCGATAAGAACATTCAGCAAGACCTTCCTCCTAATGAGAACCGGGCTATTATCGTTAGCCCTCAAGTTGAGTCTGGAACTGAGCTGCCTTCCTCCACTACAGTTGGAAGTAAGCGAAAAGTTCATACTGCTCGTCGTATGCGACAGTATGTTCCTAGTAAGTTTTTTTTGTAACTTACTTTTTTGTTTTGTTTTTGTTTGTAGGTTCTCCCTATTCTTCCTCCTCGGGTTCGGGTTCCTCTAGCTCAGGGTCTTCTACATCCAGTTCTGGGAGTTCGGGTTCCTCTTCTTATAGTTCTTCCTCTCCCAAACGGGATGTAGAAATAGGGGGTATTCCCACTGGGATTGTTTTGGCTCCCATTCCGGAGGATGTCCCTTTTGTTGAAGTACCCGCCCTGGCAACGGACGATTCTACCCAACTTCCTCCCGAAGCCCGTGGTCAAAACATTCATGTGTTAGAGGACTCTCCCGTAGGTTATCCTCCTGAGACAGAGCAGAAGTATCCTTTTCCGTCTCCTCTTGAGGAAAGAGGCGCCCAATCTTTCTATCGGGAGATAGATGGCTCTTGGCGTCAGTGGTCCGTTCTCATCCGATACGGTTTCCATGTTGTCCCCCTCCTCGACAGGGGCGAGTATGGGACTGGGTATGGTTCCCTCTGCTCTGTCTCCCTGAACGATATTCCGGGCTACCCTTTGTCCTCCAATGCGGGTAGATGTTCTAACACCCTTTCCTTAGACACTGCTCGGAGGATCTTACGGGGCCTAGAACTTAGAGAGAGAGTATACGGGGCCTACCCTTCTGAGACTACGGGTGATGTGCCCCCTATTTCATGCTAGCACTTCACCGTATCTACTTCACTAACTTTTCGATCCTTCCGATCTCTTCCTTGGTTAGTGAGATCCTTTTGTATTCTGGGTTGTGCATCTCTCAAATGGGTGCCGCCTTTTTCTTCTATGTCAGAGGTTTTATTAATATCCTTAGGGATGCTGACATAGTTTCGACTGCTCAGCTGTTCTTCCACTTATTCTCCTTTCAAAATTCGAAGAAGGGCAGCCCTTTTATTGCCTGTGCCAGCCATGCCTCCTCTGTTCAACACTCTGCTCTCTTGAAGGATCCTCCGAGTAGGCAGAATAAGAGCGAGTTCATTTTTGTGGATTGCAGGCTATGTCCCGGTATCCGACTTCTTCCTGCATCCAGTATTGACCGTAGGCCCACTCCCCGTCCTATTTTGACCTCGGACGAGGGAGATTTTGTACAAAGGCTGGCCTTCCTCCACCCCATCGTTGTGCCCGTCGGTCACGCGATAGAAGATACTTTTAACCGACAAGGTTCTCCTTTGTTTTTTGATAGCCTATTTGTGTGCGTGTTTATTAACTCTGTTTTTTATTTCTCGCAGATTTTTATTTACACAATCCTGGTGGTGTCCCTGAACGCGTGGGACAAAATGAGACTGGCACGAAGGTCTACGCACATGCCACCAAGCCTTCTGACGCCCGACACCTGAGGCGTCGTGCCCATGAGAATTCCTACCGGGCTGATTCCCCTCCTCCTCCCGGTGAGGACCAAGCAGTCACCTGCTGCTAGACTTGCTTCCTTCTTTCGTACACCGGAAGAAGAGCGGGAGAAAGATGCTGGGAAGGGAGCCCAGTCGGAGGGGAGAAAGAGCCGATCCGAGAAAAGGAATACCCCTCCTACAAGAACTGACCTCTCTCCTCCGAAGAAAGCGAGGAGACACTCCCCCCTGCGACGAACTCCTCCTCGATCGACGGAGGTATCATGTTGGGGAGTCCTCCCGGGGTCGTTACTCATATGCCTCTACCCTGGAGACTCAGATGCCAGGGTATCAAGGTTCCCATCCTCGGAATTATGGGACCAAGTTTCCACTCGTTGCTGACACGGATGCCGCCCGAACCACGTTGCGGACCATATCTGGGTATACGATGGACCGACTTGTCGAAGAAGTCGGACAGAATATAAATAATGTAAGTGCTCTTGTTTTTACCTTTATGATGAGCTTGCACTTACTTATTTTTCCTTTCACAGCTCGCTTATCTGTTTTAAGGCCGTCTCACCTCCCTGTCTTTTCTTCGCGATTATCAATCCCTAGAAGACTAGTTGAAGAAAGTCAAGCGTAGGTATAAAGATTTAGAGAACGAAGTTCAGCAGAGAATTTCGGACTCCTCTACTCTTTCTGCCACCAACAAGAAATTGGCTGGGGATTGGGCCAATCAGCGCAGACTTGTGGATAGTGAGAGACAAGAATTTTCCAAGGTTCGTGGGGAGTTAGGGGCCATGGAGATTGAGCGAGATGCCGAGTAGGCCAAGGTTGTTTTAAAGGACGCTATAATTGACGGAGTCATTCGGCAATCTGAAGAAACCGAAGAGACCCTTCGTTCTATTATGGAGCAAAATAATGTTTTTATTGAACGACTGAACAAAGGGGCTACTGAAAGGGAAGCTCTACTAAAGGAAAATCGTGAGACTTCCCAGTTGCTGAGTGACCGTGATGTCGAGATCAAGCGATTGGTAGATGCCTTGGCCGGGCAGACTGAGGAAAACCAGAAGATGATTGATCATATGGGCCAGATCCGAATTGAGTTTCTTGCTAACGTGCGAAATTATAATGATTTGGTGGATCTGGGTCCTCACGTATGTCCTGGTTTCAAGGCCGAAGATGTCCATCACTGGGCTCGCAAGTACCCGAAAGAAGCTACAGAAATCCGAGATCGGGCGCATGCTGAGGATGATGAAGAGGAAGAAGGGGAAGCTTCGGGTGATGAGACTACCATTAATGAAGATTTCTCTATTGAAGATCAAGATGATAATGGTGCAGCAGATAAAGGCTCATCCCTTCTGATGGGGGTGAAACCCAACCAGTACTCCAAGACGCGCAAGCAAGCGCCAAGCGGGGAACTCCGCGGGAAACCGGACCGGAACTCAAGTGTGCAGAGCTCTGCTTCGCTAGAAATCCTTTCGCTCCAAATGACCTCCCTTTAATGAGTGGGGGGTGCCCTCTATTTATAGGGGTTCTTATGGGAGCAATATGGTCATTTGGGCAGTAACCGCCTAACTGCCTAACTGATCATATTGGGTCCAGGGGTCGACTTTCCAGAGATCGACTTTCTGGGGGTCGACTTTTCCTGGTGATCGACTTTATTCAGAAGTCGATCCCAGGGAAGTCGATCCTCAGGAAAGTCGATCTTCCTAGGATTCGACCTGGGCCCTCCCCAACCCTAG
>LFYR01001009.1:195626-210464 GCA_001185155.1 Zostera marina | reverse complement strand
TTGTATGCGGGAGTTTATTTTTTCCCCTGCTGCAGTCATTACTTGTCCCGTCGAATTTATATAGCATTCTCTTGCTTTCTTCTGTGATCCCTTAACTGTGCATATCCCTGCTTCTGATGGAAATTTTAAACACTGGTGCAGAGATGATGTTACCGCCCCAAATGCATATAATGCTATCCTTCCTAATATTGCGTTGTATCTGGACGAAAATGGCACTACCGAAAATTTCACTATCATTGTTGTTTCTTGCGCAAACTTTCCCAATGTTACCGGGATGTCTATTGTCCCTAGTATTTGGACTTCTCCCTGGCCAAATTCTGTGATCGGTGTGCCGCACGGACCCAAGTCTGCCCTGCAAAAACCCAGTTGATCAAATGCACTCCAGTATAGCACATCTACTGAAGCCCCTGTATCCACTAGCACTCTGTTTAATCTAATTCTTTGCTTATCCTCCCTCTGTACAATAGGTGTTATAACCAACGGGTCATGATGTGGAACCGTGATTCCTGTCAGATCTTCATTTGAAAAACAAATATCCTCCCAAGTTTTGATTTTTTTAATTATTCCATCCGTCCGGCTAAGATCCTGTGCATATCTTTTTCCTTCGAATCCTGTTCCTCCTCTGGCTGCCTCTCCTCCTGATATTGCTAATATTTCTCCGATATTCCTTCCTTCCTGATCGTCTCTACGGTCCTGATGTCCTGACGTTCTGACATCCCTATAGTCCTGACGTCCTGTACGTGCCGGTGCAGCCCGTCGCGGTGGGGAAGAAGGTATCCTTTCCCGTACGGGTAGCGAACCTTACCGTCCCTGTATTCTTTCTAGTTCCCTTGCCAGAATCCAACACTCGGTCGTAGTATGTCCTATGTCTTCATGATATTCACAATACAAGTGTGGATTTCGATTAATTGCTGTTTCCGTACGCATTGGGCGTAGCTCTGGAAGCATCCTATCCTCTCTTAGCGCTAAAAATATCTGCCGTTGGTTTGGAAATGGAGTAACTCTTGGCGGACCATAATTAATGAAACTTTCCCTTGGGAAAGCGGTCCCTCTTGCATTACCCTCCAGTACCTCTCTGTTTTGTGGTCGGGTTTCCAGTTTTGGCTGCTTTTGCTGTGTATTCTGGTCGTATTGGCCTTTCGGTCTTTGACGTATCTGTTTATATTTTACTTCGTGGTAGTCTTCCACGTTTGACTCTTTATATGATCTTTCCATAGCTTCTGCGAACGTTGATGGAAGATCCCGTACTAAATCCCCTGAAAATCTAGTTGGTCTTAATCCATTTACTAGTGCCATCAGGACTCCTTCTTCTGAACGAACAACTTTTTGAACTGCTACCGCGAACCGATCCATATATTCTCGTGTTGACTCTCGATCTCCCTGTACAACTGCTAACAAAGTTGTATTTAAACCCTTGCGCCTTATTTTATGCCCGAAGGCAACTTTGAACGATTTTTCCAAGTCTTTGAATGAATTAATGCTTCCCACAGGAAGGTTTCTGTACCATCCCACTGCTTCTCCTTTCAACGTTCTCTTAAACATGCGACACCAAATGTCTCTTCGCCCTGTAGTGTCATTTCCATACGGAATGAGTGAACATGATCTTCCGGATCCGTCGTACCATCATACGATGTCATTTTTGGGGCTCTCCACCCCATCAGGTACCTTTCTACTAAAAGATGTCGTGCTAAAGCCTCTTCGCTATCCGTTGGCGTCTGCTGGTCTAGATAACCAACTGACGGCCGTACGGGCATGTTTTCGTGTGTATTCCTATTTGCCATTGACATAATTTGCTCTTGAAATTGCCTTTGATTATTTTGCAAACCCGCGATGATAGCTAGGAGTTGACTTTCCCTTGATTCCCGTGACATGGGAAATGTTCTCCCATATTCCCTCTGGTCACCCCTGTGTTGCTCCGGTGATCTTGACCGGCTTTGCTCCGACCAACTTGCAGAAATTC
This sequence comes from Zostera marina, assembly GCA_001185155.1. Classification (NCBI taxonomy): domain Eukaryota; kingdom Viridiplantae; phylum Streptophyta; class Magnoliopsida; order Alismatales; family Zosteraceae; genus Zostera; species Zostera marina. The sequence continues at coordinate 208,504 of LFYR01001009.1, read as the reverse complement.
CATCTTCTGGTATTGACTCTACAAATAGCCGAGGGTCCTCACACATATGCTGCTGAGGGTGATAGAGCGCTTCTTCGATATTCTCTTCCAAGTGCACCGGTACACCCGCACCTTGATTTTCAAGAGGAACCGTTGGCAGCCGATTCCTATGCGCTTCTGCCGCCAAGTTTTCTAAGTTTTCCTCCATCCGAATTACCCGCTCCGGTTGCTCTGAATCCATTTGGCGTGTTCGATTCACGTCAGGTTCACCACTGATCGTGTCCCTTTGGAAAGGTGACTGATCTTCTCTATTCCCGTATAATCACAAGTATATTACAAGTATATTCTGTGTATTACAAGTATATTCTGTGTATTACAAGTAATCCCCCCCCTTTACACTTCACCCCTAGGGGTATTTATACAATTTCCTACCGGACTCTGGACCCTGTGCTTTCGGACTAGGATCCGATCTAACGGATCCGACATACTTGGGACGCCATCTTTGGGGAGTTAACCGCTCGATCTGACGGGTCCTCCCGGTCGGCCAGGTCGGGCGAGTGGTCGTGAGGCTGACGGGTCCGTCCGGTCGGCCTGGTCGGGCGAGTGCCTGTGGGGCGACTTGGGCCTTCTTCTTTCGTTCACCTCGTTGGGCTTTGCTTCTGGACTCCTTTGTGGGCCTGGGCTGATGACTTGGGGGTACCATCAAAAATGTTATCAAATACATTCTTTTCGGTGTGCATAACATCAATATTATGCCGTAGAAGCAACGTCTCCCATACGGTAATTCCAAAAAAATACTCATATTTTTCAATCGTTTAGGCAATGGTATTTTCTTTGTTCTTTTCGTCGACGGTCTACAATCTTTTGGTACATTCAAGATTTTACCAAAAGTTACTGAATCTCGAAATGGATAGATTTGACTATATATTTCGGACGTTTCGGGGCGACTATAGTCTCGATCTGATTATTGAAACTTTTCTTATCGCTCCTGTAATAATGTTTCATATCTAAAAATCGACGATGTCCCATAAAGCTTTCTTTGTTTCCATGCTCTAAACGAATACTTTCGGTGTTATTCTTACATACTGCATAAGCTAACTTTCCCGGATATATCACCATATCTCGGATAATCATGTATCGTCCACAGAAGTGATACAAACAACTTAAAAAATTTATGCGTACACATATCATTCCCCAGAGCTGACGGACTGGAAATTAAAAGAGACAATATGAAATTCGGTTGCATCATACACATTCAAGACGGAAGGTTGTACGGTATAACAATCACTGACCAAGTACTATGAGATAGAGATTGCTGACTAAACGAGTTGAATCCATCAGTTGCTAAACCAAGTCCACATTACAAGGTTCAGATGCAAATTTGGGATGAACCTCGTCAAATTTCTTCCATTGTAAAGATGGCGAAGAAATCCGTCGTCTTTAAAGTTTGTAGTGGTACCATATCATTTCTTCAAATATTTTGGAACACAAATACAATCTCTTCAAACGTGGAATCAACGGAAAATGACGAAGACATTTCGCAGTAACACGTTTATTTTTCTGAACGCCTTCAACGACCCACCTACACGTTCCACAATTTGGGCAAGTATCTGCGTCTGAATACTCATTTAGATATAAAATACAATCGTTGCGACATACATCGATTTTCGTATAATTGAGCCTAGGTCACGAATCACTGACTTCGCATGGTATATGGTTTTCAGAATGGTCGACTCACCATTTGGAATAGCACGACGCATGATGGATAATAATTTCTAAAAACTTTTACCACTCCAATGATTGTCGCACTTCAACTGATACAATTCCAAGATAAAAGAGAGTTTCGAAAACTCTGTGCTACCTGGATATAAGTGTTCTTCATATTCTTTTAGACGTCGTAAGAATGAATCATCATATCTGTTCTCTGAATCTTCATCGACTGGATCTTCATATTCCAGAGGTTCTTTTTCGAGAATTTCTTCGTCGATTGTATTCTCGACTACATATTCTCTGTAAACCGCACGAACCAATCCAATCATATCATTACCAGTTTCCAGCACTGTCTCTTATCGTTTCACTTTTTTCACACCATATATATAATCGGTAACTCTCTGTGACGCGTCCAAATGTCGTAATGTTTCAACCAACCATTTATGAAAACATGTTTCCTCATCTCTCCTTTATAGGAATCACTTCATTATTCATGGAGGACGACCATGGACAAGATAAATAACCTTTTGAGTGAGTCGAATTTGAAAAGGCGAAATTAGTGAAAGTGGTTAAGTCTTCACTGTATTCTTTCGAAAACCGATCTAAACTCATCCAAATTTTATCGGATACTTTGATGAAGTTCGATATTATCCTCAAATTATAATTAATTAAATAAAACTTAATTGACTATTACAATATTATAGTTTAATTTTTTTTGGAAAATCTAGCTAATTAAATGTCTAATTAACTATTCCGAATCCGTTTCATAAACAACTTTCTTCGGAGTTGCTGGTTGCAGAACTGGAGGAGCCGGTGATGGACAAACAGGTGCCGGTGCAGGATTAACCGGGAGATAAAATCGGAAAGCATCTTGGGGATTGGGTGGTAAAGCCCTCTTACGAGGTAATTGCTTCACTCTATGTGGCATTTTTAAAATCTTAAAAAAAAGTAATTAATTAATAATTTAATTATTAAACAAATAATTAATTAAATAATAATTTAAATAATTAACAAATTTAATTTAATGGAAAATTAATTAAATTATATTACAATAATTTAAATAACTTCAAATTAAAATGATTCAATATTAATTCATGCAAAAATTTCATTATTTACATATTAATTTCATGCAAAAAAATTTCATGCAAATTAATTAATATTTAATAATTGTTAATCATTTAAAAATATACTAATTGTTATTTCAAATGATACTTAAAATGATAATTTAATCATTTAATTTTACAATAAATTTAATAATTTAAAAATTAGTTGATTAAATAAATAAATTTAATTTTTTTATCACAATATAGCTTCCAAATCCGAATTTTACGAATTATCGGTTTCACAGAACCTAGAACGTACAAGTAAAAAACAAAATAATTAATTTTTAAATTATTTAAAAACAATTATTTATTTATTTTAAAATATTATTAATTATTTAATTAAAAACAGTAAATAAAATAATTATTTAATTAATTATTTAAAACAATATGTTAATTCATTAATTAATTATTTAAAACTTCTTTAAAATTATTTAAAAAAATTAAATTCAATATTTTTTTAATTATTTATTCATTAATTTAAAATCAGTATATTCAATAATAAATTAAAAAATTATTTAAAGTATTAATAACTAAAAAATTAATATGTTTTTAATCAAGAAATATTTATATTATGTAGAAACAATAATTATTTATTTAAATTAATCAGTAATTATCTAATTAAAATTAATTATATATTTAAATAATTATTTTTTTATATTATTTATAAACTTTAAATTAAATATAAAACAGTAAAATTTATTAAAAAATATCAACAAAAAAAAACTAATTCATAAAAAACGATTTCTATAATCTTACCAAAACGAACAAGCGAGGCGAGCAAGGCTATCGATCGGTGGTGGAAACGATAGAAACACTAAGACAATATAATCAAGAATTACTAAATTACTATAAACTAAATTAACCCATTTACAAATTAAATATTTAGGGTAAACAAATATTTAGAGTAAACAAATTAACACAATCATGAATATACAGTAAACAAACATTTAGACATATACGATAACATTTAGAATAAACTAAATAACTATAAAAAAATTTCCATAAATAAACGAAAAATAAATCAAACCCATTAATCCTAAACACTAAAAAGAAATCAAACCCATTACAACAATCCTAAACACTAAAAAGAATTTAAAAAAATATAAACGATCAACTATATAAACACTAAAACACATTTACAATAACAGTAGGTAGATAAACCATTAATCCTAAAACACATCTACAATCAACACATTTACAATTCTCAATCCTCAAATATAAATAAATCATTAACAATCCTCAAACACAATTTCAACAATGCAAAAGATAGATAAACATGAAATATAGATGAAAAATAATATCAAACCCATCAATAACATAAACCCTAACATAAATAACCCTTAAAATAGATAACTCTAACATCAATATACAAAACACAATCATAAACCAAAATATAAAATACATATAACTAAAAAAAAAATGAAAACAACCCATCTAACCTTCACAGACGAAGATGCAAGTACCAGCGGGAGAGCATATAGCCGGCGGGAGACGGAAGATCGCTGGAGAAATCAGCGGTGAGGAGCATTGAATCGTCGGCGGCGGCAGAGCAGGGAGAAAGAAGTTGCATAAGACAGAACGTGTCTGTCTGGAATTTGGGGATTTTAATAAACCCCAAAATTTACATGCACTACAAAAAAAGTAGGCAGTTCGGACGAAGCAAAGTTAACGGAATTTCCGTTACAAATACTTATTATCAAAGTTAACGGAACAAATTCCGTTAACTTTGTTGTTTCTGTTACAAATACTAGATATCAAGATGGATTTATATATTGTAACGGATTTTTTAACTATTTTTAACGGATATTCCGTTACAAATAACAATTATTTAATAATTTTCATTTCCCCCCTTTAACTATTTAATTTTCCCCAATATTATTTCCCTCATTTTTTTTCATTCCCCCTTATCTCATTTCCCCCAATATCATTTCCTCCAATCTCGTTCTCAACCACCAACATTTCTCGATCAACCACCAGCGGCGTTCTTTGTCAACTACACCAACATTTTAGCGGCGTCAAGGTAACTCCAGTCAGACTTCTATTTGTCATTTCCTCCATTCTCTTTCCCCCAAATCTCGTTCTCCACCACCAACATTTCTCTATTCTCTTTCCCCCTATCTCGTTCTCAGACATTTTTCTTTTTCTATTTGTTTATTTGTTTTTTCCCACTCGCCATCTTCCACTCTTATCCTTTTGATCTAACATTCTCTATTCGTGCTAGGGCTGCAGAACTCATGTTTGAAACTTTCAAAGTTCCAGCTCTATTCTTCGCAAAGAATGCAGTACGTCTTTGATTCATTGGGGCTTTCATATAATTATTATGCTTAAGTTTTTTGTTGTTATTACTTGTTCTAGTCAAATCATTTTTTGGCATTTATTCTTCATCTGCATGTCCTTACATCCTTTGCCTCGGGTCGTGCTATATCTTTGGTTGTTGATAGGTTTGTGTTTAATTCTACGATTAGGCTATTCTTAAATTAGCACCTCTTAAGTTCTTTGAAGTTTATGTGTTTTGGTAAAGCTATTATGGCACTTTTTCACAATATAAAAGTATATGAATTTCAAAGCATACCGATTTAAATATTCAGTAAAACATTTTATGCATTGGAAAATTATAAAAAGAATGAAAAACCTGACTTAAGACCTTTAATTAAAAAGAAACATTGATCGATTATTGTTTTTTGGACGGCACAAATATCTTACCTTTGCTTTGTTTTGCCTCTCTCAGCTTTTGAATGGTTTTCATTGAATCATTTATCTATTTTCGATGATTACTAATAATCTGATTTTTTTTCTTTAATGAGAATTATTATTTTTAAGTTGTTTAATTTTGCAATTGTTTACCGTCTGTATTTTTTTTTAATTCTTCCTTTTTTGTAACACTTGTACTAACTTAAAAAATTCCATCATTTGTTAGTGATGGCGGTTCCACTACTGTTGTTGCTGCTGTTCATGATGGCTGTGTTGCAGAAGGTATTAATTATTATTTTAATTTGTAACTTTACGAATCACCACCCTTTCATTTCTTTATTTTAGCCTCCATTCAATACTTAAAATGGTGTGGAATTTTTTATAATTTTACAATCTATAATAAGAAAAACTTTTTTTTTTGCAAACAGGGAAAAATTATTTGTTTATATACGATATAAATATTTTGAAGACATTTACCATTTACTTAATGTATCTGTTGGCTGTTGCGCATTTGAGAATTTTGACTATTTTCTTCTTCTTTAAATGTACTTTTTAGGCTGTTGTAACATCTCCCATCGTAGGTGAAATTTTAACTGAATGCTTGATGAAAAGCTTGGAAAGTAAAAGAATCGTGGTATGCTAAAGATCTACGTAGCAGTCATTCTTCTGGTTATTCAGAGGGAGAAGGAGATTGAAATAGAGGGGGGGGATACGAGAGATGAATATCTACACAAGCTTGATAGTAAGGTTTGTGCTATTTCGATGTTTCTTTATTTTTCATCTGGATTTTGTGTGAGGTTTAACAAATCCTTCTTTTTTAAATGAAGTACCTTGATGAGTTGCTTAAGGGAAAGATAGCTAAAAGATTCAATTGATGAGTTGCTTAAATCAAAGGAAATCTTCTTAAAGAATTATAAGGTGAGATGTTTTAAATTTCAATTTCTTGTGGTGGTAGTGTATTAGTGCGTGATTAAAGTTCATGTTCTCATTAGCATGTCATTTATGATTTTCATGAACTCATTACTCATTCATGATCCATAAGATGCTGTTTTGGATGAATATCATTTTTTTGTTAATATTTTATCAAATATTAATGGCGTTTTTACTAATAAATCTTCTTAATTTAGAATGATTTTCTATTTCAGTCTATACTAAATTGTCAATTGTTTCAGAATTAGGATTCAATGATGGTGCTAGATGGGAAAGATAGCAATAGTCCTCAAGTCCCCACTCCAACTCCTCTTGTTCAGCTCCTTATGAATTCTCTTTCAATTTTAGATATTAGATAATGAATTAATGTTGTGTTAGGGACAAGATATTATATTTGTTGAATGTTAGATGATTTTAATCATTAATGTTAAATGAATTTAGTGAATAATATTGAATGTAAATTATGAATGTTATATGATTTTCACAGGAAAAAATATTTACAAATATATGCATTTTAAAATTTATAGGAATTATGATTAATACTGGAATTTACATAAATTTATATGTATTATGGAATTTCTGCATTTAGGTATTTGTAACGGAATTTCCGTTACAATACCTAAAAAAATTTGTCGAGATTTTTGTAACAGATTTATGTATTTGTAACGGAAATTCCGTTAACTTTACTCGTCCTAACTGTCTATTTTTTTTTGTAGTGATGGTGGATTTCCGCCATGTAAGTACACTTAAGTTCTGCCAGGACTTAAGTGAAAGTCCGCCCAATCGAAATTTGGGCGGGCTTTTTCCACCCGACTCCCCGAAAACATAACATGGCGGACATCGGCTATGTTAAGTCAATTTAATCGGGTAATCAGGCTGAATATTGGGAGGGATTCGAAATTTTGTGCGGCATATTTTAGATGGCGGATTTCCGCAATCTAAACACCGCCGTCGTGCCAAAATCTTTCCTCGTTGGACTCAAAGAATAGATAACAGATATCCGTCATCAAAACAACTGAATTATTGATGGTGGAAATCCGTCATCTAACGGCCATCATACAAGGTTCTTTTTTATTAGTGATTACTTTCATTAACCTTGGAAGAAGATATAACAAGAGTATTTGAAGAGAAAATGCAAACACTCAATTCAAATAACAAACAATATATTTTCTTTATTAGAAGTTATATCAACAATAGTTAGTTTACTATAGTTAATGTGTAATGGTGTAGTTAGTGATTGTGTTAGTTAAACTCTAAATACTATAAAACTGTATTTTACATTTGTGGATTGATTAATCAATTTGATTGAATGTTAATGAGTGGTAAGCGCTTCTGAGATGGTATCAGATTTATCGCTTCACTAAACGCGTTTTTCACGTTTTTTTTTCCGCGATCGTCTGCTGCTTCCGCAATCGTCTTTTGAGATTTCGTCGGAAAGATTTTCAAATCAAAGGGATTGGCATCAGATCTTCTGATTTCTAGATTACGATCTTCCATTGCAGATTTTCGTCTTCGCATCTGCAATTCTCCGATTTCGCTGCAGATTTCGCTGCTTCTCTTCGCGTCTGTGATTTCTCTTCCGCACGCGAGTCTTTGATTCTGCAGACTTCGTTTCCTCTGCACGCGAAGTTTGCGATTTCGATTTTTTTTCTCTCGTCGATTCTTGATTACAGATTTGTTGGATTACAAATTTTTTTTATTCGATCACAGATTCTTTGATTTACAGATCTTTCTTCGACATCGATCATTCGATTCGTCGATTACAGATTTTTGATTGATAGATTTAGAGATTTGTTCTTTCTTTGATTTACAGATCGTTTCAGATTTTTTTTTTTTTTCCAGATCGTTTCTTTGATTTTTTTTCACCAGATTTGCTATTTTATTTTCCAGATTACAATTTTTTTTCCTTCTTCAAATCACATGTCTGATTCGGATTCTGTTTTGAATTGAACTGCGTTTTTTTTTGGACTAATTAATTGAATTGAATTGTGGATTGGTTAATCAATTTGATTGAATGTTAATGAGTGTTAAGCATTTCTGAGATTCTTAACTACACTAACTATTTTCTAGTAAAACCAATCAATGTTTAACTATTGTAGCAATTGCTCTTAGGGAGCTCAATTCCTAATTAGTAGAGTAATCAATCTCATAATAGAAACAACCAATTGTACCTACTGAAGTCATCTACGAAATTAACGAAATATCTTTAACCATTTTCAGACATTACCGGTGTCGGGCCCCAGATAACGGCATACACGAGTTCAAGTGGCATGGATGAGGAGTTTTCCGAAAGAGAGTAATATGAAGATTTGTGCATCTTACCAACCAAACAATGTTGACATTTATTTTTATTATCACTTTTGATTACAAAAGATTAAATTTCAGATTAAATTTCCTAATCGTACTTTCGACTATTTTGTTATTTGCATGAACAAATCTCTCATGCCAGAGAGAGACCGCGAAGCTTTTGTTGCCAAATTCACACTAGAAAATTACGTTGCTCCTCAAAATCCACATAATAGAGTCCGTCCTTGATACCTCCAACCACCAGCTCTTCATCAGTTTTCGATCCTTAATAGAAACAATGTCATTGTCGAATACAACCTTAATTGAATTATCTTTACATAATTTCCTAATAGATAATAAGTTCTTCTTAATTTCTGCTACATGAAAAACGTCTTTAAGAAAAACCAATCTACCATTGCAAGAATATTTAGTTTTACCAGTAGATTTAATTGATATAATATTCCCATTTGCAACTGTCATACCTGTTTGTTTCTCTGGGAACAAGATCAACCTCCTTCAATGTTTCTTTATTTTGTGTCACATGATCTGGGCAACCAGAGTGTGTGTACCAACCCGCATTAGCCTCTGCCTTTTATTTTCATTATTATGATATCCTCGATACCTATTGTGATGAGGATTAGGCGGAGTAGAAAATCTCTGTTCATTGTGCCGAATGAAACATGTCACCGCCGAGTAACCTGGTTTGGAACAAACTTGACATATAATAGAGTTTGAATTAGATTTAAATGAACCCCCAGATTGGGCCAGATTTGCAGATGGGAATGAGATTTCGAGTGTGTGTCGTTTCTCATAGGCTCGTAGTAGTCCCTTGAATTCAGAAAAAGAGAGATTGCCTGTCGATGCGGTGACCGAGGTGACGATGGCATCGTAGGAGGCATCGAGTCCGACCAGAGTAAACAGCGTGAGCTCACCGTCTTCCATCTCGATTCTGGCGTCCCTCACTTCATCAACTTTCCTGGACAGCGCCTCTAGGTATTCATCGCCGGTAAGACCCCCTTTCTTGAAGGTGGATAGTTCATGCCTCAGCTGGAGCCTCCTTGATTTAGATTTGTAATTAAAAATATTCTGGAGTGCTACCCAAACCTCGTTGACGTTGTGAAGGCAGCCACGTACCTGAGGTAACACGGCTGGAGAAAGGATGAACAAAATCCATCACGACAGCAATTGATCCTGCTGTACAGTTGCCACCGTTGTGGAATCGATGTATTTTAGAAGACCGTAGCCGCGGAGATGGACCACCATTTGGGTCTTCCAGGAGAAGAAGTTGATATGATCCAATTTTACAGTTGCGGACACCTTGATTTTGACTAGAAAGGATGTATTCCTGCTACTCTCCACCATGGGTGTGGGTAGACGAGAAGAAGATCAGAAGAAGAAAACAGGAAGAGTTCTAACAGAAATCGTTAACTCTAGATACCATATTACAGAGTAATGAACTGATTTTTAATGCCTTGATCTTTATTAATGATCCTAATATCTATATATAATGTTTATAATCAATAACCGCTTAACTAACTTGCCCAACAATCTGAAACTGAACCTCAAAGAATATATACATAACATCTTCCCTACTCTACTATTTACTGAAACGTTACGTGCAATCTCTTAAAGATCTAAAATTTCTTTATTATTTGGAATGTTTTGATTTGGTTTAAGTTTGTTAACATGTTCATCATATCTTACGATTATATCTTCTGCTATTTCATCTCTTCATTAATTTTATTCAATCTCTCTGAGTGATCTCACTTTGAATATGGTGATATAGGATCTCGTGCTTGATCGTATCACCCATATCCAGAAATTCGGATATACAAACCCTAATTAGAATGGAACGATTCATTTAATTAGGTTTTGGGAGACTCTGGGTCGACTTTTCCATTTCGACTTTCACTAGGTCGACTTTCCAGATCAATTTTTCCAGGTCGAATTTTGATATCCGGATGATTTAAACGAACCGAATTCAGATATCAGGAGGATATCCAATTCGTTTAAAATCCGGTTCGTTTATATTAAATATTTATATTGTTATAAAATATAAATTTACATATATATAACCTTTAAATGGTATAATTTATAAATTTATATATAACTTGTTTTTATTTATTGAAGGTCTATTTATAAAATATTTCTTAACTTTTATTTTTTATTACATGATATATTTGTTATTATTTTTAAATTTTTTAAATATTTCTTTTTATTAATATTATTCGAATCCGAATATTCGGATTATTCGGATTCGAATTCGGATATCGAAATTCGAATTCGGATATCGAAATTCAAATTCGGATAGTAAACAAACTGAATTCGAATATCCGAATATTAAACGAATTCGAATTCGGATATGATGTAATTTAGTTCGAATTCGATTCATTTACAGGCCTACGAACATGGTCACTACACCAGCAACTAGGTGATACCTGTATAGGTCGGGGGAGGTTCCAAGACGACTTATGGGATGGTCGACTTTACCTAGGTTGACTTTTTCAAAGATCGACTTTCCTAGATATCGACATTTCAGAAGTCGCCCTGGTTAAAGTCGACCTCTAGAAAAGTCGAATCCAGAAAGTCCACTTGGAACCAGATCTGAGCAGTTAGACGGTTACGACCCTAATGATCAGATTGCCCTATTGAGCAAAGGGTCAGTCCTATTCATTTGGGCAGGTTGAATTTCAGAGAGATGTTTCAGTGAAGCAGAGTCAAAGAAACTGAATAGTTTGAACTGATTTTCCTGAGGAGTTTCCAGCTTGGTGCTTGTTCAAAACATCGTTGAGCACTGATTAGATTCCACCCTCATCACAAATATAAATATGATTGGGTAATAACATTCATTTCCATCTTTATTTCGTTCAAATGTAGACTCAACAACATAAGTTATCCATCCATTCTTTATAAAACAAAAATATCTGAATATTTGATATTCTTTCAAATTTAAACAGATTAAATTTAAATATATTCTGTTATTTTCTGTTTATATCATTCAAATTTAGACGTCGATAAAAGCATGTGATCCGCTCCCCATATGGCGGCCATATATAAAAACCAAAATTTCACATGTTTCCAGTCAATGTAGACGTTAATATTTATGATATTGAAATCTGTTTATGAAGTTTGATATCATTTTCTATTTTTATCCTAAACTTATTTTTTTTACAAATAGATTAATCAAATTAAATTTATATATAGTAGTTATTTATAAATGCATCCATGAGATATTGTCTGAGATATCATTTATTTTATCGTTAATTTTTCATCGTTATTTCTACGGATCTATTTTATGTATTGGTTTAGCGTAGGAGTCGCCTCGGTCCCGCCCCATTCCGTTCCGCGCTCCGGTGGTAACCGGGGGCGGGCCAGAATATCTGCCCTGGTTTTCGTTTTTTCCCCCGTCGCCCCGGTTTTAAAAAATTAATTTTTATTATTTTAAATTATTTTAAATTAGATATAGGATTATTAAAATTAAAAATTTTAAGAATTAAAGTAAAAAAGTTTACCCATTTTAAATTTACCCGCCCGCCCGTGACCCGCCTCATTTTCACCTTTGTTTTAGCCACACAAAAAATAGATAATAAATAAATATCTATCTTTTCTATTTCTCATATCTTACAATATATATATTCTCTCTCGACCCGACTTTAAATTATTCGTTACAATGTCTTCATCGTCATCTACCGAATCTTCAATTGTAACCAGGTTTTCTTCAACAGATGAGGAAAAAGTGAGATTCGAGGACTCTTCAACATTTATAACGTCGTCATCTACTGAATCTTCAATTGCAACCAGGTTTTCTTCAACAGATGAGGAAGAAGGGAGATTCGAGGAATCTTCAACGTTTATAACGTTGTCATCTACCGAATCTTCAATTGCAACCAGGTTTTCTTCAACAGATGAGGAAGAAGTGAGTTTCGAGTACTCTTCAACGTTTAAAACGTCGTCATCTATGGAATCATCAATGGAAACCAGATTTTCTTCGTCGTCGAAAAGAAAAGATGGGATGGAAAATCCTTTAAGGAAGGACAAACCAGTATTATCTTTGGACTCAACGACAAAATCACGAAAAGCTGTAATTGATTCAAAATCTTCTGATGAAGAAGATGATGAAGATACTGCAACTTCACGGTAAAATGTAATTGAAGAAGAATGAACGTTTTTATTAAGTGT
>LFYR01001009.1:157765-184953 GCA_001185155.1 Zostera marina | reverse complement strand
AATGGGGATGGATAATAGATGGCGGTCTTTAGATGGCGGTTTAGGGGTTTTAATGGCGGTGTCCAAGATGGCGGTCTTTAGATGGCGGATTTCCGCCGAGGATCACTTTAGATGGCGGATTTCCGCCATCTAAAGACCGCCATACAAGGTCCTTTTTCTTGTAGTGGTCCTTCGTTTTAAGTTTTTTTTGTTGTTTTATTTTAATACGCTTCGTATCAAAGAAGATGATCGGATGTATAAAATGAAATTGAATCGAAATTGTTGATGACAAATAACTCGACAGAAATAGTTTAAATAGACCTTACAGACTCAATCTATGATCTACTTTCCATAATTATGGATTACAATCGTAATAAAATAATGTTAAACTAGGAAATCATGCAAATTAAGAAATCATGCAATGGAAAAAACTGACTAACAATTAAATAATAAAATATGGAAACTAATCAACCATGCAATAATTAAAATAAGGAAACATGAACGTAACGTAAATATGATGTTGTCGGGTATTTTTATAAAATACCAATCTTTTGATCAAACATAATCGGCCCACCCTGTCGGAGTTTTATTGAGACGCTTGGTTGAGGTGCGGGTCGTATCAATTTCCTCTTCCTCAGAATTGAGTTCGTCCTCAAACGTATCCATTAAGTCGGTTGGAAGAGTTGACATAGGTAATGCTAGTTAAGCGTTGTGTGTGTATTTCTACAAAAGTAAACAGTGAAATACGTTGTGGATTTTTGAGTTTGCCGGAAGTTGCAGACGGCAAGCTACTTCGCCTATGCGTTCCAAGATGCGGAATGGTCTGAAGAACTTTCGTTCTAGTTTGTTGCAGTATTTGGAGGCCACTGAATTCTATCTATACTTTTGTAGCTTTAGTAATACCATTTCATCTACCTCGAATTGGATGTCACTACGGTGTTTATTGGCCTTCTTTTTCATATTAGAAATGGATTTTTCTAGATGTTACTTAATCTCTAGTAGTGCTTGTTGACGGTCACGAACAAAGTCGGAAGATGAGTTCAAATCTAGCGAGCTATCCTTGTCGAGTAATAGATGTGGTGGACTGCGTCCTTATATGACTTCGTACGTCGATACTCCGATCGATGTACGGTAACTTGTATTATACCATAGTTCTGCGAGATAGAGATATGTACCCCAACTCCGAAGTCGGTCCATAGCAAAATATCAAAGAAACTATTGAAGGAATCTTTTCACAACCTCCATTTGTCCATCAGATTGTGGGTGGTATGCCGACTAATGATGTAATTTAGTACCGTGTGTAACATATCAAAACTTGTTCAACTATTGAAGGAAGATTTAGCGATTGAAGACTTCGGTTTCCGCTTATCGGAGGAGAACTCGATCGCCGAAAACTAGGCCGAGACCATTGATTCTTCAAATGGCTGAAAATAGTTTAGCCCAACCAAAGTAAATAATTTGTTAACTATTGTGGTTAGAATATTTTGTTAATTGAACTAGTTAATCATGTACTAAATTTTATAAATAAGAGGATGATCTATGTTAAGATCATCAAAGTATTTTTTGACCAATTCCTTAGTACCTCCGGTTCCTCCAAGAGAGTTCTCTTCTTAACCTTCGGCTCCAAACTTGGAGATTCTTTTCTAACCTCAGCCTCGATCTTAGGGATTTCTTATTTTAATAACGTCTTGACGACCTCCAATGAAGGACGGTTGTTACACCGTGCAGTTTGAAAATTGATGACCAAAATGAGCTCATGAATATAGGATCACAAACTGACACAATCACGTTGGGGAAAACGTGCAGTTTGATAATCGTTTCCGAGAAGAGCTTATGATACGCTCGATCCTCTACCGACTAATCAATTAACATCTCAAATACTAATCATCGAGGTAATGGTACCAGATGATGATAATGAGACGGAGGAAACCAATATGGAAGCAAAAAAATATCTCAAATACTAATTAAGGAGGTAATGCTACCAGATGATGATGAGACGGAGGAAACCAATATGGAGGTAGTCCCTAAGGAGAATGAACTAACCCCAGTCGAACTGCAATCCATCACTGGATCTTTGTCAGCATCCTCGATCCATATCGCTGGGGAGATCAAGGGACAACACGTCGACGTATTAATCAATTCGAGAGCTCATTTAAATTTCATCCACGGTAGACTCACTCAACTCTTGGAGTTCACTGTCGATCATACTCGTAGCTTCCAAGTCATTGTCGGCAACGGAAACTCTATGGCATGTGATGGTGTTTGTCACGATGTCAATTTATTCTTGAACTCATTACTGATTCGAGTAAATCTGCATGTAATTCCCTTCTATGGTGCGGTCGTAATCCTTGGGGTTGATTGGTTGAAGTAACTCGGAGATGTCTCGTTCAACTTCAACAACCGAACTCTATCGTTCACTCACCAATATAGACAAGTGCGGCTCATCGGTGTTCAACCACGATTCCGAGATCCTTTAAACTCGTCCGAAGACAGACTCTCTTCCGAGAGGGAGGAGATTGATATGCTTGATTCATTGTCGGCCAAGTGAGCAAAGAAGACATCCAAGTTGGACTAGTATGTCCACTAAAAGATTCACTCTCCATGCACACCATGTACGTCCACCCCATCTATTGCATTTAATATTTTAATATTATTTTATTATGATTAGGGGATATTCACACTTAACCCACATGCAAGTTAATTTGGTAAGTAGCTATAATTTACGTTTTCATCCCGATTCTAGGTGATTGGCAATTACCTATAATTTAGGATATCTCTATTATTTTATTATGATATGATTTTATTTGTAAAGCTATATAAATCCACGTTAGTATGGAATAAAGGGAATCAATCTTGAGTATTATAATTTCTTTCAATTGTAAGAGATCCGAGAAGCTCTGGTCTCCCTTCCCCTGGTACGAAGCGTATCAGCTTAGCAACTGATTGTGTCGTGTAGGGAAATTTGAGGGCTGCAAAGTGTGCACTCTTACTTAGGCGATCGACGGCGACAATTATTGATGATCTGCCTTGTGATAATGGAAGTGAAGTAATAAAATCCATAGATACCTCGTCCCATATTTTGTTGGGTATAGGGAGGGCTGCAAATGTCCTTGAGATTTTGATGTTGATGGTTTTGTGGCATGGCAAATAAAACATGCACGTACATATTTTGTTGTCATCTCCCATGCGTGCCCAGTAGAAGGATCTGCAGATACGTGATGTCGTAGTTTTCCTCAATAATCAGTGCTCATATTTATTCATTATTTGGAACTAGTAGACGTCCTTCAAGTATTATATAGTCTCCATGGATTGCAAACTTGAGTGCAACTTCAGGCGTTGTCAGTAATGTCTCCCATAATTGCAGGTATTCACCATCGTTTTTCACAACGCTCACTAATTTGTTTAGAATATGTGATGTTGGTGACGAGATTGATAAGAAGGGTTCTGGCGATGGTGAGTTGTTGATTTTGTGTGGTGGATCTTCTCGTCATGATAGAGCATCAACGGATGATAAACGATCTTGTATTTGTATCTCAAGAGATGACGAAGCCATCGTTGTTGGTCTACTCCTTGGATATTTTGTGTATATAAGTGTATGAGACTGCAATGGTCGGTTATAATAGTGAATTCTGGACCATTGAGGCAGTGACTCCATTTTTTTACCGCCTCCACAATTGCTTTCATTTCTTTTGAGTTAGGACAGCACCCATAGCATGACCTGCGACATCGGTCACTATGGTGAATGGAATATCGAAGTTTGGTAGAGCCAATGTTGGAGTGAAGGTCAACTCTTTCTTTAATCTATCGAAGGCTGCCTGAGCATTGTCGTTCCATAAAAAATTAGTTTTACACAAGAGGTCGGTGAGTGGAGCCACGATGGAAGTGAATCCTCGGACAAAATGTCGGTAATATCTGGCAAGACCGAGAAAACCACGATGGTGACGTACTAATTGAGGACGAGGCCAATCGACGATTGCTTCAATTTTTGAAGGATCGACATCTACTCCTGAATTAGAGATTATATAACCCAGATATTACAAACTCATATTTGGTTCGAGTTTAGTTTTGGCAGTGCAAACTCACATTTGGAGGCTTTAGCAACTAAGTTGTTTGCACGTAATATGGTGAATACTCATCGTAAATGTCCGAAATGATCTTCTCTTGTTGCGATAGAGATAAGGATATCATCGAAAAATACAAGTACGAAGATACGAAGAACTTCTTTAAACCCCACGTTCATTTTGGATTGGAAGGTTGATGGGGTGTTGTAAAGTCGAAAAGGTTTTACGAGGAATACGTAACGGCCATCGTGTGTCTGGAATGATGATTTAAGAAGGGATTCGGGTACCAACCGGATTTGACGGAAGCCTGTACGTAGATCGATCTTTGTAGAGAAAAAAGCTCCCCGGAGATCAGCGAAAATCTCATTGATGGTTGGAATAGGGAAATAATCTTTTACTGTAATTCGGTTGAGGGCTCGGTAGTCGACATAAAATCGCCACGTACCATTTTTTTTACGAACGAGGATAACTGGGGATGAATACGGAGACCGGCTTGGTTGGATTATTTCCTCCCTCAAGTATGGATGAGACAAGTTTACCCATTTTCACCTTCTGGTAATGAGCATAGTGATAAGGACGTACTTTGATCGGGCCAGCTCCCGGGTGAATGAATATTTCTCTGAGAGTCTAAAAACTATAAACGATATTGTATTTTCAATCAACCAATTATCAATAATATCCTCTACTTATATACTACAACCCAACACTAATAATCAGTTAACTAACCAACTCAACTAACAACAGTTTAAAATAATTCTTAATTCTTTATCCTTCTCATACTCCTCCTCAAGACGAAGGTAGTGTTATCGTACTGAGTCTTGAACCACTTCTGACCCAGCCGTCATATCGATTGCAATTATCATCCAGTTGCTTGCTCTAGAGTTGTATACATCTTTATGATTGTTGATTAATTAGATTGATAGTAAGGATAAAAAAAACCATTGGGATACAAACTTTTGCATCTCTTTTCATTTTCCTGGGAAACTCTATCCTATGAAGCCAATTGAACCTATCACTATTCTTTACTCTGTCTTCCTTCCTTTCTTTCTTTATCTGCAAAAAAAAACCACAACCAAACATATCCACCAAAAAAAATGAGAACAAATAGTTCAACATATATGATCACACACATCAACATATCAAATAGTTTTATTACGTTTAATTAAACATTAACTTGATCAAATAGTTATAGTAAACAATGATTGCAGAAATTTGATGATTTAACAGAATTTAAGAATCTAGAGAAAATTTAGACAATTGATTTATTTTTATAACTCTCCAAATTTTCACACATTCTTATTGTAATTCTTTTTGTTAATTCCGCAAACCTATCACTTCCTAATGATAGTCCGTATCTATGTGTTTGGATCTACTACTACTAACTGGATTTGAACCAAGAAATATTGCAGAAATATTATCACAGTATAAAGTTGGTGATGGGATAAAGATCCCTAGATCCCTACACAACAGAGAACACCACCTTATCTCAGCTGTAGTATACCCTATAGATCTGTATTCCGCCTCTGCACTTGACCTTGACATTGTAGCTTGCTTTTTAGATGACCATAGAATCAAATTACTTCCTAAGAATAGACAGGTGCTTGTTACGGATTTCCTATCATTTAAATCACCCGTAAAATCTGAGTCACAAAACCCTACTATTCTTGTTGATGTAGATTTTCTAATATGCAACCCATTTAATATTGTTCTTTTAACATACCTTAGAATTCTTTTAGCTGCTGTCATATGTGTAGTTCTAGGTATTTGCAGGAATTGAGATACTTGATTCATATAGTATGTCAGATCAGGTCTGTTCAATATTAGATACTGTAACGATCCAACAAGCATTCTAAATGGTGTAGGATCCTTTTGAATTTCTCCCTCAATAGCTGCCAATTTTGATCCTGACAATGCTGGTGATCTGGCAGGTTTACACAATGACGTATTAAACTTTACTAATAATTCTATTGCATATCTTGATTGCGTAAGCATAAGAGATTTATCTTTTTGTCTGGTGACTTCAATTCCAAGAAATGTTCGTAGGAGTCCTAGATCTCGATACTTAAACTCTTGGCAAATTATTTTTATAATATTTTCTATTGCCTGAGTATTATCTGCAGTTATTATCATGTCATCAACATAAACTAGAACTCAGACACTGTAATTATGCTTCCTTAGTACAAATAATGATGCATCTGCCGGACTATTTTTAAATCCAATCTTTATTAAAAAATCACTCAATCTAGCATACCAAGTCCTTGGTGCTTGCTTGAGTCCATAAATGGCTTTTCTAAGCCTACATACATGGCCCAGATACTTATTTTCTATGTACCCTGGAGGTTTCTTCATATAGACTTCTTCTGATCTCGTCCTGTAGAAAGGCTTTCTTTGTATCCAGCTTCCTTAAAGTATATCCTTTTGTTACTGCTATAGCTAATACTATCCTAATAGTGGGTGATTTTACTAAAGGACTCTATATCAGATTAAAGTCTATACCTTCTATTTGCATAAACCCCTGAGCTACTAATCTGGCTTTATATCTATCAATCGAACCATCATTCTTTCTCATAATCTTAAATACCCACTTACATCCTACAATATTCATTGAGGAGTCTAATGGTACTAATTCCCAAGTTTGATTTTCCTTAAGAGGATCATATTCTACACTCATAGCGTTACATCATTTTTCCGACTTGAGTGCTTCTCCTAGCCCTCTTGGTTCTCTATATTCTAAGTCAGATATGTCTGCTATAAGAGCTTTTCGCAGTAAATAACTTGATCTAAAATCTTTAGCAAGTCCCAATGGTGCAGATCTTAACCTCTTACTTCTTCTTAATTCTTCTGTTTGTCTGCCAATTATTTCCCTAGATATCCCAATCTCATTATCTTCATTCCTTATTTGCTCTATAGAACTATCTTCAAGATTAGGTTGTCCTGTTTCTCCTCTACCTTGATTTTGACTTATCTTAGTAGTACTAATATGATCTATTTCAGAATGTTCTAATTCCCCATATGACTCTTAACTTTCAGTATTTTGATGTTCAATATTCCTACTAAATACGAACTTGGGTACATGAATATTATCTATTACTTTCGGAAATTTTAATCCTACATTCTTATTGACTGTTTTCTAATTCTTTAGTATATTGGAAAGGAAAAATTGCATCATGAAACTTTACTTGTCTTGAAACAATCATTTTGTTTGTCCCTAAGAATAAACATCTATAACCCTTATGTTTAGGTGAGTACACTAGAAAACAACACCTAGCCGCCTTAAGGGAAAATTTATCCCTTTTTGTCTTACGTAAAAGAGGAAAGCATAAGGATCCAAAAATCCTTAAATATTTGTAATCTGATTTTCTATTAAACAAAATTTCAAATGGATATTTATTCTCTATATTAGGAGACGGTAACCTATTTATTGTAAAAATTGCTACACTAAAGCAGCTTCAACCCACTAATTTTTAGGTACCTTAGATTTGAATAATAAATACCTAACTGTTTCAATCATGTGTCTATGTTTTCTTTCAGCTATACTCATCTGTTTAGGCGTATAGGGAGAAGAAAATCTCTGAAGAATTCTATTTTGTTTCGTGTAAATTTCGAATTCCTTATTTAGGAATTCTCTTCCTGAATCTGATTAGATTATCTTAATTTTATGATATAAAATATTTTCAGCAATATTTTGAAACACTTTAAAATTGCTAAAAACTTCACTCTTATTTTTCAATAGATAAATCCAAGTATACGTACTAAATTCATCCACTATAATTAAATAATATTTAAATCCTGAAATTGAGGTAGTAGGGGCTGGTCCCCAAACATCTAGATGAATAATTTCTAGAGGTTTGGTGGCATATACCTCTCTTTTATTAAAGGCCAATGATGGTATGTGGGCTCGCGCTAGGGTGCTTATACACACAACTCTATAGTATTACTGTTCTAGGTAACCGATCCCCCTAGCTGCTGCACTATGGGGGGTATTTATAACTCTTGCCCTAGGGCCTAACGGGCCTAGCAGGCCTGTTTGGTCCAGAGTGCGACTTGACGGACCCTGGTACCAACAGTACTCCCCCCGGGCCGGGGGGGCTGGGGGGGCCTTCCTTTATGGCGTCTCGTGAGCCACGCCCTCCTTCTCGTGTCTATAAGTATTCCTCCCCCTCCTCTTTTGATGACCAGAAGAAAGCAAGATCGATGGCCGTCCAAGATCTACTAGAAGAGTTTGGTCGTGAAGTGAAGCTCCAACACTCTACTTGGACCGAGTGCTTGCTGATGCCTGCTGGTTCCTTTCATTCTGTTTCGGTGTCGGAGAGCCAGCGACTTAACTCAGTTTTGATCGACATCCATCGCCGCCCCGCGCAACTTCGCCAGGCCGACGCCCCTCCTTCTTCTGGGACCCCGACTTCCTCTGCTACTGCTACTGCTACCACATCCAGCTTCTGCTGCTCCTTGCGTGGTTCGGCCTCCGCTGCCCTTGTTGCTGGTGGGGGTCGTCGTCGGCGCTCTCACGGTCGTCGCGGCTCACGTAGGTCCTCGTCTCTCCCCGCTACTGACTTGCGGCACTTTCTGTCGGGGCCACCGAAGTCGGGCCGCTAGGCCTCCGCTCGCGCCGGGTTCGAGGGTTGCTTCATCCCGGTCACTATGGGTTATTCTGTTTGGCCTTGTAGGTTCTCCGTCTGGGGATACCTCCTCCCTCTTCCTTGTGTTGCTTTGAGCATTCCTTCGAGGATAGTCGTGTAGTTTCCCCGACTTGATTTCTGGCGTCGCTTCCCCTTTTCTTTAAAGTTCATTTACCTTTTTCTCCTTGTTTCGTAGCTTAGGGTGCCTTCTGGCTTTTGCTGTAACTTTGTAGTGCCTCCTGGCTTAAAATAGAAACTTATCATTTTAATACCATTCTGAAGCATTGCGCCTTCTTTTTTGAATTTTGAACGTCTTTTTTTCCTTTCATGCCTCAGTTCGCGCTGTTGATTTACCCTCACCGCCTGCCATCGATCTGGCTCGCGCTCTGCTCGAGCTTCTCTCGTCCACCGACACCCTTCCCCAGGCCCCCGACGCCCTTTAGACCTTGGGCGATGCCCCTTTGATTCCCGGACCCCCGGGTTACACTCCCCCGGTTCCTCGGCCTCCCACTGGTCATTCTGGCTCCCCGCCCTGGCTTTCACCCCGGTGGGATTCGACTCTCATTTGTCGGCCCTACGGCTCGTTACCTTCCCTCCTGAGCTTCCGGCTCCGTTGTGCTCTGTTGGGCCGCTCATCTGGGCCCCGCCATTCGATGAGACAAGGTACTCGCGACTCTTCGTCTTCTGTGCCCCCCTTCCTTATAAATATTTACTGTCCTTTTTTACTTCAGTTAGTTTCCTTATTTACCTCCCCTCTTTCCCACTCTACTTGAACTTGATCTTCTTGCAGGGTCGTAATGAACTCCACACCAGTCTCTCCTCACCTATCGGTGGCCAATCTGATTCACTAGGCTTCTATCCCCCCTCCTGATTCCAAGAATCCACTGTCGAGAGCAACTGCCTCTAGCTGCCTTGAGGCCTTGAAGAGTATTTATAAATACAAGGATCCTGTGAAATATAAGATGGTTGGGAACCTTGTCGCTTCCCATCCTCCTCCCGGGCACTTCGCGGTTTACATTTCATATGCCGACCTGCGAAGCCTGCCCGCCTTGGACATGGTTGGGCCGTTGAAGATCAGTTCCAACCCAATGACTCTGGTAGCTATGACGTGGAGCACTCCTCACCTCTCCGGAAAAGGCAGAAGAGGAAGACGACGTTCATGATCATTGTGGAAGACACCCCCTCTGTCTCCTTGGAGGTCACTAACGAGAGCTCCGGGGGTGACCACATGGACAGTACTCCTCTGGAGAATGCCCGCTCGGTCCGCCGTGGCATCGCAAGTGCCCGTCCCCCCCTCCGAGTTTCAACGGAAGATCGAGGTCGGGGAAGGTACTGAGCGTGGACTTGATGGGACCCAGTACCCCCTGGAGGGATGTTGGACCGTCAGGGGTTCGGCGTGGCCCTGGATTCCTCTTTTCTCTCGGAGAAGTACCACGCGGACCCTGTCTTCCCTGATCCCTCCATTGTTGTACCCCAGATTGCGGGAATGCTTCTGAAAAGCTTCAATCTGCAACAGCCGTTTCTTCAGGAAGAAGCCGAGTACAAGGCCCTTCTCGCGCGTGATGCCTCGGCGCTTGACGAAGATATATACGCTGACAATCATCGCGGGGCCGCTCTTGCTTACGTTCTCCTTCAGTGGAGCTTGGATATGTAGGAAGGGCTTCATCGAGCTCAGGATCGTGTGGTAGATCTCTCCTCCGAGGTCTCGACCGCCTTAGCTGCACGAGATCGGGCAGTGACTGAGGCTGCGGAGAGGCAAGGGCTGAGTTGGAGTGAGTGGCTTGTGAGAAAGCCATCCTGGAGGATTCCGTATCCGAGGCCGGTAAGCAGGTGGTGAGTCTTGAGAGCCGCGTCACATGGGCCGAGGATCGTTGCGCCGAGTCTAGGGAGGCTCTCGACCTTGCGACCGTGCGCGCCCAGAAACTTGCTGAGGATCAAGCTAGGTCCGCGTCTAAGCTGTCGGTCGGATTCCGTGCTAAGTTTTCCAGCTTCGGGACGAGGCTAAGGAACAAATGGCGGTGGAGAAGTGCGCGGACTTCTGGAAGGGTTACGAGTACTGCCGTGCCATGCATCGTTTGGCCTGATCCGAACTCGCCCCAGCTGTTGTGCCCCGGACTCAGTCGGAGTGGGAGCGTTGGCAAGCCGCCGACGGGGCCGGGCCTCCTACCGAGCAGCCGTGCCTTAATGTTGGTGACAGTGAAAAGGAGGATCTAGACGCCGATCTTGCTGACTATGTCTCGCCGACTCCTCCGTCCTGATTCTCTTGTTCCCCTCTTTGTGTGCTTTTTTTCTTTTTTTGTAATATAAAACACTTGTTCCTTTTTAATTTTGCTTCCATTTTTTTCACCTTGCTTCCGCTTTTTTCTAACTATGCTTCTGTTTTTTTCTCCTTGCTTCCGCTTTTTATTTACTATGCTTTCTGGGTTGTCCGTGCTGGCCTCGGGCCTCTTCGTGACCTTTTGGCCTTAGGTGCGCTCAGCCGGCTCCCATCGCGTCTGTCATTTTTCATTTTTTTACTCGGGATGCCCCGGGAGGGGGTGAGGTTTCACACGCCCCCCCGGGCGTCTTGTAAGGACTTGTTTTACTCTCTTTGGGATTCAACTACTGTTGTGTTTTTCGGACGTTCTTTTCCTTTGGCAAAAAGTCATTATGGTAGGAGAGAGAAAAAAAGAAACACGAGGTGCCAAATGTACAAGAGGCCTGCTTATCATTTGTACTTTTCTAGGTTGTCCCGTACCAGGTTCTTTTTATGAATTGTCCGTCTTCGTATCCCAGATGGAAGATTCCGGGTCGAACGTTGTCCTTTATCACATACGGGCCCTCCCATCTTGGGGACAGATTTCCCTTCGTTTGGTCCACACCCGTCACTTTGGCGTTCCTTAAAACCAAATCGCCCGGCGCTAGGTTCTTCTCCACTACTCTTTCGTTGTGGTATTTGGCCGCTTGTATGCGAGGTCCCTGACGGCGGCCTCCTCTTTCTTATCTTCCACGTCCTCTCTGGTAAGGAGAAGTGCCATGTCGTTTGCCTCCGGTTGGAATTGGTCTATCCTGGCCGTCGGCCAGATCAGCTTCGCGGGGGCTACCGCCTCGATTCCGAAAGCAAGCACGAACTGCTTCTGGCCAGTCGGTGTTCGGATCGTTGTTCGATAGGCCCACATGGTCTCCGGGACTTTGTCTGCCCAAGTTTCTGGGTGTTCCCCCACC
This sequence comes from Zostera marina, assembly GCA_001185155.1. Lineage (NCBI taxonomy): Eukaryota > Viridiplantae > Streptophyta > Magnoliopsida > Alismatales > Zosteraceae > Zostera > Zostera marina. The sequence goes on along the minus strand of LFYR01001009.1, from coordinate 173,090 downwards.
TTTGTTTTCAGGATGGATACGATCGTGCGGTTGATGACCTCCACTTGCCTGTTCACCTGTGGGTGGTAGACCGGGGCGAAGCTCAACTTGATCCCGCTGTCCTCGCAGAATTCCCATAGCTTCTTCCCCGTGAACTGCTTCCCGTTATCCGTCACTATTTGGATCGGGACCCCGAACCGGCAGATGATGTTCCTGAATACGAAGTTGACCACATTCTGCTTCGTGATCGTGTTTGTGGCCTCTGCCTCTGCCCACTTGGTGAAATAGTTCACCGCCACGAAGAGGAATTTTCTCCCCCGTGACGCCGGAGGGAAAGGGCCGACGATGTCGATGCCCCATCGCGCGAACGGGACAGGCGTAGTTACTTCTTTTATCGTCGTAGACGGTCGCCTCTGGACGTTTGAGTGTCTTTGGCCCTCGTCGCACCTTTCTACTATTCCCTCAGAGTCTTTTGTCGACTCTGGCCAATAGTTGCCCTGTCTGGCCACCTGCTTTTCCAGGGCCCGACCGCCATGGTGGGCGCCACTTGCTCCCTCGTGGATGCTTTGTGCGATCGCCGGACCATCCTCGTGGGAGACGCATTGTCAGAGCGGGGCCTCCTCCGCGGCTGACCGTCGGTATATTTTTCCCCGAGATGCAACGAACCATGCCGCACTATTCATTAGCTTCCTTGCTGTTGAAGCACGAAATCTGCTACTAGTAGGCTCGCGGGGTTGGAAGGAGGGCCGGAGGCTTTGGAGTCCACGACGTGCGCTCTCGTCAATGTACCTGCAGAAGGGGAGGGGAATCGGCGTCTCTCTTGGGAGTAGGCGATTCGGCCTCCCTGGATTGCTCTAGTGTGGTGTGTCAAGTGGGAATGACCTGGGAGTAGAGGACCCCCAAGAACCCCTTTTATAGAGTCCTGGGGACGTTTCCCCATTCATTAGCGTGGGGCCCACCCCATTAAGGTATCCTATTGAAGGGTGCCTTAATGACGTGGGCCCACTCAGGTATGGGAGTCGCCGAGTCAGAGGTGTTGTCGCCGACTTCCCATGAGCCAAGTGGCAGTCTACCAGAACTGACCACGAGGCCTAGAGTCAGCGATTCACCCCTGGAGTCGGCGACTTTGTAGTCCCAGTCGGCGACTCTCAAGTGTTGCCTTGAAAACTTGACGTAGTCACTTCCTCCGAATTCGTGGAACTCTCTGGGGGTCCGGCATAAAGCGACGGAACCCTAGTCCTTGTTGAAGGGCGTTGCTGGGAGTGACTGACGTAATCAGGCATGTCTCACCACTTGCCCTTATTTGGTCGCTTGGAAACTGAAGTGAATCGAGTACTCGATCCTTTCTGCTGCTGGCGTTGTTCCCCCGTGCTGCTGGCCGACCCGTCGATGTGAGCCGTCCACTATTCTTTCACTGCGGGGGCCTTCCTTCGGGGGGTAAGCTCTGCCATGAAATCGGCCACGGCCTGGCCTTTATTGCCTTGAACGGGACGATTTCTATGTGGAACTCGCTGAGCTCCATGGACCACTTCGTGAGCCGCCTCGAAACGTCCGGCCTCTGCAGGAGTTGAAGCAGGGGGTGGGCCATCGTGATGATCACTGTGTGGGCGTGGAAGTAAGGCCTTAGTCTGCGGACCGTAGATACCACCGCTAGGGCCAGCTTCTTGATGTCCGAGTACCTTTCCTCTGCTCCCTGCAGCAAGCGGGAGTAATAGTAAACCGGCCTCTGCACCACGTCCGCCTCTGATAGGAGGACTGCGCTGACAGCCGCCTCTGTGTGTGCAACGTACATTGTGAGCGGTTCGTCGTTTCGGGGTGGCCGCAATGTTGGCATGTGTGCCAGCTGCCTCTTCAGCTCGCCGAACGCTGCCTCGCACTCTCTTGTCCAGACCACTCTTGGTCCAGCCGATTTTAGCAGCTGGAAAAACGGGCGCAACCGGTCCTCCGCTCTTGGCAGGAATCTACTAAGGGCGGCCACCCTTCCGTTCAGCTTCTGGACCTCTTTTATGGTCTGCGATTGGGTCATTTCCATGACTGCCTCCACTTTTTCCCTTCTGGGCTTGATGCCCTCCGAGGTGATCCTAAATCCCAGGAAATGACCCTCGTTCTCTCCAAAGGCACATTTCTTTGCTTTCAGCTTCAGGCCTACCTTCCTGATACTGCGGAATGTCTCCTCTAAGTCGGCGAGGTGTGTGTCTGCTTTTTTCGACCAGACTAGTATGTCGTCGACGTACACCTCGACGTTTCTACCAATCTGCTCTTCGAAGACCTTGTCCATGAGCCGTTGAAAAGGGGCCCCGCGTTACGCAGCCCGAAAGGCATTACCTTGAAGCAGAAGGTTCCTGAGTCAGTGATGAACGAGGTCCTTTCCTCGTCTGCCCTAGCCATGGGGACATGGTTGTATGCCGAGTGCGCGTCCATGAAGCTGAGAATCTCGCAACCCGAGCACTGGTCTACAAGTCTGTCAACCGACGGTTGGGGGTAACTATTCTTGGGGAATGCCTTGTTGAGGTTCGTGAAATCAATGCACATGCGCCACCCGACGTCGGACTTTCTAACCATTACGACGTTGGACAACCACTCTGGATACCAGACCGGGCGTATAAAGCCCGCTTCTAGGGGCTTCGCCACCTCTGCCTCTGCAGCGTCCCTTTTCTTTGCCCACAAGGGTCGCAACTTCTGCCAGAACGCCGTAGCTCCCTTTCCTCTTCTCGATGTACGGTTTGGGCACCCGATGTCCGGTCGGGGTGACGGTGGATCTTATGACGGGTGGGGCCGGGAGGCTTCAGGCGCGGCGCTTAGCTTGCCTAACACCTTGGCCAGGTTCAGGCACTCGTCGGTCGTGTGTCCATTATCCTAATGGTATTCGCAAAACCTGTCCGCATCCCTGTATGCGGCTGAGTCCTCCCTCATGGGCCGCGTTGGCGGGAGGGCTCCGACTCCGCCTAGGGTGAGCAAGACTTGCCTTTGGTTTGCAGCTGGGGTGTGTCCTGCCTCCCGACGGTTCCCGTCCGCGGCGGGTGGAGCTTTGCATGCGGTCGTCGCGGCCGCTGGGGCTGGCTATGCCTTCGGCTACTACAGTCGCTGAGGGGTCGAGGCTCCACCCTGTGCCCCCTCGCTTTCTGTTGACGCTTGTTGAACTCTTGCGTTCTCGCCCCCAGGTATTCCTCAACTTTAGACTCTCTGTGGGACCTCTCCATAGTCTCCGCGAACGTCTTCGGCGGCTTCCGGACGAGGTCTCCTACGAAAAACGTGGGTCTTAGGCTATTAGTGTGGGTGTACATGATCACTTTTTCCGTTAGCCTCTCGATTTCCTGCACCACTCCCGTGAACCAGTCTATGTACGCTCGCGTGGTCTCGAAGTCCCCCTGCACTACTGCACTGAGGGTGGCCTCGGTTTTTGATCTTCTTCACTAGTGGGCAAAAGCCGACAGGAAGATTCTCTCTAGGTTCTCGAAGGTATGGACCGAGGCTGTGGGGAGCGTTCTGTACCACGCCACGACGTCGCCCGCGAGCGCTCTTCGGAACATCCTGCACCAAATATCTTTCCATCAGTTCTATCCTCCATGTTCGTTTTGAAGGAATGCAAATGATCACTCGGGTCAGTATCTCCCTTGCAGCGGGGTCAGGATCTTTGGGGTCCTCCAGCCAGCGGGGTACTCGCCCTCCAGCAGCTGCTGTGCTAGAGCTTCTCGGCACCCAGCTGCGGGCGCCGTGACTATTGCCCCGCTCGCTGGGTCCCCACCTACCGCGCCGTCTCCAGCGCCGTCCCACTGAAGCGCAAGCCTCTCGGCGGTTAGTTGGAGTAGCTGTTCCTGCAGCTGCCGCTGGCTGTTCTGCAGGGCGGAGACCATTTTGGATAACTTCGCCTTCTCCGAACGCCTCCTCTGGTGGCGCTCCCTTCTCTCTGTGGGAGTCCGGGAACGGTCCCGTCTTCCCCGCCCGTACTTTCTCTCCTCCTTGCGCCTGTCTTCCTCCTCGGCCTTCTTCGAGCACCGAGATGTCTCCTCGGCTTTGTCCTTCTCCTTGCGTCGAGCCTTGTCCGCCTCTCCCATTCTCCTTCGCTACGCTGCCTCCTGGACCTCGAGTGCCCGGGCCGCGTTCCGCTTTTTGTATGAAAAGTAGGGATCGGATCTGTCCGAGTCTTCCCCTTCCTCCCACATTTGCTCATTTCTCATGGTGGTCGGGCTCAGCTCCTTATCGTGAGCAGCCCTCTGCCCGACCTTCCCTGAGATTTCCCCCTTATGGAACCCGCTCCTTCCGGCCATCCTTTCTCCGGTTGCGTATTTGTTTCAGGTCAGCTTCACCACTGATGGTGTGTGGGCTCGCGCTAGGGTGCTCACACACACAACTCTATAGTATTACTGTTGCAGGTTATCGATCCCCCTCCCTACTGCACTATGGGGGCTATTTATAACTCGTACCCTAGGGCCTAACGGGCCTAGCAGGCCAGTTTGGTCCAGGGTCCGACTTGACGGGCCCTGGTACCAACAGCTAATTTATGCATTTTTTTTAAAGAACAAACCTCACAACAAATTGTTTTATTTATCTTTGTATTACAAATTTGATTTACAATCCTACTATTGGCATGAAACAAACGATCATGCCATACATCTTCATTACTTAGTGCACTTAATGAAGCACTATATGCTACTCCATTCTTCTTCCTTCCATGTTGTAAGTAATAAAGTCCTCCGGAGTTATTACCAATTAAAATAGTCCTTTCTGTCTTCTGGTCCTTAATAACACAACCAGATGAATTTAGAATTATATCACAGCCCATATGCTTACTTAAGCTTTGAATTGAAATTAAATTTTTCCTCATTTCCCGTAATTATAAAGCATTTTTTAAAATTAATAAACCATTATCAGTTTTTAATTTAATTGTTCCTATATGAGAAATTTTTAATTGTTTTCCATTACCAATAATTATAGAAATCATATCATTGTATTGTTGCGCATCATAGAAATGATCGATTGATGGTGTCATGTGATGATACGCTCCAGAATCCAAGCACCACATTGTAGAAATAAGATTCTCAATGACATATTTAGTTGTTAATTAATTTTAATCATAGTAATCCCTAATTAACAAGATATAGAAATATATGAGTTAAAATTACATAGATAAATTAATTAAACTCATATAGATAGAATGGACTTGATATATGATTAAACTAAAATGAGATTAGTCTTAATTATTTCCATCAAACAAATCTCTAATATTGATCAAGTTGATTATTAAAGCATGTATTTAATTATGCACACCTACTTATTTGTATTAACTCTTGTTTCAAGTTGCTCAATGTCTTAAAGGTTGATCAACAAAGTGGACCCAAGATGTAAAAAACGTGTATATGTGCAATCATGACATAGATTCCAAGAACAAATCCAATAAATTAACTACAAGGATCTTGGATTCAATGCTACACAAAATCTTAGATGAAGAATTCAAAAATGGAGAGAAGAAAATGTATGGAGGGTTCAATCTCCCAAGATCAAATCTAACCAAGATCTTTGATTAAATACTACACAAAATCCCAAGATTAAAATTCAAATTAAAGTGAAGATCTCTACCAATGAAATCACCAATGAAGTAATCAATGAAGGTTTTTGAAACTCTTCTTCCTAGGTGTTCAAGAGTTGAAGAAATTTACCTCCATGCCACCAACGTCTACTATATAAGGCAGGGCACACCGTACCCAAGAGAAAAAGCTATCACTTGCCATTCTTGTCAAAGCTCTCCTTGGATCAAAGCTCTACTTTCTCACTCTCTTGCTCTTGCTCAAGCTCTAGCTCTTGTTCAAGCTTTGTGTGGGAGTATATCTCATGGTTATATGTTAGAAGAAAAAGGCTCTACATCTTGTGTTGTGAGAGGTGTGTCTCAACATCAATATTTGAGAGGTTAAACGAGTTCAACCATAAAACTCGGTGTGGTTCTATAGAGTTTCCAGAAAAATATTAGTTTGAAGCTGCCTTAAAGGTTCAAGGGTTCTTAAGAGTTTCTTACTACTCTTAGTTGGTTCACAAGCGTTTAGCCTTAAAGCTTGACAGAAGTTTTTAAGAGTTCCATAATACTCTTAGTTGGTTCACAAGCATTTAGCCTTAAAGTTTGGCAGAGGTTCTTAAGAGTTCCTTAATATTCTTAGTTGTTCATAAGCATTTAGCCTTAAAGCTTGGCAGAGGTTCTTAAGAGTCCCTTATTACTCTTAGTTGGTTCACAAGCGTTTAGCCTAAAAGTTTGGCAGAGGATTTTTAAGAGTTCCTTATTACTCTTAAGTGGTTCACAAGAGTTTAGCCTTAAAGGTGGGTTGAGGTTTTGCCATTACATTTAAGCTAGTGATCTCCGTGTTTCATCGAAACTGGATTAGCCCTTATTTGGGTGAACCAGTATAAAAATCTCCTTTTTATATATCCTTGTCTCTAACTTGTATTTTCAGATATTTCGCAAATATTCTGAGAAATCACAAAAAGAGGCTATTACCCCCCCTAAGCCTTTGATCAAGATCCTACATACATGTCATCAATAACCTCATTCATATCCAGATTAGATGAAGAATCCACCAATGATCCCGCAACATATGCAAAATTCCCTCTTTCACTGCATAAACAGGCAGAATGCCCTAATCTATTACAAATTTGACAAACCAATGAATAATTTAACAATTGGGGTGGAGGTCCCCCAAACTGAGATGATGTATGTTGTCCACGACTACGATTTCCATAGCTTCCGTGATTACTATGGTTTCCATAGCTTCTTCCACGATTTCCACTAAAACCTCTTCCGCCTTTCCTGAAAAATTTCTTATTTGTTTGGTATTTCGGCTCTTGATGTACCTGTACCGCAAATGCCCTGGCTTGTGAAGAGTTTGCAACAGATGATGTTGACACAGTCCTTCGACGAATCTTGATATCTTAAGCAATTAATAGATGATATACATCATCATATTTCATCCCTTTCTGAGCATTTATCGTTGTTCTAAAGGAATTATACTCATTCGGCAGCCCATCTAAAATGAATCCCACTATTTCACGATCAGTTATATTTGAACTGGATCTAGGCAGCAGTAGCGTGCGATTTTTTTTCTTTCACCAGAGATATACGCGATTTGCAAATTGCAGACCCTCTTCAACTGATACCATCTGAGAATCTAAAAACTATAAACGATATTGTATTTTCAATCAATCAATTATCAACAATATACTCTACTTATATACTACAACCCAACACTAATAATCAGTTAACTAATTAACTCAACCAACAACAGTTTAAACTAATTCTTAATTTTTTATCCTTCTCATAATTTCATGGTGACACTGACGGTGAGATGAAAGACCATGTGGAGTTGCAAACACATCTGCAAAGTCATTGAGGATAAGCTAAACCATGGTGTCGGAAGATTGGATCAGAATAGGGGACTCTTGGAGTTGATTTCTCTCGTTGTTGACAAGGTCCATAAGGAGGAAGAATGAATCACGCTCCTTAGCCGAGGAGAAACTCTGGTACATGACGCTAGGTGTAGCTTATTGTAGTTGCAGTTTTATTCCTGTGATCTGAACCTGTCGATACTGATGGGTAAAGGATAATGTTCGATTGTTAAAAATAAAGGAAATATCACCTAAGTCCTTAAGCCAATTAACTCCCAAGACGATATCAGCTCCATGAAATGAAATTACGTGGAGGTTGACTCAATCGGATCGGTAAAGAGTCTAAGAGTTGGCGAACATTGTGGAAAATGGCTTGGAAAGTCATTGTGTTCCCGTTACCAACGATCACCTGGAATCTTCGGATGTGGTCTACGAGTAGCTCTAGTTGTTGTGCTAACTTCCCATGAATAAAGTTAAGATTTTCTCGTGAATCTATTAGCACCTTGACTCGTTCTCCTTTGATCTCACCGGAAATGTGAATCGAGTGAGCAGATGAATTTCTTGTAATGGAATGGAGCTCAACCAGAGTATGCTCTTCTTCATTTATTGTCTCACTATTCCCGATTTCAGCATAATGAACGATGTTAATTTTGTCATCGTCGTCGTCCGATGGGAGAGTTTCATGAGAAGGATAGGAGAAGGTTTTTTGGAAATGTGACCACGAGTGTATTTCTTGTCACAGTTGAAGCACAGACCAGCATCTCGACGACTACGTTGCTTTTCTAGTGTAAGTAATTTGGTTCTGGGTGGTAGCTTCTTAGAATATTCGTTGGATTTTCTGGAAGATTTATTTGAATGACCGAACATCTTCCGCATTCCGTTGTACTTGTCTTTGTGTAGGAGTGCATGGTTCTTTGCTTCTAGCATCGTACGAGGGTGATAGGAAAGCACTTCTCTTTTGAGTTCTGGTTTGAGACCGGAAATGAATGTATCAAGGCGAAAACGTAAGGAGAAACTATGGACACGAGTGGCCAGGTTCTAAAATTCTTCTATGTATCGACAAACAGTTGAGATCTGTCAAATACGAGCGAACTGGCTCATGGGACTTTCAGAAATTTATTCGTCAAATCGATCTATTAACAACAAGCAAAAATCCGACCATCCGCGAATGGGAGCTTCGGTTTGTTTCCATTTGAAAGCCTCGCCATCTAAGTTGAACGATACTGATAGAATTGGAACGACGATGATCGGAGATCGGAGAGACGATAATCAGTGGTTGAGAGGAAGAAGACGAAGAAGATGATGAATACCAGTGTTTGTTGAAGTGTCAACTTGATTATTATGTGTTCACTTAGTATTGGTATTTATACTAATTATACAGTCTGTTTGTTATTTAATTCCTAACTAATTCTGTTGCTTTCTGTTATTCCAATACGCCCCCCTCAACCGGCGGAGTACATCCGACGAGGTTGACTCATAATTTCTGGAATAATTCAGGTTTTAATGCTTTGGTGAGTATATCGGCACGCTGAAGTTTCCCTGATATGTGATTGATTTTAACTTCCCCGATCTCTATTTTCTCCCAGACGAAGTGGAGATCCATTGCTACGTACCGGAGCTTGGTATGGCAGATTGGGTTATTGGCTATAAATGTTGCACCTTGGTTGTCACTGTGAAGCTCGATTGGTGTTGGGACTTTTATTCCTAGTTCCATTAGCAATGATTTTGTTGCTTCAAGTTCTTCTACCGTATTCGCGATGGCCCTGTATTCGGCTTCAGTGCTGGATTGGGCGACTGTGGCTTGTTTTCTTGATGACCAGTTTACCAACGTTTCCCCTAGATAGATTAGCATTCCCGTTTGGCTTTTCCGGTCGACTGTGTCACCCCCAGTCTGCGTTGCAGTACCCTGTTAGGTTGAACTTGGTCAACGCCGATAGAGTTATCCCGAGTGTTGGAGTCCCTTATAGGTACATGAGTATTTTCTTTAGTGTCACCCAATGTAGTGGTTTAGGGGACGACATGAACTGAGCCATTTTATTTATAGCGAATTGGATGTCCGGTCTGGTCTGAGTGAGGTACTGGAGAGACCCAACAATTCTTCTGTATTCTGTGGCTTCCGAATTTGGAGGTTTGTCTGAGTATAGGTCCTGCTGTGTTACCATCGGTGTGCTTGATGGTCTTAGATTAGTGAGTTCGCAACTTTTTAATAGATTGATTAAGTAGTGTTGTTGTGATAAGAACAGAGCTCTGTGCGTTTGTCGTACTTACACTCCGAGGAAGAACGATAGTTCTCCTAGTTCCCTCAGAACGAATTCTCCTCCTAATTTTTTCGTTACTTCTTCGATTTTCGTTCTCGACGACCCTGTTATTACAATGTCATCTACATATGCGAACAAGAACAGTGCATCCTCGCCTTCACTCCATAGAAACAACGATGGGTCTGCATAGCTTTCTTTGAAGCCTATGGTGATTAGGACACTTCTAAATCTTCGGTACCACATCCGGGGGGATTGTTTTAATCCGTATAGCGCCTTCTTGAGTAAACAGACTCATTCGGGATGCTCCGAGTCCTCAAATCCGGTCGGTTGGGTTACAACTCTGCGTTCGTCAATTTCTCCGTATAAGAAAGCATTGGAGATATCTATTTGTTGCAGCGGCCAATTTTTGCTGATGGCGATCGTGACAACCAATCTGATGGACGTCGCCTTCACAACCGGGCTAAATGTTTGGGTATAGTCTGTACTCTCGATCTGCCTCATTCTGTTCGCTACCCAACGTGCTTTATATCATTCTGTTGTTCCATCTTCTTTTTGTTTGAGTTTGAATATCCACTTTGTATTGAAAATGTTAACGTTGGGTGATCGATCAATTAGCTCCCATGTTTGGTTTTTCTTTAGTGCCTTGAACTCTTCTTCCATCGCCAATTTCCAGTAATTTTTCTGCATAGCTATTCTTGGCGATCTTGGTATGATTACTTCGTTGGCCGACGAAGACAACATATACTTCGGGTTTGGTTTTACTATCCCTTCGACGCTCTGGTAATTGGTCTATTTTTGACGACGCTCTGGTGTTCGTTGTCTTGGTTCTTCTCCGACGAGCTGAATTGATTTTGTTCTTCTGAGTCGCATACTGGGCTGTCGGATATGGTTACCGAATCTGATACGGTCTGGTCCGATATATTTTCGAGAGTGTCGGATGTGTTAGTGAATTTATTTTGGTCGGTTATGCCTGTTTCCCTTTCTGGTGATAATTGAGAGGATCTGATACCCTTTATGAATTTATTTGGGTCGGTTGTGCCCGTTTCCCTTTCTGGTGATGGATGATATTCTACATGTCTTTGTTTTGTTCTATTTTTTTTCTTCGTTTGACTAACGTCAGCCGTGTTCATGTTACGTAGATTAGGATGATCATAATCTTGTTCATCAGATGAATGATCATAGTCATCACTCTGATATGAAGTTGTGACGACCATGAAAACCGATAGAACGAATGCGACTAGTAACCAATACATTTAAATAAAATAAGGATAATCTAATTAATTGAATGATAATATAAAATAAAAATAATATTCAAATTCATTATATATCGTCTACATTAAATATTTATCTATGAGGTATGTTTAATACAAAACTCCTATTAGATTCAATAGGATCTATTGAATAAAAACTTTGTTTAGCTTGTTCGGTAAAAATAAACGGTTCTTCCCCGTATTTTGGCATTGACGTTTTCACATTAACCAGACCGAACTCTTCTTTTTTATATCCTTCGTACCATTTGCAGTGAAACATGGGATATTTCAACATATCTTGTCCGTAACACGATATTCCCCGTATTTTGACACTTCAAACGAAAGAAATTTCACACCGTTTAAGATGTAGCTGTTGTACGATTTTAGAAAGAAATTTGGATCTTTTGATATCGAACAAATATCTCGTAAATTATTCTCGTCCTTGTCCCTATTTTTCTGAACACATGTTTCAAACCAGTCTGCAAATTCTTTGACATGTAATTTTTGCAAATGCAAGGAAGTAATAGTCGGATACCTAATATGTAAACGTAAATATTAAATAGATACGAAAAAGATATATCGATGATATGAAAATGATTAATCATGTCAGATACGTACTTTTGTTTTAGGTCGTCGATATGAAAATTTCGGAATATCTCAATAATATCCAAATTGAAAATGATATATCGATGAACTTGACCATGTTCAAGTTTAGTGAGCGAAGTGTGAGTTGATGCACCATAGTAACCATCGATATATCTTTCCGTTCTATTTGACTTAGTTTCTACGTTATGTAAAAAACCCTTCAGGATTCGTCGGCCAGATATTTTTCTGCAATCGACCCTTCAGGATGACTACGGGTCCGAACGTATTTTTTCAAAGTCAATAGATATCTTTCAATTGGATACATCCATCGATAATGAACTGGACCAGCCACTTTCGCTTCACTTGCAAGATGTACTACTAGATGTATCATTATTGTAAAAAAACTCGAAGGAAATATTTTTTCCAAGTTGCACAATGTAATAACGATGCTTTTTTCCAATCTTTCCATATGTTTAACTACAATCGCCTTAGAACAAATCGCGTTGAAATACTTGCATATGTCAACTAAAACAGATGTTACCTTCGGATGTGTTGATCGACGTAACGCAATTGGAAGTAATTGTTGCAATATCTTATGATAATCATTACTTTTCAAACCTGTAAACTTCATTTCTTTCAATTTCACTTTTGATGAGATGTTGGATGCGTACTCATCCGGAAATTTGAGATCATGAAACACTTTACGGAAAATTGTCTTTTCTTCATTATTGAGATTGAATATCGCCTTTGGAATCTTCCATTCAGAATCACTAATCTTTAGTGGATGTAACTCGAAACGAATTTTTATTTCTTGAAGATCCAAACATGCACTCAAATTGTCTTTCGATTTGCCATCCATTCACAATAAAGTGTTTATAATATTGTCGCAAATATTTTTTTCACTATGCGCGCATAACGTCGATATTATGACGTATCAACAGAGTCATCCAATACGGCAATTGAAAGAAAATACTTACATTTTTCCATCTAGGAGGTAAGGACATGACTTTCATCTTCTTCTTTGACGGTCTTTCATCGTTTTTGCCGAAAATAATAGAATTTCTAAAAAAATTCAAATTCAGAAATACCTCCTTTCCCAAGGGTCATTTAGGCGCTTCTTTAATTTCGATTTTGTTATTGAAATCCTTCTTATTACGTATATACCAATGGTCTTTTTCCAAGAAACGACGGTGTCCAAGAAAAGACTCTTTCTTTCCATATTTCAATCGAGCACTACTCGTTTTTTCAGAACAAACTGCACATGTCAATTTTCCTTTCGTGCTTCAACCAGAAATATCACCATATCCAAGATAATCGTTAATTGTCCACATCACTGCAGCATGCATTTGAAAGCTATTCTGAGTAACCGCTTCATATGTAGTGACACCAGTGGTCCATAAAATTTTTAACTCATCAGTCAGTGGTTGTAATTAGATATCTATATCATTTCTGAGGTCCGAAAATTAGAAGACTCAAAATGAAATTGGGTTATTTCATACCCATCCACGGAGGAAGATTATAAGACATAAGAACGACTGGCCACGTACTATGAGAAACTGACATCATACAAAATGGATTAAATCCATCACTTGCAAGTCCCAATCTGATATTATGTGGTCCAGAAGCAAAATTGGGATATCGATCGTCAAATTGTGTCCATTGCAATGAATCTTCCGGATGACGAAGAATTTCATCTTTTTTCCAATCATTTTTATGCCAAGTCATTCCTTTACAAATATCTTTCCATATAAACAATCTTTTAAGTCGTGGTATCAATGGAAAATGTCTCAAATAATTGCCGGTAATCCGTTTTCTTTTTTCATCATCATCAGCTTCGTTCAACCACCTTGAAACACCACATGTAGGACAACTTTTGCAATCTTTATATTTTTTACGATAAATGATACAATCGTTCCGACATGCATCGATCTTCTCATACCGTAACCCCAAATCACGAACAACTGACTTAGCTTGATACATATTCTTCGGGATCGTTTCCGTTCCATTGGGATGAGATCGACGTAAAATGGATAACAACATCTCAAATGATTTATCGGACCACTGATTGATACACTTACATTGAAATAATTCCAAAATAAAAGAGAGCTTTGTAAATTCGATACAACCGGGCCATAATTCTTGTTCATCGTCTTTCAACCGATTAACAAAAGTCGAATCATAATTTAAATCTGGAAGATCTTCGTTCGGTTCTGGAAGATCTTCATCATTATGATCTGGAATATCTGAAATATTTTCAATCTCATCAGGTCTACCCATCGCCACGCAAACCAAATTAGGCATTTCATTTGATCCATTTTCAACTATTTTTTCCATGTTTGGTTCTGAATCGTAAGTTCGCTCACCATATTTCTTCCATATAACATAATGTGCAAACCAATCATTCATGAAGATGTGTTGACGTAAATCGACAATTGAAATCACATTTCTATTAGTACAGTCTCTACATGGACATGGTAAATATCCTTCCTTATACAAACCATGGCATTTTCGTAAACCATATTGAACAAACGCCGTGAGGCCATCTCTGAGTTCTTGGCTACAAGGGCTCAAAGTTAACCAAGCCTTATCAGGTACGCGGATTTCAGATATTCAACTGAAATACATACAATTATAATTGATTAACAAATAATTATTTAAAAACTAACTAAGAATCACACTTATAGAAAATCTGATTGTTACTTTTTTAATTATTAATTAAATAATTATTTAAATTTAATTAAATAATTATAAATTAAATAAATGATTTTAATTTTTAGATAATTGTTTTCAACATTGGATTTTAAATCATGTTCGTAATATAAAAACTGATTAATGGAATTTCCTAAAAAAAATAACAATCAGATTTTCTATAAGTGTGATTGTTAGTTAATTTTTAAGTAATTGTTGAATAATTTATTATTAATTAATTATTTAAACAACAAAGCAATATTTAACATAAACAATCACAAAAACAATAAACCCCAAATCAAAAAATGAAGATTACATGAAGAAGAAAATAAAAAGAATAGACGAAAAATAATAAGAAGAAAAATGGGAATAAGAAGAAGAAGAGGAAAAAAATCAAGAAGAAGAGAGAATGATGAAGAAGAATATGAAGAAAAGATTTACCTTTGATGACCACAAGAAAATGACCAGAGGAAGCCTAGATCGTCGGAGGAGAGTTGGGGAAGATTAAGGAGGAGTATCGAGGAGTTGGAACGATTTGGGGGGAAATGAAAGAATATGGAATTTTTTATATAAGAAAAAAAATTCCCGGCGGCCACTTAAGTTCGAGTTGACTAGGTTTTACTCTACGGGGGGACTACGACAGCGCAAGTTGTAATTTTAGGGTTTCTAAAAAATTCTGGCGGCCAGGCTGCCGACTACTGAAAAAAACAAGCAGGAAAAAGTATCCAGCGGCCAAGCCGCCAACAATTATTCTCCCAACTATTGAGGGTTTTGGTGAGACATGCCTGATTACGTCAGTCACTCCCAGCAACGCCCTTCAAACAAGGAATAGGGTTCCGTCGCTATATGCCGGACCCCCGGAAAAGCTTCCACGGTGCGGAGCACGTGTCTACGTCAAGAGCCCAAGTTAATACTTGGGAGTCGCCGACTGGGACTACCAAGTCGCCGACTCCAAGGGTGAGTCGCCGATTCCAGCCAGGGATCTCGGGTCTGGTAGACCGAGGACTTGGCCTCCACGGAATCGGCGATCCCACTCTTGGATCGGCGACTCCCATACCTGAGTCGCCGACTCCCAGACGTTACGCGGGCGGGCCCACCCCATTATGGCACCCTTCAATAGGGCACCATAATGAGGTGGGCCCCACTCTATTGAGTGGAAACGCCTCTAGGACCCTATAAAAGGGGTCCTAGGGGTGT
>LFYR01001009.1:141386-157665 GCA_001185155.1 Zostera marina | reverse complement strand
GTCCAAATTCATGGAGAACATGGAACAAAGGATGAACAACCTCGAAAAAGCGAGGAGTCAGAGGACCATTGCTCGCGAAGGAGCGGGTGAATCGGCCTCTCATAATTCTCCATCTGGGGAGAAAAAGGATGGTCCACAACCTTCCAAATCAAAGGTTGGACCTAACAAGAGTCATACTGAGAAGACTCTTGTTAAATCAAAATTGTTTTGTCGCTATGGCCTTAACAATTCAACTACATCTTGTCGCTATGGCCTCGATGTATAGATCACTCTGTCGCTTCGGCCAGAGGTAAACTCAAAGGGTATAAGTCTTAGGAACACGTAAAACCCTAGATCATCGACACTTAGGGTTTCCAAACTAATCTGTTTTGTCGCTATGGCCTCAATAGATTAGAAATCGTTTTGTCGCTACGGCCTTAACGATCCAACCTCATCTTGTCGCTATGGCCTCGATGAAGGTAAAACAATCACTCCGTCGCTTCGGCCGGAGACAAACAACTCTAGAGTCTTAGGGTTAGTCGTATCTTTTTATCTTTCAAAAATATTTGTTGTCTTTAATTTTGTTAATCGATTTTACGACTTACTATTGATTGTGAAGTTTAATTTATTTTCGCGAATTTAACCGTAGACTGAGCTACGATTCGTACGACCAAGTCTATGCCTAGAGTGGCTAGCGATAGGGTTAGTCTAATTTACGTCCAGAGCGGCTAAATTACGACTCGCGAATCTAGTTTCGGGTCTTAGTTACAATTCAAAAGAATAAAGTAAATGAATAATTGAATAGAAAAGCGAAAACGATTAATTTCATTAAAAAATTTTCAAAATTACAAAAAAAGATAAAAAGATTACAAAATAAGAAGGACTAATGGAGTCTATCATTGCGCGGCTTCGTCCTTCATCTTGTTAAGAGCTTCTTTGTTCTTCTTAAGCTCTTTAGGGTGTTCCTCTACCCACGCCATGATATCCGTGATGTAATCCGGAGGTAGAGCAGGAAACATTGTCGGTCCAAAGAAGATGAGCTCTTGAAGCTGGTCGGATTGGTAGCGTATATCCAAATCCAACCCAGCAGCTCTGTCAGTAAGTGCGGTATTGTTGTCCTTCAGGGTCAGCACTTCTTCTTCGGCATTCGCAAGCTCGCTCTTCAGTTCAGCAGTGTCGCGTTGATTCTGAGCAGCTTGTTTCTTCAATTCAGCCACCGTAGCCTCAAGCGAGGCCACGTGCCCTCTCTCACTGGCTAGTTGGCTCTAAAGATCTTCAATCTCTTTGGCACGACCAGAACTAGCAGTCTTCAGATCTTTTCGGAGTGCTAAGATCTTCGCGACATAGTCATCGATTTCTTTCTGCTTGGACTCAATAGTTTTGTCCTTCTTGGGCAGAATGTTGTCGCGAAGGTTCTCCATTCTCGATCTCACGTTCTTCAGTTTGTCGAGAGCCTTCTCGCTCTCCTTGAACTTCGCGTCGAGCTGATTGTATCGTTCCTGAATTCTCTCGACGTCATGGATAGAGTCTCCATGATAACAAGCATGTGCCATATAACATGCGGCATTCAGATGCATCAGTAATTCACTCCTGCACCAAGTCCCAGGGTGACCCAAGAGGAGTGACATCGCTTCCTTTCTAGTTTCAGCACAAGCCATAAAATCAGGAAGTGTCACTCCAGCAGAAGTGTAAGGCACATAGCCCTTGGGAGGTGGTGGTGCAGAGAGAGAGCTCGACCCATGCTCAAAGGTCCGTCGAGGCTCGACATGCCTGATTACGTCAGTCACTCCCGACAACGCTCTTCAACAAGGACCAGGGTTCCGTCGCTTTACGCCGGACCCTCGGAAGGCATCCACGGTGTGGAGCAAGTATCTACATCAAGTACACAAGGTAACACCTGGGAATCGCCGATTTGGACTACCAAGTCGCCGATTCCAGGGGTGCATCGCCAACTCCGGACAGGGCACTCGGGTCTGGTAGACCGTGGACCTGACCCCAAGGAAGTCGGCGACTCCACCTCTTAATCGGCGACTCCCAGGCGTTACATGGGAGGGCCCACGTCGTTATGGCACCCTTAATTCGGCACCATAATGGAGTGGGCCCCTCGCTAATGAATGGGGAAACGTCCCCAGGACCCTATAAAAGGGGTCCTAGGGGTGTCCTCCAATATCATCTCCACTTGACTACTTCTACCTCACACTAGAGCATCAAGGAGCTTGAATCGCCGCCGCCCACGTGAGTAGCCGATTCCCTTCCTCTTCTGTAAGTATTTGACGTAGAACGCACGTCTTGAACTCCAAAGCCTCCAGCTCTCCTCGCAACCCCACTACAAGCCCACTGGTAGCAGATTCTGTGTATCATCAGCTGGCACCGTCTGTGGGAATATCGAACCACGATATCTCGTCGTAATCGTGAAATTTTCTTCGCAAAGTCCGGCATTATTTCCCTAGGGAGATCGCTGACTTTGTGTCAAGGATATCGCCGATTCACACCAGGAATCGCCGACTCCACCTAGTGAGTTGTCGGTTTAGAGAATATTCTGCTAGCTAAGAGTGTTGTTCACAGCCAAACTCGAAAGAAAAACTACCTAAGGCCAGTCGCCGATTCCACTTTGAATCGCCGACTCCACCTAGTAAATCGCCGATTCCACCTGGTATTTTCTCTCGGGCCAGTTCTAGCAAATACTTGCGTTCTAGTTGGAATACGCTTTTGTCGTCCATAACTTCTGAGAGGCAAAAGAACGATTACCATTTGAGAAACAAAGGCAAATCCTCAGTGGTACCTGATGGGGAACAAACTGAGCCTCCTCAGCAAAACAGGCAAGCAATGCCTGAAAGGTTTGAAGTTGCTCAAACTGATTTACCCCCTCGGACATCCATCCCTCCTGCTCTAGAAGCGAGGTTGACTAACTTCATGGAAACCATGGAACAAAGAGTTAACAACCTTGAGAAAACGAGGATCAGAGGATCATCGTCTGCGAAGGAGCGGGTGAATCGGCCTCTCACAATTCTCCATCTGCGGAGTAAAAGAAGAAAGGTCTAGAACCACAAAAATGAAAAGCTGGACCTAGTATGAGTCGCACTGAGAAGACTCTTACAACACGGTTCGTGGAAGACCTCCGTCGGAAGCTGGCCGAACATCCGGTCGCCAGCGGTCCGATCGAATTTCTTTGAGTCAAAAGCGCTCCTTTACATGAGGGTGTCTTTTCAGGATAGAAGCGTATGACGGTTCAGGTGATCCAAAAGATCACATCAACCTCTACTTTACTGTCCTGGAACCGCAAACCACCGATAACGCGTTGTTGTGTCGGGCATTCCCCGACACTCTCAAGGCCAACGCCTATCGGTGGTTTTTCGGTCTGCCAGCTGGATCAATCTCCATCTTTGCGGACCTCTCATCCATGTTCATCGCCCAACATGTGGGGATGATCAGGATCAAACATAGTGCCAATGCACTGCTGGCACTACGACAGAACAAG
Source organism: Zostera marina (assembly GCA_001185155.1). Taxonomy (NCBI): domain Eukaryota; kingdom Viridiplantae; phylum Streptophyta; class Magnoliopsida; order Alismatales; family Zosteraceae; genus Zostera; species Zostera marina. The sequence continues at coordinate 154,208 of LFYR01001009.1, read as the reverse complement.
CTGTCATTGAGGGATTACACGATTAAGTTCACTTCAATGATGACAGAAGGTAGCGACCTAATCCCAAGTCTGGCCATAGAGGGGTACGTGAATGGGCTAGTCCCCTACTCCCCTTTGGCCCAGCATCTTACGCTCCATAAAGTGGAGACTTTACCCGACCTCTTCCAGCGAGCCCAATCATTCATTGAGGTAAAAGAGCAGAATGAAAACAAGCTAGTGGAACTTGAGAGCACTAGCTTCAAAAAACCAAAGTTCGAGAAGAAGGGCTACAGCGAGAAGAACAATTTTCGTGGCTCCTCGAACAAATACACTAACAATGCAGTTGATTCCTTCAAAAAGGAATGAAAGCCCAAATACGATAACATAGTGTATCAAACCTCCACCAAACAGTCGCCAAAGGGTCCACCTCAACCATGGAAGGATTGGACCCCACTAACAATCAACAATGGCGAGCTGTTTGAGAAACTGAAGAACCGAACGGATCTGCTCGCTCCTCGTTATTTGGACCCTGCAACCAAGGATATCCGTAAAAATGGCGGAAGATTCTATAAATTCCACAAGGACCACGACCACCCGACGGACCATTGCAGGGAGTTCTCGCTTTATGTCGAGCAACTGATCTGGAAGGGTGAACTTCACAACTTTGTCAAAGGATCCCGAGAATGGGACGGTTGCAAGTCTGACACGAAGGGGAAGCATCCACGCTCTCCTGTGCCAGACATCGACAGTAGCGAGGACCACCAACGGAAAACCATCAATATGATATTTGGTGGTGGATCCGTTGGCCAGAATAGGGGATATTCCCGGAAGGTGTTGATGTCACAATCAATATACTTCTCTGAAGAGGACCTGGACGATATCATGCAACCTCATGAGTATCCATTTGTGATCCAAGCAGACATCGGTCTCACTTCCCGTGTCGAGAGGATGATTATCGACAAAGGCAGTTCCGCGGACATCCCCTATATGGACACCTTCACTATGATTGGCCTTAAAAAGGAGGATCTGTCTTCTTGCAAGGAAGCCATCTACGGGTTTACTAACGTCGCCGCCCCAGTGGCTGGCGTTATTGACCTGAAGGTCTCCATCGGATCCCGGCAAGGGAGGGTTAGTCGAATATGTCGTTTTATAGTGGTGGAAGTAGAATCCACTTTTCGGGGCATCTTTGGACGACCCTTCATCCATGGGATCAAAGCAGTCTCGTTTTCTTATCACCAGTGCATACGATACCCAGTCAAAGGGATCGTCGCAACTGTCAAAGGATCACAGAAGGATTATAGACAAGGGTATAAGAAGGCAACCCAGCTGGTCAAACTAAACAACATGCTCGTCCACGCCCCACCCGACAATGCGGAGAGGAAAAAATTACAACCCGTGGATTAGACTGAAATATACCAGCTGGATGGGTGAAACTCATGACAAGGCGGACCTGTGGAACGAATCGTACAAGGCAAGCATATCGAGATACCACAATCGCCAAGTACGCAAAAAATCTTCCTGCCAGGAAGGAACTCTCGTCACGCGGAAGGCTAGCATAACTGAGAGGAATAGACCAAGGAATAAGCTGTCATCCAACTTCAAATGTCCCTACATCGTCAAAGAGGAAATAAGGCCAGGAACTTATCGCCTACGGTGGCAGGATGGAACACTGGTTCCAAACACCTGGCACGCGGACAATATGCAGTAATTCTATACTTAGTATTCAACACATTATTTCTTAGGGCCTCTTAGTATATATGTTAGTACAAATTATAAAATAGAATAGTTAGATTTTACCTTTGTAATTCTTATTTAAAAAAAATCAAGAAAGTTGACATTTGTTTCAAAATCATCTACCTACGACTCTAACTAGCATCCTACCTTAGAAATCTATTTTATCGCTTTGGCCTTAATAGATTAAAATCGTTTTGACGCTTTGGCCTTAACGATTCAACCCCATCTTGTCGGTTTGACCTTGACGTGGGTCCAAAAGTTACTCTGTCGCTTCGGCCAGAGTTCAACTACACATTAGGGTCTAAGTATAGAGTCTTAGGTAGTCGATAAGTACAAGTGAACCCAATCCCAAGAGGTTCTAAGTACCCACCATACTTACAAAAATCTATTATGTCGCTATGGCCTTAATGGATTAAAAATCGTTTTGTCGTTATGGCCTTAACGATTCAATAAAAAGTTACGCTTCTCTAGTGACCTATTCACGACTCTACCCTAAATTACAAATATATTTTGTCGCTTTGGCCTTAATAGATCAGGAATTGTTTTGTCGCTACGGCCTTAACAATTCAACCTCATCTTGTCGCTATGGCCTCGATGAAGGTTAAAGTTACTCTGTCGCTTCAGTCAGAGGTGAACTAGACATTAGGGTATAGATAAAGAGTCTCAGGTCACTAAGGAGTACACACGAATCTAACCCTAAAAAGGTTCATACACCATTCACGGTTAGGGTTTTCAAACACTCACTAATCTATTTTGTAGCTTTGGCCTCAAGAGATTAGGAATCGTTTTATCGTTATACCCTTAACGATCCAACCTCATTTTGTCGCTATGGCCTTGATGAAGGTAAAAAGTTACTCCGTCGTTACGACTGGAGTCAAACTATAATCTAGAGTACAATTCTAGAGTCTTAAGGTCTAGAAAAAATCCTTAGTACTTCCGTTATCTTTTTCGATATATTCTTTTTCAACTTATTATTTCGATCAACTTTGCGAGTTTTTTATTAATTGTGAAGTTTAATTCATTTCACGAATTTAACCGTAGACTGAGCTACGATTTGTAGAACCAAGTCTACGCCCAAATTGGCTAGCGATAGGGTTAGAAGAGTCTAATTTACATCCAGAGTGGCTAAATTACGACTCGTGAATCTAGTTTCGGGTCTTGATTACAATCCAAAGAAATAAAGTAAAAAAATAATTAATTAAAATAAGAAAAACGATTCATTAATAATAAGTTCAAAAAGATTACAAAAAGTTACAAAATTCTAAGGACTAAAATGTTCTATTCTTTAGCAGCTTCATTCTTTATCTTATCCAAAGCATCCTTGTTCTTTTCGAGCTCTTCAGGATGCTGCTCTATCCATGTCATGATGTTTGTGATGTAGTCAGGGGGTAGAGCGGGAAACACGGAAGTTCCAAAGAAGACGAGTTCTTGGAGTTGATCGGATTGATATCTCACATCCAACTCCAACTCTTCGGCCTTCCCAGAAAATACGGACTTATCTTTTGAAAGCGCTGAGATCTCCTCTTCAGCGCTAGCAAGTTCACTTTTAAGTCCCGTATTCTCTTTCTCGAGCTTGGCGACTTGTTTCTTCAAATCAGCAATGGTAGTCTCAGATGAGACCACACGCCCAATCTCGCTTCCAAGCTGCGTCTTTAAATCCTCAATTTCTTTAGCAGACCCAGCTGAGGTTTCTTTCAACTCCCTTCGAAGTCTCAGAATCTTTGTAACAGTCATCTATTTCCTTCTTCTGGGACTCGATCGTCTTATCTTTCTTCGGCAGAACATTATCACGAATGTTATCAAGCCGGGTTCTCACATTCTTCAGCTTGGCAAGTGATTTCTCACTTTCCTTGAACTTTGCGTCAAGCAGATTATACCGCTCCTGTATCTTTTCAGTATCGTGAATAGTGTCGATACTGTAGCATGCGTGAGCCATGTAGCAAGCCTATGAAAAATCAGAAAAAGGTAGAAAAAATAAAGAATAAAAGGAAAGTCACTTAGTATGGCACTTACGACAGTCATGTGGTTGAGTAGCTCGTTCCGAATCCATCGCTCCAACTTGGCTAGCAGAAGGGACATAGCTTCCGTCCTAACTTGAGGATCGGCGTTAAAATCCAGAAGCTTCACGCCAGAAGTATATGGCTGGTAGCCGGTAGTTTGGGGCGCAGAACGAGAACTTTAACCCATCACGAATGACCATCGGGGCTCAATAGCTCTGGTCTTCTTCAATCTGACCAATTTGGCCTCTCGAAATCTTTTGGCCATATAAGGTTGAGCGGCGTCAAAGTATAAAAGCGATCGCTTTTTGCCGCTCTGAATTTCTTTCTCAGTTGGTGCCTTTTGAGCTTCAGCCACGTCTTCAAAAGTAAAGTCCTCTCGTTGGCAAAGGACAAAGGGGACCCTGTGCGGCACGCCATTTGCAGTAAGGGCTCGTGCGATCTGGTCCGCAGCATCAACATCTCTCACCGTCATCCCAAGCGAGGTACCCATATGCACTCGGTCTGGGTCATTCCATTCTTCCCGACTCCCGGGAAGAAACTCAGAGGTGATAAACAAAAACTCCCTTTTCCACGAGCCAAAGTTGGAAAGTAGGTCGTCGACGACATTCTTATCGAAATTACGTCGCATAAATCCAACCCGACCAGACCCGGGTTTTCCATCCTTGCAAAGCTTGTAATAGTTCAGAAACAAGCTCGCAGAGGGAGTTCGTCTCAAACTCCAGCAAACGTTCAAAATTCCCCTCAAGGTCACGAAGAATCCCGCCGGGAGTTGCGACAGCGACACTTCAAAAACAAGCAATATCTCACTCATTATCTCTGGAATTGGAAGCTCCGAGAAATGCTTAAAATAAACGTTGGGGAGAGCCTGGAATCCCAATGGTGGGAGACTCGCAAGCTAATATTGCGATATCCAGAATCGCACGTGCCCAGAAATTCTCATCCCCGATAACAGATTTCGAGCCTCCCCTCGCATTAAGGATGGATGAGGGGTGCAACTCGCCCAAATTCTCCAAAATTGCACTTGTCAAAACTTGCTCATATTCGCCGCCCCCGGAGCGGCCTACTAGGACCAACTTTGGAGTACAATTAATGGCAAATTCACAGTGAGCAAACCCAGTTGGGTTTGACACTCCAACATAAAAAGTAAAATCGAGGTCCGGATCTCGATTTCTGTCTAAGTCTACGGGAGGTGGCGGAGTTCGTTCAATCGAGCGCCAGCTCACTCTACGACGCCGGGTAGGAACACCGTGATCAACATATAACCCTTCGTCAAAATCAACATTGAGGGGTACGTGGACCTCCTCCTCTTCCGGCACATGGACCTTACCTTTTCCATGTCCTCGTCTTTGTTTTTTCTTTTTAGAGCCATCGCCCTCAGATGGTCTCTTGTTAGGGTTCAATCCAGAAACAATGTAATCCTCAGTATTCACAACCAATCGGTCAGGTTGGTATGCAGTAGATGCATCAATATCAAGTGGAATCTCCGACTCAAGCGCTTTAGTCGCCGATCCAATAAGTAGAATCGGCGAGTCATGGCGCGCAGTCGCCGATCCAGTAGCACTTGAACTCTGGCATCGTCTCTTGAATGCGGTTCCCTTCACGGGCCCAGTCTGTATCGACGACTCCACATGAGGAATCGCCGACCAAGAGGTCCCGGGACTTTCTCCTAGTTCAAGAGGCACTTCGGGCACAGCCACAAGAGCCTTGCTTGCAATTGCCGACTCCGCAAGGAGAATCGACGACTCCGGCAAGACGCTGAGTAATTCGTGTACAGAATTACTCAAGTCACCAGCATGAGATGGAACCACCGGATCCGCCGAATTAACCACTCTGGAAGGATAGGAAATCGGCGACTCAACGGTGTTCAACACCTCGTCGAGTCCTTCCACGACCATCTCCTCTATAAAGTCCGCGGTCTCTGAGTCTTTCAGGGGAGTTACGTTGGAATCGGGGCTAGCCATTGCACTGGAATCGACGCTTCAAGGGTTTGAATACTACGGAAGCGGCGATTGCAAAAGCTAGGGTTTTAGGCAATTCAGAAGGGGAAAATTGTTGTGAGAATTGGGGGAAATTCTTCACTGTTTATAGTCCCTGGGAAAATTGCAAAAAAACCCCAGAGAATCCGAAAATTGCAAAAAAAGAGATCGGAAATTGATCTCCATATCCCCGATATCACGCTGGATTCGACGAATCCACAAAGGAGTCACCGATTCTGGATACTATCTTGCTGTGCTGTGAGATCTATTTCCTTATTTGGAGATTTTGCATATATTCCCCATATATTCTCCAAATATCTCAAGGATCTTCAAAAAGATCCGGCAGTTCACAATAGGAGTCGCGAATCCCCAGAGGGAGTCGCCGATCCAGATGGGTAAAATTCAAAATACCCCCTGCAGATACCCAAACCTTAGGAGTCGCCGATTGGGGCCTCCAGTCAACGACTCAGGGTAAAACACCAACAAAACTGCCCCAAGTGCATGTTTTCGAGGGGGAGTGTCAAAAACTCTCCCGACACTTCTGTCGCTCCAGCCAAAAGTCATCAAATCTCATTGGGGAGTATCACAAACTCTCCCGACACTTCTGTCGCTTCGACCATAAGTCGTCAACTTTCGGAAGGAGTGTCATAAGCTCTCCCGACACTTCTATCGCTTCGGCCAGAAGTCGTCAAATTTCGAGGGGGAGTATAACAAACTCTCCCGACACTTCTGTCTCTTCGGCCAAAATTCGTCAAAAATTGAGCACGGTAAGATCTGTCGCTTCAGCCAAATTTACCAAGGATTTATTGAGCAAAGGAAGGACATCACGAAAGGTAAAATCGCACGGTAAGTTCAATAAGTAAATAAAAATATGCGTTTTGGACTGATCTAGTTGTTTTGCAGGATGTTTCCTTTTTTGCAGGTCAGATTCCGTCATCTTGGTGAAGATCAGATTCTGATAGTGAATCTGTAGCCTTGACCGGAATCAGATTCTAATAGTGAATCAACATATTCTCTAGCTTCGGCCAGAATCAGACTCTGATAGTAAGTCGGTCTTTCTTGTCGCTTTGGCCTTGACAAACCAGAGCTCATTTTGTCACTTTGTCCTTAATGACCTCAAGGGAGGAGTATCACAAGCTCTCCCCGACACTTCTGTCGCTTCAGCCAGAAATCGTCGAATTCCATTTTGTCGCTTTGGCCTTAATGGACCAAGAATTATTTTGTCGCCTTGGCCTCGGTGATTCTTCTATCTTGTCGCTTTGGCCTTTATAGACTTGGAGATCATTTTATCACTTTGGCCTTAATGATCTCGACCCACCTTGTCGCTTTGGCCATGGTGGGGTAACCGTCGTTGCGGACATATAGTCACTCTTGATCTGGGTGGACTATAAACATCAGTTCTGATAGTGAACTAGATTCTGATAGTGAACTAGATTCTGATAGTGAATCCACTCATTCTGTCACTTTGGCTAGAATCATATTCTGATAGTGAATCTACGCATTCTGTTGCTTCGGCCAGAATCTACGCATCTTGTCGCTTTGGCCTTGATGATGACACAACAAAAGTCGCTCCTGATTAGAGTTTGACTATAAACACGTAGTTCCAACGGAACTACGTGTTTATAGTGAATCAATCAATCTGATAGTGCATGGATAACGGAGTCATTATGTCGCTGTGGTCGCAATGATTCGATCCCATTTTGCCGCTTTGGCCTTGAGGGGGGAGTACTGGTGAGACATGCCTGATTACGTCAGTCACTCCCAACAACGCTCTTCAACAAGGACTAAGGTTCGGTCGCTTTATGCCGGACCCACGAAAGGCATCCACGGTGCGGAGCAAGTGTTTACATCATGTACTCAAGGCAACATCTGGGTATCGCCGACTGGGACTACCAAGTCGTCGATTTCTATGGTGAATCACTGACTCCAGAGAGGGCACTCGGGACTGGTAGACCGAGGACCTGACCACAAGGGAGTCGGCGACTCTACCTCTGAATCGGCGACTCCCATACCTGAGTCGCCGATTCCCAGTCGTTATTTGGGAGGGCCCGCGTCATTATGGCATCATTAATTGGGCACCATAATGGAGTGGGCCCCACTCTAATGAATGGGGAAACGCCCCCAGGATCCCATAAAAAGGGTCTTTGGGGGTCCTCCACTCCCAAGTCATTCACACTTGACAACACTCCACACTAGAGCAACTAAGGAGCCCGAGTCGCCGATTCCCCTCCACTTCTGTAGGTATTTGACGTAGAGTGCGCGTCGTGAACTCCAAAGCCTCCGACCCTCCTCGCAAACCCGCGAGCCTACTGGTAGCAGATTTCATGCTTCATCATGTCGCTTCGGCTAGAAGTCGTCAAATTTCAGGGGGGATATCACAAACTCTCCCAACACTTCTGTCGTTTCTGCTAGAAGTCGTCAAATTTCGGGGGGAGTATCACAAACTCTCCCGACACTTCTGTCGCTTCGTCCAGAAGTCGTCAAATTTCGGGGGGAGTATCACAAACTCTCCCGACACTTCTGTCGCTTCGGCCAGAAGTCGACAAAAATTGAGCATGGTAAGATCTTTCGCTTCAGTCAGATTTACCAAGGATATATTGAGCAAAGGAAGGGCATCACGAAAGGTAAAATCGTACGGTAAGTTCAATAAGTAAATAAAAATATGCGTTTTGGACTGATCTAGTTGTTTTATAGGATGTTTCCTTTTTTGCAGGTAAGATTCCGCCATCTTGGCCAGGATCAGATTCTGATAGTGAATCTATAACCTTAACCGAAATCATAACTAATAGTGAATCAGCAGGTTCTGTCACCTTGGACAGAATCAGATTCTAACAGTGAATTTGTAGCCTTGGACAGAATTAGACTCTGATAGTGAGTCGGTCTGTCTCGTCACTTCGGCCTTCATAGACCAGAGGTCATTTTGACGCTTCGGCCTTAATGATCTCAAGGGGGAGTATCAAAAGCTCTCCCCGACACTTCTATCGCTTCGGGCAAAAGTCGTCAAATTCCGGGGGGAGTATCATAAGCTCTCCCGACACTTCTGTCGCTTCGGCCAGAAGTTGTCACATTTAGAGCATGATAGATCTGTCACTTCGGCTAGATCAATCAAGGATTTATTGAGCAAAAGGAGGAGCAGCATGAGGTGCAGTTTCACACGGCAAGGTCAGTAAATCAATAAATATATCATTTAGACTGATATAGTTATTTTGCATATATGATTCTGTCGCTTCGGCCAGAATCGGATCTATTTTGTCGCTTTGGCCTTAATGGACCAAGAATTATTTTGTCGTTTTGGCCACAATATTTCTTCTATCTTTTCGCTTTAGCCTTGATAGACTTGGAGATCATTTTGTCGCTTTGGCCTTAATATTCTCGACCCATCTTGTCGCTTTGGCCTTGATGGGCTAACCGTTGTTGTGGACATAAATTTGCTCTTGATCAGGCTCTGATAGTGAACTAGATTCTGATAGTGAATCAACAGATTCTATCGCTTTGGCCAGAATCAGGCTCTGATAGTGAGTCAGTCCATTTTGTCGCTTTGGCCTTAATGGACGGGAATTATTTTGTCGCTTTGGCCTTAATGATCTCGACCCATCTTGTCGCTTTGGCCTTGATTGGGTAAACCTCGTTGTGGACATAAAGTCGCTCTTGATCAGGGTAAACCATAAACATCAGTTCTGATAGTGAACAAGATTCTGATAGTGAATCAACATATTCAATCGCTTTGGCCAGAATCAGGCTCTGATAGTGAGTCAGTCCATTTTGTCGCTTTGGCCTTAATGGACGGGAATTATTTTGTCGCTTTGACCTTAATAATTCCCTCTCATCTTGTGGATTTGGCTTTGATGATGACACATCAAAAGTCGCTCCTGATCAGAGTTGGACTATAAACATATAGTTCCGTTGGCCTGGAACTAGATTCTGATAGTAAATCAATCCATCTGATAGTGTATGGATACGGAGTCATTGTGTCGCTGTAGCCATAATGATTCAATCTCATCTTGTCGCTTTGGCCTTGATGCGGATCACACAACCTTGCTTGGGGATGGGATACAGGCGGTAGACGCATGTTTCTTGTGCTCTCTACAGGGGGGAGTACTGGTGAGACATGCTTAATTACGTCAGTCACTCCCAGCAACGCCTTTCAACAAGGACTAGGGTTCCGTCGCTTTATGCTGGACCCTTGGATAGCTCCACGGTTGCGAGCAAGTGTCTACGTTAAGTACTCATGTCCACACTGAGAATCGACAATTGGGACTACCAAGTCGCCGATTCCAGAGGTGAGTCGACGGTTCCGGACCAGGGTAGTGAGTTCTGGTAGACTCCCAACTTAGCTCCTAAGAACTCGCCGACTCCACCCTGAATTGCCGACTCCCATACCTGAGTTGCCGATTCCCAGGCGTTACTTGATTTGGCCCGCGTCATTATGGTACTATCAACGGGGCGCCATAATGACGTGGGCCCCAGGGACATTGAATGTGAAACGCCCCAAGGACCCTATAAAAGGGGCCCTTGGGGGGTCCTCATTCTCATGTCATCTACACTTGACATACCCCACACCAGAGCAAACTAAGGAGCACGAGTCGCCGACTCCCACATCTGAGTCGTAGATTTCCCTCCTCTTCTGCAGGTATTTGACGTAGAGTGCGCGTCGTAGACTCCAAAGCCTCCGGCCCTCCTCGCAACCCCGCGAGCCTCCTGGTAGCAGATTTCGTGTTTCATCAGGTCCATTGTCATAAAGGAACATCACACATATCGGGACACATATATCGGTCCATTGTTATAAAAGAACACACTTTGTGTTCTTAAATGAAAAAGAAATAACTTGTCATCACATGCGTTAACAAGAATATTAAACTGTTGTAGTATCCTAAATAAAAATTGTTTCACTGTTTTTGATGGTCAGAAAGAGAAAAAACATCTCAATGGCAATAGCTCAGGCGGATTATACCACCTGAATAAAGAAAGTCAGAATAAAGAAGGTGGTAGTAAGATGTAAACATTTTTGGCGTGTAACTCTGAAGTATGACATCGACGTTGTGGCCATCCATTAAGTTAAGTTTTAAATAAACTACTTAGATCAGCAAATATTAAATGTAAAAACCATGTTCAAGAATGTTTTGATTGTTCTCTAAATAAAATGAAAAAAAATCTTTTTAATTCCAAAAATGATTACAACAATTTACCATTAGAAATCCTTCATATGGATGTATGGGGTCCAACCCTAAATCCGTCAATCAAAACATATAAATATTATCTACTATTTGTTGACAAATTCTCTAGATTTTCTTAGTTTTTCCCCTATTTCAGAAAAATGAAATATTTCAAGTTTTCTGTGATTTTCATAAAATGATTGAGAAATTTCTAAATCATAAAATTAAAATTCTACAATCTGATTCAGGAGGAGAATTCCTTAATCAGAAATTGACGAATTTCTAAAAGAAATTTGGAATTCAGCAAAGATTTTCCTCTCCCTACACACTGGTTCAAAATGGTCTAGTAGAAAGGAAACATGGCCACATAATCAGAACAACAAGATATTTTATATCTGAATCTAAGGTACCCAAGAAATATTGGGTAGATGCATATCAAACGGCAGTTTATACAACAAATAGAATGTCGTCTAAGACAACAAATGAAATTTCTCTATTTCAAATTCTTTACAACAGAAAACCAGATATTAATTATTTTAAGGTTTTTAGATCGTTGTGTTTCCCCCATGTTCCCAAAAACAAAAGAAATAAATTTGATTACATAGCTTCTATGTGTTGTTGCCTTGGATATTCCCCCTCACACAAGGCATATAAATGCTTAAAATTAGATAACTTCTCAATCCAATTTCAAGACGTGAAATTCCATGAGAATGTTTATCCATTTAAGGATAATAAATTTAAAGTGAATAATGATAGGATAAACATTAGGAAAAACGTCATACTACCATTACCGAAATCACTTGAAACTGTTATTAGACCTACAAATTTAAACCAAGAAGTTAGACATCAAGAGGATTACATCAATTTATCCTCTGAGAGAACACACTCAGATAATAGAACTTTTGAAAATAGAACCATCACAAATAATGGTTCTCTTAATAGATTAGAAAACATTATCATTTGACAAGATAGATCCTCCATAAACCAACCAACCGAGAGAACAAATTCTGAAACGTCTCAAAATTTGATTCCACAAATACCACAAAATTTAACTTCAGAAATAACTCAAAATCTTACTCAAGAATTCAACCGTCACACATCTGAATTCAGGAAAAGTTAAAGAGCTAGAAATTTTCCAAGTAAGCTGAATATTTATGAAGTAGATCTACCCAAAGTACTCATAGCAGAAACTTTAAACACCAAAGAAGTGGTTCCCAAAAATAACAAAGAAGCACTGTTAATAGCTCACTGGAAACAAGCTATGGATGATGAATATAAAGCATTGATCGATAACAACACCTAGGATTTAGTCAAACCAAACAAAATAAAAAATACAAACATAATTGGCACTAAATGGATTTTCAAAATAAAAAGGAAAGGTGATGGATCAATTGAATGGTACAAAGCAAGGTTGGTGGCTCAAGGTTATAAATAATAACAAGGTGTTGGTTAGGAAACACTTCCTCAAGAGGATCCATAATTTTGCTCCTATTATTCTTTTAACTTTACTAGGAAACGCTTCCTTTAGATCACATACTCCTCAATGCTAGAATTGTAAACAATCCTTTAATTTTACACCTGTTTCCTGATTCAGCATCATCCCTTCATATTTCCTGATCACATATATTTAACATCACAAAAACATAGTGCATTTTAAAAATTCATTAGTTAATATGATGCATTTTAAAGGATAGAAACTTAGCTATGTTTGTAAACTGAGTGTAACAAACAAATATTCCTTATCTGCATTTTTCATTTTTAACCTGCAAAAACACACAACTAGTATATGGTGAGACATGCCTGATTACACCAGTCACTACCCATCAACGCCTCTCAACAAGGACTAGGGCTCCGTCGCTATGGCAGGACCCCCGGAGAGCTCCCACGGTACGGAACACGTTCATCGTCCAGATCGCCGAGTTAGCCCGTAAAGTCGCCCGATTGGACTACCAAGTCGCCGACATACAGGATAACTCGCCG